>NC_069489.1:12252663-12300163 GCF_026875155.1 Cherax quadricarinatus | reverse complement strand
CACCCACAGTACTCACTCTACTGGGTTACTACAATGAGACATTATAACAGTACAATGCTGTCTGTAACTTACACAACCGACACTCACCCACAGTACTGACTCTACTGGGTTACTACAATGAGACATTATAACATTACAATGCTGTCTGTAACTTACACAACCGACACTCACCCACAGTACTCACTCTACTGGGTTACTACAATGAGACATTATACAGTACAAACGCTGTCTGTAACTTACACAACCGACACTCACCCACAGTACTCACTCTACTGGGTTACTACAATGAGACATTATAACAGTACAATGCTGTCTGTAACTTACACAACCGACACTCACCCACAGTACTGACTCTACTGGGTTACTACAATGAGACATTATAACATTACAATGCTGTCTGTAACTTACACAACCGACACTCACCCACAGTACTCACTCTACTGGGTTACTACAATGAGACATTATAAACAGTACAACGCTGTCTGTAACTACACAACCGACACTCACCCACAGTACTCACTCTACTGGGTTACTACAATGAGACATTATAACATTACAATGCTGTCTGTAACTTACACAACCGACACTCACCCACAGTACTCACTCTACTGGGTTACTACAATGAGACATTATAACAGTACAACGCTGTGTGTAACTTACACAACCGACACTCACCCACAGTACTCACTCTACTGGGTTACTACAATGAGACATTATAACAGTACAACGCTGTGTGTAACTTACACAACCGACACTCACCCACACCTGTGAGTAATTATAATAATGATACAAAACAAAATACAGTACCCCTCAAAAAGTATACTTTCACTGTTACCAGATTATACATATAAACCCCGTTCTTCTGACCTTTAATATATACACAACACACCAACACACACCTCACGATTATGACATTGACCACTCAAACATTGAATATTTTACAACATACTAAATTATTCTACACATTTGATTACAAGGGTAATATGTGTACTGACTCATTACCATTATATCCTATACAACACCATTCACAACTCGCTACTGATACTCATATCATCCAATCTAAGACATTCTTCGTGTGGAATCTAGACAAGTCCGTGCACACACCGACCACCCCTCCGGGTGGAAGTGTGCTCCCTGTTATCTCCCATACACCAAAAGTAATAGACGCTAATTCAACGGTCTAATACAATTGGCACCTCTTTACACATACAATGTAGAATAAAAACACTTAAATTCAGTACCTACATGACACAATAATGGTAACTTCTAAGTACAGCTGAAACACATACACCTCAGCAGGCATTACACTTGCATTATATAGTATGCTAATAGTCATGTTACAGACATTTCTAAATAATTGTTCGCTAAATCCAAAAACAATTTTCTGAAGATCAGGTTATATTTAGTCCAATTTTCACAATGGAAAAAAAATATGAACAAATGATGCTCCGCACCTTAATGTATATTTGGTAAGCATCTTATGACAATTATGCTACACCAAGTCACCCACTATATTCACCAGTTCAAACATGCCCTGGCACACATATGTATACTCTTATACATACATCTATGCATATTTCCGTACAGATGCACACATATACACATACACACTCAACCACCTACAGTTTTATGTAAACGTGCGTGTCCATCACTATCCCTATCATAGCCAAGAAAAAACATATTAAAATAAAACAATGGTGTGTTACACACAGTGAACTGCGCTTCTCCTAACGCACTCTTTCTTTATATTACTCAATATTCATACGTACCACACCTACATGCTTACCCACTCACACCCACACGCCCCTGAACGGGAGGCTAGCCCGTTGCTTCCCATTGACCTACAAATTCCATAAATCACGCAGCCGAAAATTCCTATAACCTTTGTAAATTCATTGTTCCATCTCCTACCATATACTGCACGATTGCGGCACTTTGATCTGTAAAATGTCGCTGCCAGCACCTATATCCTTTCACCCGCTCCTACGTCTCTCATTGCCCATGATGTGAACACGAAATCAGTCAGCAGATATGCCACTGTGTTTTTAACCTGCTCTTCCACCCCATCAATGTCTAAACTTAACACTCGCAATACCTGCAACCCATCCCCTCCCATAAATCGAATTACCCTTCCAAACCATTCCCTGACCCTCCCTATGCGTTCACAAAAATATACGTGAAAAATGGTTTCTAGTTCACCACATGCACGACACTCCCCACCTTCCCTGAGCTTTCGATTAAATAAGACGATCCCAGACGGCAGAATTCCGTGTAAAAAGCGATACCGATACGTCACCTCTCGTACGCAACTTCCGGAGACGTTCCCATATATCGCACGAGGCATACATCAGATATGCTCCTTCCACAGCAACCACCTCTAATTTCCCCAACTCTCTCGATTACACGCAGCTTGATTCGAGCTGGATCCCTCGCCACCATCAAAACTCTCAACATCGCCTCCCTTACTCGTAAATCCTTCCCCGTCCACCAACATTTTATGTCCGCGTGCACTTTCTCGATCCCCCACCATTATCCCCATCCTCCTGCAGAAAACTCCGTTTCACGTAAATACTCATAATCCTTTGTTCAAGCGGTATGAGCCCCAGCCTTCCTTGGTCAATCGGCAAAGTAATTACCCCTCTGCTTATCCACTCACAGCCAGATCCCCAAATAAACAGATAAGCCCTACTCAACAATTTCGTGACCTCTTGGCGCATTAACGGATACATGACCACCATATGCCATAATTTACTATTATTAGTACGTTTGTCACGATTACTCTTTGGTGCAACGTGAGATGTGCAGACCTCAATCCTCCTAGTATTTTTAACACACTATCCACAACCCTCACCGAGTTCACCTCACGTGCCACCATCGGATCACAAACATACACAATCCCACATATCTTAAGTTGGTCGACCACGCTCCACCTACTCCTCATGCCCCCACTCATTTGGTCCCAATTTCCCAGTGCCATGAACTTAGTCTTCGTGGCATTAATTCTCATCAATGTCACCTCTCCAAAAACGTCCATGATTCCTTCCACCTGCTGTAATTCTACACCTCCCCCTACCAAGACCATTGTATCATCTACCAGGCCACCCATAGCTCTCATAATCCCCCAAACCCTCAAAACACAAGCCTGCACCGCCCTATAAAAAAAATTCTGAAAACACGCAAACAATAATTGTGAAAGGGGACAGCCTTGCGTCAAACCCCGGCCCATCTGAACTGGCACACCTAACCGATCATTGACCTGCACATGCATAGTCGCGCCCTTGTATAAAGTCTGTGCCCAAGAAATGGTTTCATTCCTAAAACCTTGCCAATACATGAACTGCCACAAGGTTCCCCTTTCTACATTATCATATGCAGTAGCCCAATCCAATGCTAAAATCCTCCCCCACCCCCCCCCCCGACACCTGTCGCCTTCTTTGAAACCTTGAATCATCCCATGATCTTCGAACATGGACCTGCCTGGTATCCCGTATTGTCCCCTATCTATAACTTTGTCCATCACCTTTTTCAGTCTGTTCCCCAGTATTGTCACAAACAACTTTTAATCACCGCTCATAAGTAAAATGGCCCTATAGTCCAGAATTGTTGATTGATCCCCTTTTGGCACCAATACCACCACTGCCCTCCGTTGCAATTCTCCCATAACACCGTCAGTCTATAAGATGTTAAATAACCATACCAAAAACGCCCTCATCAAGCCCCAATTTGTTACATAGAAATCACTGGGTAGCCCATCAACGCCAGGTGCTTTACCTAAGCTCGCCCCAACCAAAGCCTGTCATATCTCGCACTCCGAAATAGGCCCTTCTAATGCTTCTCTGTCTTGCATACTAAGCTCACACCGTATGTTGTTACTGATTTCCCATAGTGCTATATTACTTATCCCAATGCTTGACATGTAGGTCTTAAACCAAGCATCTATATACCTGCTCATGCCCTCCATCATCACCAACACTTGGCCCTCGTAATAGCTTTCTCTCCCTGTGTGCACTGGTAGCCCCATCATCTCCGTGGCTACTCTCCGCTGCCTCTGTTCCCTCAACACACAAGCCGAAGGCCGATTCCCATAGAGAACCTTCTCCAAACCTCCCACCACCCATGCACCATCAAAACGATCATGATGCAAGCCCCTTATACGTTCCTTTAAATCCTCAATTCCCTCTACAGGGTATCGTGCACCATCACCCACATAACAATCACGTAAATGTCCTTCAAAATACCCTTGAAGCCCGTACAACATTTGATTATTTTCCCACCCACGCCTAACATAATAATCCCGGATATGTGTCTTAGCCACCATATCCCACCACCGACCCAAGTCACCATCCCCAGGTGCCCCCGCCCACAAACCCTCCCACAAAGTAGAAAAGGATTGACTGCTCTCCTCTTCTTTCAAGAATATAACATTCAATTTCCAGTAACTGCGACTCCTTCTAGGTAATCCCTCCCACCCTACGTCCACGAGAACCCCTCTATGGTCGGAAAACACCTCATCTACGATACGCACACTCTTGACTGTGACGGTAAGCAGCACATACACTCTATCAAGTTGCGCTGCGTATCCACGATGTAAAAATGTATGCTCAACCTCACCCCCCCCCCGCCACGTACATTAATCCCACCCTAGTCAATAAATCCCCGAATACCCCAGAAAAGTACCCACTTACCCGGGGTTCATCATCCCTACACCGGATCACGCAATTCCAATCCCCTCCTATGACCGCCACTTCACGGAGTGACCGCAAATAGTAAATTAATACTTCCTTCACAAAGGTAGTTTTTACACGCTCATCATTCTCTGCAGGTCCGTACACGCACACAAAAGCAGCCTTCTCCCTTCCCAATAGACCTTCCACCCTTATTACCCTCCCCTCCCCACCCTTGCAATGTCTCACAACAAATGGGCTAGTCTCCCTGATCATGATGGCTATGCCACCTTTCAACCGTATAGCATTCTCCACATACACGTCATACCGATCTATCCGCAACTTATGATTGTGTTCATGTACAAACACATCATCAACATTATTATGCACCAATAATTCTTGGAACCATACAAGCTCTCGCACAGTCCTCAAAACCATTAATATTTATTGTCAGGCACTGAAATTGGACAGCGTGGGTTTTCCTATCGATACTGAATGTTTCTCACCAGATCTTTGGTTTCCACCTTTTTCAACTCCCCCTTCTGAAGCACTCTTGACCAACCCCTAAGCTTTAGGCCCACAGGGCCCTCTCTGTGCCACATCTTCCCAGGTTTTTCTTCCTGATAGCTGGGCTTGCATCAGCACTTCCTCCGAGTCTGAAAGCCCTACAGAATGCTTCTGCATTACACTTTTCACTTGCATGTTGTCATCCACAGTGGAGTCCTGGTGGATTTCCACCTCCACCTTATATTTCGGCAAGGAATCTGAAACGCCCACGACCAGCTGCTCTTCGTGTCCAACGTTCACCTTCGCAGCAGGCCCCAGGTCTATGGGTGGGTCCATCGCAAGACTCATGCTCCTCTCATAATAATTCATCCAGCACAGAGGCAATGGATTCCTCGACGTAGTTGTTATGCACATCTTGCGGAGCCATGCTCACTACTGGTTCAGCCTCGAAAGAAAGCGACACTCCCGGGAGTGTGGCACACGCCATCTCTGTAGACCTCTCAACCTCTTTGCTCCAAGACAATCCTGACGGTAGCACCGGCACAAAAGGCACATCTTGCCCCGCACCTTCCTTCCCAACGTCCGTGCATTGTTGCCCAACCTTGGCACCTCGTCGTCGTTCACACTGTACCGCCAGATGGTCATATGCGCCGCACAACCTGCAAGTGCGGCGTTGCCCTGCATATGACACCAATACCTGAGTCCTGAAGTCTTGCAAGATCATGTAAGAAAGGATTGGATGTCGTAATGTCATCTTTACGGAAAATGTTCCCTCTGGTATCCCTGCATATGGGCCATCAGACCACCTCTTTGCTGTTGCCATGTGTATTGTGCCATAATTACCCAATGCAGCTCGAATGTCAGACACATCAGCCTCAATGGGCACGTTTCTGACCTTTACCCATGTGTAATAAAGCGGGAGACGTCATGTAACTTCACTGACACTGTATGGTTAACCACTAGATTAACCTCCTGGAACTTGTAAACCACTGCCTCGTAAACATGAGCCGAGCAGAACTTCACAAAGATCCTCGACATGCCATTCACTGCCACACTGCACAAGTCCTAGTTGGCAATACCATAGGTATCATGGATTATAGCAGGCAATAGTAGAGCCGTCGATGGTCCAAGCACTGCCCCACGGGTCAACTCAATACACACAGTATTGACGTGGCGTCTACCCGCCAGTGCCAGGTTGAGAAAATGAAACTTCCACCAGTCAACTATAGGGGGCAGCAGTAGCACACGTCCTCTCTACTCAAAGGCTGAGAGACAAATGACGAAAGAGTGCAGATTCAGGGCCATCAGTCGACCCTCAGAAGGAAGATTTCTGATACATGGGATCAACTTTGTCATCCTCCTTTGTACGTTTTCCAGTGCATTTATATCGATTCTGTAATATGGTGACCAAAACTGCACAGTATAATCTAAATGAGGCCTAACCAAAGATATATAGAATTGAAGAACAGCCTTAGGACTTCTATTATTTATTCTTCTTGCTATAAAGACAAAAATTCTGTTAGTTTTATTGCAAACACTAATGCACTGTTGTCTTTGTTTCAGATTACTGCTAACCAAACCTCCTAAATCAGTTTATTCAAATCATCCTGGAGTGATCTAATGTCCTCATTATAATGAACTAGACGGCCTATTTTGGTGTCATCAGCAAATTTGCATATGTCGCTATTTATTCCCTCATCTATGTCGTTTATGTAGATTGTGAACAACAATGGACCCAATACTCACCCCTGTGGAACACCGTTTTGTGACGTGCACCCATTCTGATTTCTCCCCATTTATGCAAACTCTCTGCTGAATATTTCTCAATGATGCCTCTACTCAGGAAAAAAATTCTCCTCCTATTCCATGTGCCTTAAATTTCCTCAATAGCCTCTGACGTGGAACTTTATCGAAAGCCTTACTGAAGTCCATATACACAATATCATATTCATTACCATGATCTACCTCCTCGAACACCTTAGTGAAAAAACTTAGTAAATTCGTAAGACAGGAACGCCCCTTTATTAAACCGTGTTGAGAGTCCTTAATCAATTTATGCCTTTCAAGATGGCTACGAAATGCTTCGGAAATTATTGATTCCATAAATTTTCCCACTATGGAGGAAAGACTTATTGGTCTATAGTTAGACGCTAAGGACCTGTCACCTGCCTTGTAAATAGGTACTGCATTTGCCATTTTTCCCGTATCAGGCACTATGCCAGTTTGTAGTGATATGTTAAAAAGATTAGCCAAAGGTATGCTAAGTTCCTCTTTACATTCCTTTAACACCCTTGCAAACAGTTTATCAGGGTCTGGGGATTTGAAAGGTTTTAATTTCTTTTCTTGTCTGAGGACCACTACAATCCACTGAGTAAATATACAGTACAGAATTGCGCTAAGACAAACCTAACACGACCTACACCTGACCTCGAAACACAGTTCTAAAGAATTAAGGACGTAATACACTTATGCTAACACATACATCCCTCACTTCTACTTATTCCCTCCACCCAAACCAATTAAACCCATGTCCACTCTCACGTGGTTAATCAACATCAACTACACAAAGAAGTAAAACTACATCCACACTAAACCTGCAAATAAACCCAGCAAACCAGTGCCTCGGTGCAACACACATAGCCTAGTAACATTAATAGTCATATACCCGAGGCCTAGACACAAGGTGGTTTGCCATACTGACAGATTTCACCCTTAGCTTTGTCAGGAATACCCCTACCTGGAGTCTACCTGGAGGGTATTCCAGGGATCAACGTCCCCGCAGTCCGGTCCACTACCAGGCCTCCGGGTGGATCAGGGCCTGATGAACCAGACTGTTACTTGTATTACCCAGAATACAAACCATAGCCTGGCTGCCTAGCTCGCTCTTAAAGGAAGCCAAATGTCTATTGGTAATTACCCTTATGCCTGGTGGGAGGCTGTTGAACAATCTTAGGCCTCTGACACATTTCAAAGTGTAGATTATGTTATATCTCTCTCGCCTGCGTTCTAGCGAGGACATGTCAAGTGCTTCCAAGTGTTCCCAGCACTTAAGGTGTTTTACGTAACTTACATGTGTAGTAAAGATTCTCTGTGCACTCTCTACATCTGCAGTTTCACCTGCTTTGAACGGAGATGCTAATGTGAAGCAGTATTCCAGCCTGGACAGAACGTAAAAATTTACCACAAGCCCCGATTTCATGAGCCATTTGACACTGTGCTACATGGCCCAAGAACAGCTTGCGATTTCTATCCATGACTTTGTACCAGACCAATGTGCCCGTGTTATAACATCATCTGAATCAGGTGCTGTTGCTGCACGTTTCCGGGCACGCGTGTCCCCACCAGAGCAATGGTGGACACTCTAGCTGAGGTGGCAAGAAGGGCTCACTCAAGTAGAGCGAAGTCACTGGTCATTGGCGACTTCAATCACAGAAAGATTGATTGGGAAAACCTGGAGCCTCATGGGGGTCCCAAAACATGGAGAGCAAAGATGAAGGATGTAGTGCTGGCAAATCTCATGCACCAACATGATAGGGATACTACCAGAGAGAGAGGGGAGGATGAACCAGCAAAATTGGACATCGTGTTTACCCTGAGTAGCTCAGACATTGAGCACATCACATATGAAAGGCCCCTTGGAGCTAGTGACCAGGAAGTCATGAGCTTTGAATATATCGTGGAGCTAAAGGTGGAGAGGGTAACAGGAGTAGAAAGGGAAAAGCTAAACTATAAAAGGGGGGACTACACAGGAATGAGGATCATCCTGCAGTGGGAACAGGAGTTAGAAGGAAAATCAGTAAACGAAATGATGGAATTTGTAACAACAAAATGCAAGGAAGCAGAGGAAAGGTTTGTTCCTAAGGACAGAACAAGTCCTTGGTTTACCCGAAGGTGCAGGGAGGCAAAAACTAAGTGCTCTAGAGAATGGAAAACTACAGAAGGCAAAGGACTCAGGAGAATAAAGAGATTAGTCGATGAGCCAGAAATGAGTACCCACAGATAAGGAGGGAGGTGCAGCGGCAGTATGAAAATGACATAGCATCGAAAGTCAAGTCTGATCCGAAACTACTCTACAGCCACATCAGGAGGAAGACAACAGCCAAGGACCAGGTAATCAGGGTGAGGAAGGAAGGTGGGGAGCTCACAAGAAACGACCAGGAGGTATGTGAGGAGCTCAACATGAGATTTCAGGAACTATTTACATTGGAGGCTGAATGGACAACGGAAAGACAAAACAGTGGAGTACAGCAACAAGGGATATTCCAACAAGTGTTGGATGACTTACACACAACTGAGGAGGAGGTGGAGAAGCTCTTAAGTGACCTTGATACCTCAAAAGCAATGGTACTGGACAACATCTCTCTATGAGTCCTTAGAGAGTGAGCGGGGACACTATGTGTGCCACTAACCAAAATCTTTAACACTTCCCTTGAAACTGGGCAACTACCTGAAGTATGGAAGAAGGCAAATGTAGTCCCCGTCTTTAAGAAGGGGGGCAGAAATGAAGCACTAAATTATAGACCAATGTCACTTACATGTATAGTATGCAAAGTCTTGGAAAAGATTATCATGAGGAGAGTGGTGGAGCACCTGGAGCAGAATAAGATTATAAACGACAGCCAGCACGGATTCATGGAAGGCAAATCCTGTGTCACAAACCGACTAGAATTTTATGACAAGGTAACTGAAGTAAGAAATGAAAGGGAGGGGTGGGTTGATTGCATTTTCTTGGACTGCAAGAAGGCCGTTGACACAGTTCCTCACAAGAGATTAGTACAGAAGCTAGAGGAACAGGCACATATAACAGGAAGGGCACTGCAATGGATTCGAGAATATCTAACAGGGAGGCAACAGCGAGTCATGGTCCATGATGAGATATCATAGTGGGCGCCAGCGACGAGCGGGGTCCCACAGGGGTCAGTCCTGGGACCAATGCTATTCTTGGTATATGTGAACGACATGACGGAAAGGATAGACTCAGAAGTGTCCCTGTTTGCAGATGACTTGAAGTTAATGAGGAGAATTAAATCAGATGCGGACCAGGCAGGTCTACAAAGAGACATGGACAGACTGGATGTGTGGTCCAGAAACTGGCTCCTAGAATTTAACCCCACCAAATGCAAGGTCATGAAGAATGGAGGAGGGCAAAGAAGACCGCAGACAGAGTATAGGCTAGGAGGCCAAAGGCTGCAAACCTCGCTGAACGAGAAAGACCTAGGAGCGAGTTTAATATGGAGTACATCGCCAGAAGCACACATTAACCAGATAACTGCTGCGGCATATGGGCTCTTGGCAAACCTGAGAACAGTGTTCCGGTACCTCAGTAAGGAATCGCTCAAGACTTTATACACTGTGTACGTCAGGCCCATACTGGAGTATGCATCACCAGTTTGGAACCCACATCTGGTCAAACACGTCAAGAAATTAGAGAAAGTGCAAAGGTTTGCAACAAGGCTAGTTCCAGAGCTAAGAGGAATGTCCTGTGTAGAAAGGTTAAGGGAAATCCGTCTGACAACACTGAAGGACACGAGGGTCAGAGGAGACATGATAACGACACACAAAAACTGCGTGGAATAGACAAGGTGGACAGAGACAGGATGTTCCACAGATGGGACACATAAACAAGGGGTCACAATTGGAAGCTGAAGGATCAGATGAGTCAAAGGGATGTTAGGAAGTATTTCTTCAGTCATAGAGTAGTTAGGAAGTGGAATAGTCTGGCAAGCGATGTAGTGGAGACAGGAACTGTACATAGTTTTAAGACAAGGTATGATAAAGCTCATGGAGCAGGGGGAGAGAGGACCTAGTAGCGGTCGGTGAAGAGGCGGGGCCAGGAGCTGAGTCTCGACCCCTGCAACCACAATTAGGTGAGTACACACTTCAATCGATGCATCCCGATGTACATCCACATCTTTCACTTCAGCACGGATCCTCACAGGAGCAAGGGACGGTACCTCTGCTCTCACTGAAGCTCCTTCGCACGACGGGGTCTTAGGTACCTCCTCAAGTATCGGTGACACCACTTCTGATTGGGGGAAGGCACATATCCCTTACTGCTTTTCCCAACTCTTCTCCAACGCTGCGTCCTCCGACTCAGGGAGAGCACGAACCCAATCATTCAACACTGTCTTCTTCCTTTCCTCACTGGCGCGATACGCCCAATGGCCTTAATGCTCGCTCCTTCTCCGAAATGTCCATTCTGTGCACACTGTTGGTTCTTCCAATGAAAACACTCAGCAGCCTTTTGATAGTACCCCTAGCAAATCCGACATATGAGCCGTTGCCCAGCATAGGACACCATCACCTGCGATCGAAATTCCGGTAGGATTACATATGACGGCACGCCGTATGTTAACAACATCTTCAGAGAGCATGTTCCTTCAGGTAACTCCGTGTTAACACCAGTCGCCCACGTACCTCGTCGGGTGACATATATCGTTCCTAATTTAGGGAACACCTGACGTAAGTCTGCCTCATCAACTTCAAAGGGCACATTGCGTAGTTTGACCCATGTGTATTGCTTCGACACGTCATTTAGGTGCACTCTAACGTCGTCATTAACCTCCATCAGTATATCTTGGGGTGACAGAAACTTCGCAAACTGTCCGGTGGCCAAAATCAGTGCTACACCATAGAGCGACTTGTTGTCTTTCCTCTATGTGGTCTTGATGACGGCTGATAACAACAGAAGCTCTGTGGTCATTATATTAACAAGCTTCCTCAGACTCACTATCATGGTTCACACTGACCAATCACACAAGTGAAAGTGTTGAGGAGCACCAGAGACACGTCCGCCTCTGCTGCTGTCAAGGCGACCAAATGTATTAGTAGAAGGAAGGTGGGGCAGAGGTCGTCCCAGGAAAGGTTGGAGGGATTGTCTCAAGTAAGTTTTGTTTGTTATTCATACTCATATTATTTATTATTATTATTATTATTAGTAGTAGTAGTAGTAGTAGTAGTAATAGTAGTAGCAATTGTAATAGTATTGTTTGTTATGATAATCATTTTTTTATTATTATTATTGTGTTATTCATATTCATATTATTATTATTATTATTAGTAATAGTAGTAAATTTAGCAGCATTTATTATTATACTTATTATTATTATCATTATTTGTTACTATAATTATTATTATTTACATCACCGTTCCTCACTATACCTTGGGTGGGGTTTGAACCCGCAGTCAGAGAGTCTCAGAACTCCAGACCGTCGCGTTAGCCACTGGACCAGCTAGCTTCAATAAGATTCATCCAACTAGGTATATTTCTACACCATAGGAAGGTTAGCATAGGCACCACTGTGTCCACAAATGCAAGTTTTTACAGACGAATCTCCAGGATTTGTTGACTCAGTGGTCCTTATGCTAAAGTTCCTATGGTGTAAAAATATGCTTAGTTGGACGAATCTTATTGAAGCTAGCTGGCCCAGTGGCTAACGCAAAGGTCTGGTGTTTTGAGACTCGCTGTCCGCGGGTTCAAACCCCACCCGTCGTATGGTTTGTTTGCAATCGTGTCATTACGATTTCGTTAGTCACCGTTCCTACAGAGTCCTGGACTCAGTTCCTGCTGACCAGTTTCCTTAAATCCCTACATTATTGTTACCACTTCATACTCCAACAAAACAAAAATTACTTGCCTCTACACTTATATAACAAGCTAACACACGCCTGTTGGATGCCAGCCACTCACACAGAAAACCTTTACGCCCTCCTTCCATCCTCCCTCAAAATTTTCCCATTTTGTAACATCCACTCTAAATATCCAGCCCTCACAACAACGCATTTTAAGCCCCTTGGATAATACCTTTAGTAACCTTGCACCCTCTGCTAACCTCCAAACTTCAAATTCTCTACATAATATTTTCACAAAACAATATATATCTCCACTGCTTCCAAAATCATCTTCACTCCATACAACAGTGTTGGTACGACTGTACTCTGGAACATTCCCTAGTTTTTTTTATCCAACTATCCATCAGTGCACTACCTATCTTTTTTCCCTCTTCAATTTTATGGTTCATCTCATGATTCCTGGACCCGACCACCCACAATTCCACACATAAATAACTGAACACATTAACTACCTCCATACCCCTTTCTTCGAATCTGATTCCCAAATCTTCTTTATGTTATTTTTTTTTTGTTACTCTCACCCCCTTGCTCTTTCCTGTGTTTACTTTTGATTTAATTATTCTTTCAATTACAAATTCTTCTACCAAGTTTTTAACTACTCTTCAGAATCTCCTGGGAGCACCGTGTCATCGGCAAGAACCAACTATGGCAACTTCCTCACTGAACCTGATTCATTAACTTCTCCCAATTCCCTAGAGTTCACTCTTTTTAAAGCAATATCTGTAATTATATATAAACAAACATTGTGACATCACACATCCCTGACTAACACTACTTGTAATGTAAATAAAATCCCTCCCGAAACAGAACCTGGCTTCACTATCCTCATAAAAATATTAACTTCTTCAAGTAACCCACCACTAATTCCATACAATTGTAAGATCTACCAAATTGTTTCTCTATCCGCCCTATCACATTTTTTTTTTTCGAAATCTACAAATGAAATGAAAACTTCTTTACCTATATCCAAGAATTCTTCATTAATATGTTTTTATGTAAAACCTCCTAAAACCTTGTTCTTCTGCGATCCTACTCTCTCTCTTTCAGTCTTAATTCTTTCAATAATAAGTCTACCATATATTTTACCCGGTATGCTCAACAGGCTTATTTCCCTATAATTCTTTAACACCCTTTTATCCCCTTTCTCATTAAACAAAGAAACTACTCACCCACTTTGGCAATGGTTAAGTACCTTCTTGTCGTTCATACATTGCCTAAACAAATACTTTAATTACTTCAAAGCTGTATCTTCACCTGCTTTTAAAATTTCAGTATTGATCCCAACAGTCCCAGTTGCTTTACATCCTATCATTCTACTCACTGCCTCATGTACATCTCCCTCATCAATCACATCTGAGTTTTTATCTCTCCTGAAAAATGTTATACCTCCCTTCACAGATCAGTAAATCAATTATACGAGAAATCCTTTTGTTTCCTTGGTTTTCTCATTCATTTGCCTCACTCCAAACTTTTTTCTTGTTCTCAAAAAAATTTGTTGACAAATCTCCACCCATTCTTTCATTTGCTCTCCCTTCACACACCCTCGCTACTCTATTAACCTCTCTATTACACTCCATATATTCAACCCTCCTAACAGTTCTTATATTCACAAACTTGTGCACACTCTTACACTGCACTTTTAGATCTACCTGTACTTCTCCGACCTTTTTCTATTTACATGTACTCCTTCTAGCCAACCTTTCTCCTAACAGTTACCTTTATCTTATAATAACTATTTCTTTCTTTTGTTAATAATCTTTCACTTCTCTCTTACTCCCTGATGACATTCTCCTTGTACCCCATCTATCTCTTCCTCTGTTGTTATAACACACTGAGATCCTTGTACCCCATCTATCTCTTCCTCTGTTGTTATAACACACTGAGATCCTTGTACCCCATCTATCTCTTCCTCTGTTGTTATAACACACTGAGATCCTTGTACCCATCTATCTCTTCCTCTGTTGTTATAACACACTGAGGTCCTCTGTACCCATCTATCTCTTCCTCTGTTGTTATAACACACTGAGATCCTTGTACCCCATCTATCTCTTCCTCTGTTGTTATAACACACTGAGATCCTTGTACCCATCTATCTCTTCCTCTGTTGTTATAACACACTGAGGTCCTCTGTACCCATCTATCTCTTCCTCTGTTGTTATAACACACTGAGATCCTTGTACCCCATCTATCTCTTCCTCTGTTGTTATAACACACTGAGATCCTTGTACCCCATCTATCTCTTCCTCTGTTGTTATAACACACTGAGATCCTTGTACCCATCTATCTCTTCCTCTGTTGTTATAACACACTGAGGTCCTCTGTACCCATCTATCTCTTCCTCTGTTGTTATAACACACTGAGATCCTTGTACCCCATCTATCTCTTCCTCTGTTGTTACAACACACTGAGGTCCTCTGTTACCAGAGGTTGCTTGCTATCTGAGCATTCTTGATGAATTATTGACGATTGTTACGGAGCAATGTTGCTTACGTCTGCAATATTTTGTGTTAGAACTGAAAATTTGCATGGAAAAAGTAAAAACGAATGTGAGGCGGTTGGTGTTAGTGAAGGGAAACAGGTTACCAGGTGTGAGGATTATATTGGCAGCAGTAACAAGTTGGAAGTGGTTTCTAGTATTGGGATAATTATAAAATTGTGGAAAATTACTGCAGGAAATTGCTTTTCTGTTCTTTACTAACCCCTCAAGGAAGGTTCCTTGATGTTGGTGAGGGGCTCTTGATTTAGGGAAATGGATCTGTGCTCCAGTTCCCCGAATTAAGCCTGAATGCCTTCCACATCCCCCCCAGGCGCTGTATAATCCTCCGGGTTTAGCGCTTCCCCCTTGATTATAATAATAATAATGTTCTTTACTAAGGATTTTTTCAGTGGTTAGTGAGGATATTAGTTTAATCAACTCCACTGATAGTAATCGTATGACTACCTTTGTGGTCAGTGACTCACATCTAAAATATGTGGTACATGACTTCTGTAACAAAGATAGGACGGTGAAGTTAGAGTATGTTTTCCAAGAGCTGGTATGGTTACATAGCCAACTAGTTGGATAATATCATGTCAGGTAATAGGAACAAACCAATTGTCTGCCTCAGTGTTGGTGGAAATTATACTAGGAAGGGCAGGAGACAGTTTCTGCTAGTTAATTACGTAAAGTACAGCTATAGATCTAATTAGAATTAATGGAAGGATCCCGATCACATGAAGCATTTGGCCTACAAGAGAAGTGGACAGTGAATGAATATCTGAAGCAAGTCGTGCAAATTGGTGGTTAGACAAGTACTACAGAGAATTTGCAATTCCACTCAATAACAACCATAACAATTTTTAATTAAGAACGTGTGATCAGTCCCCATTCAAAATTCACCTTATTAACGCAAACTCTCTCCTTTCCATTAGTCAGCTACATATTAGAAGTACCTCATATTCCTCAACAATCATATGTGAGCCCTTAATGAAATACAAATAAACAATATTATATTCTTAATCGTGGTATAATATCTCGAATGTTTTATTAAAGAATGTTAGTAAAATTTTTAGGCAGCAACGACCTCTTGTCAATCTATTTTGTGATTCACTAATCTAATTATGCTCATTAAGATGACTTCAGAAAATATCAGCTTAAATTTATTCTAATATTTTGCATAAAATTGACGTCAGGCTTACTAGGCGATAATACAATGAAATTGATTTATTATGTGATATGAACATAGGAATTACATTAGCCATGTTCCACGTCTTCACAACACTAGTTTGAACAGATACATTAAACAGAGTCGCTAGCAATTGACTAACTTCTCGTTTGTACTCTTTAAATATCCTTGAAAACAGTTCGTCACAGCCAAGGGACTTATTTTATTTTAGTTTGTGTTCTTTTTTGATAACAATATCCCTCTTGATAGTAATATTACTTAACTTGTTATTTTCCAGGTACTGAATAATTACTCATTACTGGGATATCATTTGTCTTCTTGTAAAAAGACCGACAATAAATAATCATTGAAAATATAACACATTTCCTGCTCATTATAAATAAATTGCTAAGCCTTCATTCTCAGTGGTCTTATTTTTCTCTGATCTATGTCCTAAACACTTGTAAGGACCCTTTAGGAAGTCTTTGATTCCCTGTTTGCTTTAATTTCATAGTGGCTTTTAGTCTTTGTAATTCCCTTCTTTATCTCTCTCTTAATATTAATGTTTTGGTTAATAAGGTTATCTCCTCTTTCCTTTTGATACATCTGTGAGTTCCTGTTTTCTCACTTAACTCTTGTTTAAGTTTCCTCTTCATCTATTTGGGATCATTTTAATTTGACCTAAATTATCTGGGGAATAAATATACTCTGATCACATTTTATTATTAAGAAAATAGTCGTAGTCGCAGACTCCTATGCTATTAAACTTATGATCTTCATCAATAGAATCACTAGACAGAGATGAGGGAATAAATAGCGATATCAGAAAGTTTGCAGGTTATACTATTATAAGCTGTCAAATTAATTCTGATGATGGCACTAGAGCGCTAGAGGAAGATCATGATAGATTGATCCAATGGTAAAGAGAATAAGTATTTGCTCTATATACTGAATAAGTCACTCTGAATGCTGAAAGATTTGGAGTTCTAGTTAGCAACAATATAAATCCAAAAGAACATTACACTGGAAAACACAAAAAAAAAGGCGTAGAAATTAGCAGGAATATGAATGAAGTGTATAAATGGAAGACAGAAATTTATAAAGGGATATAAATAACGTGCTAAATGTATCTAACTAAAATAGGGTTAACAGGAATTGGCTCAAGTTGGAACAAAAAAGATTTAGAAAGAATATAGGGAAGCAATGATTTGGTAATAGAGTTGTGGATGAACAGAACAAACTCACAAGTAGAGTCAATGAAGCGGAAAAGTTTGAGCAGCTTTAAAAACAGGTTAGACAAGTACATGAGTAAGTAAGTGTAGGTGGCTGTGATTTAGACGTGTTTAACATAGGTCATATTATAGTCCTGTGGCAATGTTACTTCTTTATTTGTGGTCACTCTAAACACAAGCACATGCACATGTCTACACATTGTCCTATCATCTACTAATATATAGATGAAATATTACACTCTAGTTGTATACTGTGTACTTGATTATCCTTTTTTTATTCACTTTTTAACAATCTCCTTCTAATGCAAAGTTTAATTTACACACTTCTTTATCATTTATCTATGGTACCCTAAACTTACCTACTACACTCTCATAAATGACAATCAGCATGGCTTCAGAGATGGGAAATCCTGTTTCACAAATCTACTTTAGTTCTTCGATAAGGTAACAGAAGTTAGACAGGAGAGAGAGGGACGGGTAGATTGCATCTTTTAGAACTACAAGAACGCTTTTGACACAGTACCACACAAGTGACTGGTACAAAAATTAGAGGAGCAGGGTGGAATAATAGGGAAAGAGCTGAATGGATCAGGGAATACCTGTCAGGAAGGAAAGCTGTGTTGGTATGTGATGAAGTATCAGAGTGGGCACATGTGTCGAGTGGGGTTCAACAAGGGTCAGTCCTAGGACCAGCACTATTTTTGGTATATATGAGTGACATGATGGATGGGATACATTAAGAAGTGTCCCTGTTAGCAGATGATGTGAAGTTAATGAGGAGAATTAAATAAGATGAGAATCAGGCAGGAGTATAAAAAGACCTGGACAGGCTGGACCCCCTGGTACAGCAACTGGCTCCTGGAATTTAATCCCGCCAAATGCAAAGTCATGAAGATCGAGGAAGAGCAAAGAAGACAACGGACAGAGTATAGGCTAGGTTGCCAAAGATTGCACACCTCACTCAAGGAAAAATATCTTTGGGTGAGCATAACATGGAGCACGTCTCCTGAAGCGCACATTAACTAGATAACTGCTGCAGCAAATGGGCACCTGGCAAACCTGAGAATAGCATTCCAGTACCTCAGTAAGGAATCGTTCAAGACTCTGTACACCGTGTACATCAGGCCCATGCTGGAGTATGCAGAACCAGTTTTGAACCAACACCTGAAATTACAAATGTTTGCAACAACTCGTCCTATAAACAAATGATAAGGGAAATTGGCCTGACTACACTGGAGGACAGGAGGGTTATTGGAGAAATGATAACGATATACAAAATAATGAGAGGAAGTGACAAGGTGGACAGAGACAGGATGTTCCAGAGATGCGACACAGAAACAAGGGGTCACAATTGGAATATGAAGACTCAGATGTGTCAGGGAGATGTCAAAAAGTTTTTATTTAATCATAGAATTGTCAGGAAGTGGAATAGTTTGGCAAGTGATGTAGTGGAGGCAGGAACCATACATAGTTTTAAGACGAGATATGATAATACTCATATAGCAGGGAGAGAGGAAACCTAGTAGCGATCAGTGTAGAGGCGGGGCCAGGAGCTTCCACTCAACCCCTGCAATCACAAACAAATAGGCGAGTACAAATATGTGATAACACGCACACACACATACGGGGTCAGGAGCTGTGAATTGACCCCTGCAACCACAACTCGTGAGTACAATTTGGTGAGTACACTTAAACACACTCACACAAACACATGCACATGACTCGACCCCTGCAACCACAACTAGGTGAGTACAGCTGAGTATACACACACACACACAGGTAAATACAGCACTACAAATAGACCTGGACGTGCTCGAAGCCTGGTCCAGCAACTGGGTCGTTGAATTTATCCCCCCAAATGCCAAGTTATGAAGTTTGGGAATGGGCAAAGAAGACCACAGACAGAGTAGAGACTTGGTGACTGTTATGCAGGGCTGTGTATCATATTGTAATGTATATACAGTAATGAAGGGTGTCATAATATTATGAATGTTTTAATTGTAAAGCATAATTTTATAATTCATAATGTGCATTTCGGGGTACTGTAGAGTACTTTATAAGGAAATCCTCCCAGATATTTATTTTCCAACTATGAGTTGTTCAGCGGATAAGCTGGTCTTGGGTGGTGGCAGTTGGTCCGCATGGCATGGAGGATGGCGTTGGTCACGCCTTGTATTTAAGCTAATTTTTCTAGTTGTGTACAACTTTTGTTTAGCTAACTCAAGTCATAGGCTCTTCTATGGTTTACCTGTATGCTCACATAGGCTGTGACATGGTCAGGGTGCTGTGGGATGAGTGAGGAAATAAGAATTGGGGTTCGTATTGGAGTGAAGGCCTTGCGTTGGCTAGGCCGAGTGTTTTTGGTTACTGGACCGCCAGCCTCGTGCTTCTTGTGCCCCGCTGTTTGGGCGTTTAGGATAGGAGATACATGAAGGTGTTTTCTAAAGTGTATATATAGTGTTATGACGAATAAATAGATATATTTTCAACAAATTTTGTTGAAAATAAGAAAAAGTTTTGGATAGATTAGCTTTTTAAAAGAAAGCCTAGGAAAAAGGATTTGTCATTTAAAAATGGGGAGAGGAATTTTTAAATGGAGAATTAGAGGAAAAGGGAGATGGGGGAAATTTTGAGGAATTGTTTGAATGTTGAGAAGAAAGAACCGCAAAATTTCGGAAGGGGGGCAAGGGGAATAAATCTGTAGGAGTGAGGAAGAGCCTTTGTGGGTGTGGGAAGTCGTGGGGGGCGTAAAAAAAAGGGGGGAAGGCGGGGGTTTGGGGGAAAATAGAAATGTTAAAAGCGGGTGGGGATAATTTTGGAGGGTTGGTGCAATTTTTAAAATTAAAGAATGAAGGGGGAAAGGACCGGGGATTGGCAGGGGCAGCATAGCCCTTTGTAAAGGAAAAAGGGGACAAAAAGGGAGGCAAAAATTATAGGGGGATAATCTGTTGGAAATACCGGGGTAAAGTGTATGGGTTTTTATTATTAAAAATTTAAGAGAAAGGGGAGAATAGGATAGCGATGAAAAGGAGGCTTTGGGAAAAGGGTGGGGGGTGTGGGCCCCAGTTGTTTACATGAAAAAATAAGTGAACAGTATTAGATAAGGCTAAAAAGGTTTTTGTGTCATTTATGGATTTGGAAAAGGCGTATTACAGGGTGGATAGGGGGCAATGTGGCAGATGTTGCAGATGTATGGTATAGGAGGTAGGTTACTGAAAGCAGTGAAGAGTTTTTACGAGGATAGTGAGGCTCAAGTTAGAGTATGTAGGAAAGAGGGAGATTATTTCCCAGTAAAAGGGACAAGGATGTGTGATGTCACCGTGGTTGTTCAATATATTTATAGATGTGGTTATAAGAGAAGTTAATATGAGGGTCTTGGCAAGAGATGTGGTGTTAAAAGAGGTTGGTGGATGAATTTGGTAGGGTATATAAAAGAAGAAAATTGAAAGTGAATACAGGAAAGAGTAAGGTTATGAGGATAACAAAAAGATTAGGTGATGGAAGATTGGATATCAGATTGGAGGGGGAGAGTATGGAGGAGGTGAATGTATTCAGATATTTGGGGAGTGAACGTGTCAGCGGATGGGTCTATGAAAGATGAGGTGAATCATAGAATTGATGAGGGGAAAAGGGTGAGTGGTGCACTTAGGAGTCTGTGGAGACAAAGAACTTTGTCCTTGGAGGCAAAGAGGGGAATGTATGAGAGTATAGTTTTACCAACGCTCTTATATGGGTGTGAAGCATGGGTGATGAATGTTGCAGAGAGGAGAAGGCTGGAGGCAGTGGAGATGTAATGTTGAGGGCAATGGTGGTGTGAATTAATGCAGAGAATTCGTAGTTTGGAAGTTAGGAGGAGGTGTGGGATTCCCAAAAAACTATTGTCCAGAGGGCTGATGAAGGGTTTGTTGAGGTGGTTCGGGACATGTAGAGAAAATGGAGCGAAACAGAATGACTTCAACAGTGTATCAGTCTGTAGTGGAAGGAAGGCGGGGTAGTGGTCGGCCTAGGAAAGGTTTAAGGGAGGGGGTAAAGGAGGTTTTGTGTGCGATGGGCATGGACGTCCAGCGGGCTTTGCGTGAGCGTGTTTGATGGGAAATTTGAATGGAGACAAATGGTTTTTAATACTTGACGTGCTGTTGGAGTGTGAGCAAAGTAACATTTATGAGGGGTTCAGGGAAACCGGCAGACCTGACTTGAGTCCTGGAGATGGGAAGTACAGTGCCTGCACACTGAAGGAGGGGTGTTAATGTTGCAGTTTAAAAACTGTAGTGTAAAGCACCCTTCTGGCAAGACAGTGATGGAGTGAATGATGGTGAAAGTTTTTCTTTTTCGGGCCACCCTGCCTTGGTGGGAATCGGCCAGTGTGTTAATAATAAAAAAAAATTCCTAACTAGGATTTTTGCCTATCCCTCTGTTAACCAACCCATTGAAGTATCAAATGCTTGTTTATCGCTTTCTGTTTTGACTGTGATAGCCCTGGGTGGCCTGCTTAGGCTTGAGATGTGTGTAACTTTTACCTTTGCCCTTAGACAAGGCTCTAGCCCCCAGCTATCCCATATTTTTGAGTGACATGGGGGCCTGTGTATGGAAGAATTATCAAATTTTATGTGATAATTTAAGTTTCAACCAGGAAAGACAATAATCTTCTTTACTGGGTTGGTCAGAGGAAGCATTCACTATAACTCACACTAAAATGATAATCTACCTTTGTGCGCAATATTGCTGGTTTTCAGGGTATTATTAAATAATACCCTGTGAATAATTTCCCTTTTTGTGCAATATTGCTGGTTTTAGGGTGTTAGTATTAACTAATATCATGTGAATAATTTACAGTTGTGTGCAACATTATTGATTTTTAGGGTGTTATTAGTACCTGATATTTTGTGAATAATTTCCCTTTCAGGTGCAATCTTGCTGATTTTTAGGGGGGTTATGATTACCTAATTTTCTGGGAATAATTTTCCTTTGCAGGTACAATAGCTCCATTTTTCGGCCAGGGATTTATTTTTGTGTGCAATCCTGTCACACGACAATAACTCCTTGTGAATGTACTACTTCAGTGTATGTGATTTGCTGTGTGCTTTATTATTTTATATCAGTAAGTTCTTCGACTGATAGCAAGGTTTGGTGCTATTATTTCCCAAAAATTTGGGACACTGGTTAAAATTCTGGGGATGACATGCACTTGGAGCGTATCCTTGAAACAAATCCTTCAGTTAGGGACCTGGATAAGGAAGTAGAACTTATACAAATGAAATTAGCCCTAATTGTGGAAGAAAAAGAATGGTTAAGGATTGAACGTACAAAGATCCAGGAACAGAGAGCCTTAGAGGAGCTTAGGGCTCAAGAAAGAGCTAAAGAGGCTTCTTGTTCTCACCCAGCCACAGAACGAGGGTAAAATGTTTTTCATTGGATAAAGTCATAAAATTTGTGCCCAAATTTCTAGAGAAAGATCCAGACCAGTTTTTTCTGTTATTTGAAAGTACGACCAAATCCCAAGTTTGGCCGGAAAATGATGAGCGACATTAGCGAAAAACCCAATTAGTTGGTAAAGGGTTCGGGCCCGTTTAGTTCTCTAGAGGGATCGGCTTTTTCTGATTATAATAAACTGAAAGAGGTAGTTTTACTGGCTTATCAAATGTTGCCGGAAAGGTACCGGCAGAAGTTTAGAGGACTAAAGTTTAAAGGCAGGGCAGTCTTTGGTGGAATATTGTAAGATGTCACTTCTAAATACGGGGTGTCGCTCGAAGGGTGTGGTAGGAAACTATGAGGGTGTAATTACCTCAATTTTGTTAGAGGATCTGTTGAGAAATGTTCCTCCTGACCTTAAGGCATGGGGAGAAGGATCTTGATGTTTTAGAGCTGGGTGATAGATTTTTTAGTAACCAAAATTTGGTAGTGGTTACCGCCCACCACATACTAATAATGGTAAATTTTCCCCACCCACCAGTAGGAATAAGAAATTTCAGAAGTTTAAGCCACTCATTTTCAAGCCTAATAACCATCAGAGTTTTAATAAGCCTAATTTTCCGGTACCAACCCAGGAAGTTTTTAAGTCGACTGTCACAGGGGACAAGTAGAAAGAGTCCAGCTCCCCAAGGTCACGGGCCTCAGCCTATGTCAAGTGTGCAGGGGGCTTTTAAACCTTATCACTGTACATATTGCCATAAACAGGGCCACCTGCAGCCGTATTGTCGATAGATGCTTAGGGACCAAGGCTGCAGCAGATGCTTGTCCAGTAAATACACTAGTTACACATGATGTTGCTTGCATTGCAATTTTGCCCCAAGGTATCCAAAGAAGACCAACTGTCTTAGACCCTCGGATGACGGTTTATTCAAGTAAGTCTACTGTGGCCTTAGACCAAAATGAAGGTAGAGTCACAGGTGTTGTCTTTGAGGGACACTGGTAGCACATACACCTTCCTTCGCAGGGGTGTATTGCCAGTGTCGGATGACACGTACACCGGATTGGACATTTTTCTTAAAGGAATTACCGAGTCCCTCTCAGGACTCCAGTGCACAGGTTATGGGTGTAGTCTATGTACCAGTCTGGGTACCTACCTGTAGGTATTGCAGAAGATGTACCTTTTGCAGGAGTTGACCTTCTACTAGGCAACAACGTTGTGGGACTCCTCAAAAGTATATACTAATCTTGTACTACTACTACTACTACTACCACCTCTTCCTGCCTATATATAGCCGTCCTGCTCCACTCCCGGTTAGTGTGACTTTGTCAATGGTCCAAGTCGGACCGAAACGTCGTCGTAAGCTTCTCTCTTTTATGTGCGGGTTATTTGTGTATCGTTCCAGTCACGGTATTGTGCCTTTTTTGCTATTTAAGACTGTTTTTAAGAGGACCTGTGCCCAAGTGGCCGCAGCAGAACTGTTAAAGTGCCATTGTATGTATTTTTTACAGATTCCTAAGGAACGACATTTAAGTGTTAAGAACGGAGAGCTGAATAACCAGTGTTTATTAGTAAATTTTTTTTATAACAGGTTACCAGAGTCTATACCCGTTCTGAATAATTTTGTGTGTATGTGGTTTTGAGATTTTTGGTGAAACATTTTTGTCTGTTAGGCTTTGCACAAATCACCCAGAAGTCATATTTTATGAAATGTTATGTAGTTTTGAGAGGCCTACTTGAGATTAAATTTACCAATGTATATCACTCTAGGAGTCAAAGAAAAGCACAGTGGTTTTCCCAAGTCTTTCAAGGCAATGCACGTTTGTTTTATCCAGTACCAGAAGGACTGGGATGAGGATATTCCCCTCCTTTTCATTGCCGTGCAGGGAAGCACTCTTAAATTTAAGTCATGGGCTATATGAGGATGGTGATGTTTCCCCCACGGTGTTTTTTCTCAGTTTCAGAAACTGTTTGGCTATTGTGAGGTCGACGGCAATAGTCCGCCCAGGATGACGTGGGACCATGAGGTTGTGCTACATATTCTGGAAGCTGGAGTGATGGGATTGGCATTGGAGCCGGGTCCTGGGAAGGCTATGATGGAACTGTGTGGTGGCTTCAAAATGATGGTGGATAAGGTCCCTGAGAAAGGTGATGTAAGCAGAAAAATTGCAAGAGATTGTGGAAGATTTGCATCTTCTGAAATATGGGCTTTTGTGGTGGCTCAGCCATGGTGCACCTTAGTGAAAGAGTTTGGGGATACTGAAAATGGGGGCCATGTTAACCCACATGAGGTAGAGGTTTGGGAATTTGTGCAACGTCAGCAGGCCTGGCATGATGTAAGCTTGCATGAAATAAGTTCTTTGAAGGAAGTGAAGTGTTTGTTTCTAGAGATTGTGTTTGTACCCAGCGAGAGTCAGTGGACGTTGTCTGTTAGGGGTCTCACACTAGGTGAGACCTTGAACACGTGCACTGACTGCCGCCACGTACATTAAAGAAATAAGGCTGATTTGTCTCCTCTTTATGAACTTTATGCAAAATGCGTGAATAAATCGTGGAGGGGCCAACTGATTTCCATGACCATGTGTGCTAAGGACGCACCCATATTTGTAACTTTAATATCGCTGTACCTGAACCTTTTATTTGCCATTAACCCCCAAGATCTTTTATGTGTAATCCTGAGTTACCCACCATAGGTTTTGCAAAATGATACAGGGGTTGGGACAGTCTTGTTGCAGGGTAGAGCAGGGCAAGTAAGGCCACTAAGCTACTTCTCAGCAAAACATAACAGGCACCAAAGAAGTTACACCACTATAGAAAATGAGGCTCTTGCATTAATGTTGGCAGTGCAACATTTTGAGGTTTATATATTATCATCAGTTCACCCTATAACTGTGCATAGTGACTATAATCCTTTACGTTTCCTTCACTTAATGAGGAACTACAATCAGAGACTTATGAGGTGGGCCTTGTTCCTCCAACCTTTTAATCTTGTGATTCATTATGTGAAGGTAGCAGAGAATGTGGTTACTGATGCCTTGTCTCTTGTTTAAAATACACGATGTAGTGTATACATCACTTATCTGTTCTTATTTTGCAGTGATTTGCGGTAGACGAGTAGATGAAACCCTGGAACACCCAAAGGAGAAGGGCAGGTTGAGCTGGAGCTGGAGGTATCAGGATTCCCTAGTGTGTGTGTATTTAGGGGGGTAGTCATATCAAATACCATGCCTAGGTAAGGTATGCTACGTTTTTTTAAGGTGTTGGCTGGGATGCCTCACCTCTGTTTTATGTTGGTATAGGGACTGTTGGACCTAAAAGTTTTAGTGAATGTGGGGCTGGCGGTGATGCCCTCCATTTTTTTGGGTCATGCCCTCTTGATCCAAGGTGTTTTGTCCCCCCAGGGCGTTTTAATTTTTTTTCTCCTTTTTGGATCACCGCTGGGGTGACTCCAAGGTCCTTGGAATGACACATAGGTGTCTGCCTGGGAGGTCCACCTTTCGGGGGTCTTCAGTGATGACTCCAAGGTTTTATGGCCACAGTCCCAAAAACAAGATTTATTGAATATCCACAACTTTTTTTGGGGGGGCTGATTTTTTTTCCCCTCCTGTGCTCTCCTGATTCTCGCAGAGGTGTGTCATGGGGAACCAGTTTTGCTTACTAAAGACTGCTGTGAGATGGGAGTGATAATGTGATGTTGCTTTCTAAGTAGAATTTAACATGTAAAATCTGTTTTTTTTTTTGCTTTTAAAATCCTCGGGAAAATGTACTGTTTAAAAATTTTTTTGGTGGCTCATCTATTTGGTCTGTCTTGCAATATAGAGAGCTTTGGTGGTACTTCATAAACCAGAACTTCTCAGGGCACTTATGTACAAAGTTAACTTGCTAGTTTATAAGGTTGCTTGATGTGATTTAGGTAAAATGCATCAACGCCAGTGCCTGGCCAGTGCATAGAACTTGATCACTTTTATGTTCGACAAGTTTCACATGTAGGCAATCTAGTACATCAGTTTGTTAATATTGCATGTTTGTAGTTCCAAAAGACCATGATTGTATGGTGATCATTCCACAGTTATCATTTTGCCCGTTGCCTCAAACCTTAGAGTGGGATTTATAATCTTGCTTTTTCCTTTTGCTTAGCAGTGTACATCGGGATCCTGCTATCAGAGTGAGCCTTATGGTCTGGGGGCGAGGGTGTTATGCAGGGTTCTGCATGACATTGTAATGTATATACAGTAGAGAAGGGTGTCATTAAAAGTATGAATGTTATAATTGTAAAGCATCATTTTATAATTCATAATGTGCATTTGGGAAATCCTGCCAGGGATTTATTTTCCAACTGTGAGTTGTTTAGCGGATAAGTGTGACTTGGGTGGTGGCAGGTGGTCCGCATGGCATGGAGGCCTGAGATGTGTGTAACTTTTACCTTTGTCCTTAGACAAGGCTCTAGCCCCCAGGTATCCAACATTTCTGCGTAACAGCGGCCAAAGACTGCAAACGTCACTCAAGGAAAAGAATCTAGGGGTGAGCATAACACAAGGCACATCTCCTGAGTTGCCAGTCAACTAAATAAATGCTGCAGCATATAGGCGCCTAGCAAACTTAAGAATAGGATTCCGACATTTCAATAAGGATTCGTCCAGGACCCTGTGTACCGTGTATGTGGGGCCTATATTGGAGTGTGCAGCACCAGTTTGGAAACCACACCTTGCGAAGCATGTAAAGAAATTAGAGAAAGTGCAAAGATTTGCAACAAAACTAGTCCCGGAGCTACGGGGCACGTCCAATGAGGAGAGGTTAAGGGAAATCGACCTGACGACACTGGAGGACAGGAGAGAAAGGGAGGATATGATAACGACATATAAAATACTGAGAGGAATCTACACAGTGGACAGAGACAAGATGTTCCATAGATGTGCCACAGCAACATGGGGTCACAATTGGAAGCTGAAGACTCACATGAATCACAGGGATGTTAGGAAGTATTTCTTAAGTCACAGATATTAAGAAGTGGAATAGTCTGTTAAGGGATGTAGTGGAGGCAGGATCCATACATAGCTTTGAGAAGAGGTATGATAAAGCTCATGGAGCAAGGAGAGTGACCTGGTGGCTAAAGCTCTCGCTTCACACACGGAGGGCCCGGGTTCGATTCCCGGTGAGGTTTTTGTCCTATTCAACTCCCAGCAAATAGGTACCTGGCAGTTAGTCGACTTGTGTGTGTCGCATCCTGGGGGACAAGATTGAGGACCCCAATGGAAATAAGTTAGACAGTCCTCGATGACGCACTGACTTCTTGGGTTAATCTGGGTGGCTAACCCTCCGGGGTTAAAAATCCGACCAATGAAGAAGCGGGCCAGGAGCTCTGACTCGACCTCAGCAATCACAACTAGATGAGTGCACACACAGACACACAAACACTCACATCCTAGACTAAGTCACTACAGCACAAACATGGACATAACACACAAACACTCACATCCTAGACTAAGTCACTACAGCACAAACATGGACATAACACACAAACACTCACATCCTAGACTAAGTCACTACAGCACAAACATGGACATAACACACAAACACTCACACCCTAGACTAAGTCACTACAGCACAAACAATGGACATAACACACAAACATTCACCACCCTAGACTAAGTCCACTACAGCACAAACATGGACTAACACCATCCATATAAATCAACATAATAATCAATATCAATTTCACTACATAGTTCGGTGATGTGATTGTTACCTTTGTTACTGAGATCACAGCGTGAATTATTTAATAACATTTGAACAATATCAACATTATTGTTCTTAACAGCGTAGTATAGTGGTGTCTGGCCATCATCATCCTGACAGTTGACGTCAGCACCAGCATCAAGCAGCATCTTAACACAATCATCATGACCCTCCACAACTGCTATGTGAAGAACTGTTCCACCTGTAACACAACCAACATGTATATTTGATGACATATAATTCCTAAAACTTATTAATATTAATTATAGCACTAATACTACAACTACTACTACATCAAGTAATAATAGTAATAATAATAATAATAGTAATAATAATAATAATAATAATAATAATAATAATAATAATAATAGTAGTAATAATAATAATAATGATAAAATGCATTATTTTTAGTAGTAGTAACAGAAGTAGTATTGTAATTGTAGTACTAGTAGTAGTAGTAGAAGTATAAGAAGTATTAATGGTTGTAGTAGTAGTAATAGCAATATTAATAGTAGTAGTAGTAGAATTATCATTTGTCTTATTATTATTTTTTTTTTGTGAAGGCTTACTCAGCCCTGTAACAACTTCAGACAGTATTACCAAGGCTGGCTCCTCCTCAGGAATATTAATGAATAGAAAAAGAATAAAAAATGACAAACATAAACACTTTATTATTTAAAACATATAAAATATAAAATACTTAAATATGAAATATTTAACCTACTTTAAAGAAAAATGAAAAATGAAAAATATAAATGATATTTAACTTCAATGCTAATTTATACATGTCAAATCGGGTGTCTGATGTTGGTGACTCTGCGTGTTGTTGAAATTGTAGCAGTTGCTGATGATGTGAGGGGGGGATCACAGGTGTTGGTGACAACCCAACGTCTCGTTCTTCAGAGTCTATAGCCGTGAATAATCAGTCCAGATAACAGGAAAGCAGGTTCTTTACCACTGCAATGATGAGGTGTTATGTCCTGTGACTGCATACAAAAAAACAGGTATGTAGATCCAAAATGGGACGTCTCAGGACGTTAGTCCGTCTCCTTCAATACTTCTTGTTGGTTGGCAGGTGACCCAATCTATCATTCCAAGCTGGAAAGATAGACAGGTTACCCACTGCTTAAGAAATCACTCTCCATGATAAGTACAATACCTAAAAGATGTGGTGATTATTAAAATATTTAACAGATCAAAACTGAAAGGACTAAGTTAATTAAAAAGAGAAGGTTTCAACCAATAAGTCCACTAAAATATGATCAGGCATGTACTTACAGTAGTGCTGGGAGCTGTGAGTCGAGTGATTTACTGTTTGACCTGAGCAGCACATGTCACCTTTCGGGGTGGGGGGGGGGATAGCGGGAGCTAGGCTTACCCTACCTTAACAAGTAGCCGGCAATCAAACTATTGTTACCATATACTCGCTTGCTACTCCTATTTGTTGAACTTTTCCCTCACACTTCCCCATACCAAGACTTATAGTCAAGGAGTATAAGAAGAATAGGCGAGGAAAAAGTTCTAACATGTGGAAGTCGCGTAAGGCAACAAATCTTCTACTGACTGTCACAACTTAACCAGTCAGAGAAATAATTGAATGAACCATTGATATACACAATATGGAACTTAAAAGTTTGGGGAGAGCCAATGTCCACCTAAAAAGAGGCGACTGTTGGTTCCCTTAAAAGTTTCTAGGTATATCAAAGGTTTGTGATCAGTTTCTAAAATGAATTCTTTTCCCAGTAAATAAAATTTAAGCTTGGAGATTATTACAACCCAGGATTCCAAATGGCCTGTTACCCCGGGTGTAATGGGAGCAAATAAACACAGTAGAAAAAGTTTAGACTTATATTATCCTTCACCAATTTAGAACAGCAATATGTACACTATGTACAGTGATAAGTATAGTGCACTCCACGGTAAGCAAAGCAGAAATAGAAGCCACAAGATAGCAGACCGTGCTTCAACCAGCTCTAGAATGGGAATGACAAGGGCAGACAGAGAGGGGTTTACCCACAAAAACCTCTGCGATTGCCAAAACCATTTTCTTTATTGGCTGGAAGGCTGGAACCTGGTCATAGTTGAACGACGGGGCCCCATCATAAACTCTTAGCAAACCTGGTTCGCTGGTTGGGGGAGACAGCCTTGTAAATGAGTTTTGTACATCGCCGAATAAAGGTACGAAACTCTTTGCATGCCACACCCCCACCCGAGAAGGCTCAGGATTAGGCTGCCACCTCCCAGTTGTAACCGTGCCGCCATGGCACAAAATAATGGACCGCCTTTCCTCTCCACCATCCAACTCTTAGATAGGGGCTCAGCTTTTCTCGTGACCAAAAGCCAAACCCTAAACTTTAGAGTGACACAGCAGTCAGACAGGCTAGCATAGGTCCAAGATACAGGCGGACGGTAGCCCCATCCCCTCACTAAAAAAAAACCCCACACCAGGGATAAAAAAAAAGACATGAAAAGGGGTTCCACAATAACATCCTAACCTAAATAAAATTACTCTAGATAAAGAGTCTGCCAACATATTTTTTTTTGCCGGCAATAATTTAATGGAAAGATTATATGGTTGCAGCCTTTTGCGTCCAACGCATAAGCCTTGTGTTGTGGTTCTTCATGGCTTGGAGATATACTAGAGGATTGTGATCACTGTAGACTGTGACCACCTGCGGTGTCTGGCCCACATAAACATCGAAATGCTCCAAAGCCAGTACCAGCGCGAGGGCTTCTTTTTCAATGATAGAGAAGCCCTCTGATGTGGCTGAACTTGGCTGAAAAGTATGCTACAGGCTGCAACTCCTTGTTCCCCATTTGTAATAGTACTGCCCCAACCCCAGACTCACAAGCATCAACCTGTAATGAAAAAGGTTTGGAGAAGTCTGGAGACAAGAGAATGGGGGCAGTACACAATATCTTTTTTCTTTATTAAAAGCAGTGTTACAGTCTGAGTCCAATTAAAGGGAACTTTATGACTGGTAAGAGAGGTAAGAGGGGCTACAATATCTGGAGAAATTCTTACAGAATCTTCTGTAAAATTCTATCATGCCTAGGAAACGTTGAAGAGATTTCCTATCATGAAGGAATTTGGGTAATCTTTAATAGAAAGAACTTTAGCAAATTTAGGGGCAACTTTACCACTACCTACTTCATGGCCTAGAAAAGTGACAGGGCCTGGCCAAAGGAAGATTTAATAAATTAATGTTAAATGGGAACTCTTAAAGGTCTCAAACAGAGCCTTAAGTCTAAGTAGGTGTTGATCCCAAGTATCAGACACCACAACAATATCATCTAGGTACGCTGCCGTGCCTTCAAGTCCTTTAATAGCCTGATGGATAAGTTTCTGGAATGAAGAGGGGGAATTTTTCATTCCGAAGGGGGTAACTGTGTATTGATAATGACCTCCTGGAATTACGAAGCAGAGATTTCCTTGCCTTATCTGTCAAAGGTACCCGATAGTAGCCTTTAAGGAGATCTAATTTGGACACAAAAGAGCCTTACCCCCAAAGTCAATTACGTCATCCAGACGAGGGAAAAGGGTAAGCATCTGTAATGGTGACCTCGTTCACCTTACGGTAGTCTGTACACATACGAAACCCTCCATCAGCCTTCTTCACAAGGATGCACGGTGAAGCCCATGGACTAGAGACTCCTCCACTAAACCAAGCTTTAACAAAATTTCTACTTCCTGCTGAAGTAGCCTTTGCTTTTCAGGATTAGCTCTGTAGGGGGAGAGTTTAATTGGTTTAGAGTTTTTCCCCCATCTACATCATGGTAAACCTAACGTACATTTTTTCGGCCACCGAAAAAATAATTAGGATATGACTGAGAAGCTCATTTTAAAATTTTTTTGCTTTCATTTCAGATAATCCATTTCCCTTAAAGGGCTAGGATCCTTTAGGAGGACAGAATTTGAAATTTTTAAAATTAATTTCAGAGATAGATGCAAAGAGTCAGAGTTGTCCTCAGAGGTAGAGGACAGAGTCAATTACTGGGACTTTAATCTGGGGTATGGGAAATACTTTAACTGATTAATGTGGTAAGTTTTAGTTTTTGAGGTCTTATCAATGGGACTACCACATAATTTACATCAGATAATCTACTTACAATCTGCATAGGTCCCGTAAAAACTAGCTTTCAAGGTGTGGCCACATATAGGTTCCTGCACCAACACCTTGTCTCCTGGATGGAAGGAGCGGAATTGTGCACTTCTGTCATACCTCTGTTTCATCTTGCTTTTAGGGTGTCTTTAGGTTAGCCTTGGGTAACTGAAAGTGCACCTGCAACCTTGAAGACGGGTTGTAGAGTGTTGAGCTAACGTCTTCTCCCACCATCCTTCTTTGAGCACCCGAAGAGGACCCCGTACATTGTGCCCAAAGATCAGCTCAAAAGGACTATACCCTTAGACTCTTGCCCCCGTTTCTCGTACTGAGAACAGCAACAAAGGTAGTGATTCATCCCAGTCTGTAGGAAAGTGCATGCAAAAACTTCTCATCATTGTTTTTAATGTCTGGTGTAATCTTTCCAAGGCGCCTTGGGACTGAGGATGATAGGCAGTGGATAAGTTGTAGATTATCCCTACCTAGTTAATTTCTTCCCTAAATGCTTTGGCAGTAAAGTTAGTACCTTGATCACTTTGAATAGTTTTAGAATGCCAAAACAATAAATGAATTTTTGTTAAGCTTTGAGAATAGCTTTAGTTTAATACTACGCATGGGAATTGCTTCAGGGTATCGGTTACTTTTTCCATAATCGTAAATAAATACTGATTTCCAGATTTTGACCTAGGTAGTGGACCTACACAATCTATAATTAAATCTGCAAAAGGTTCTCCATCAGCAGGTATAGGTTGGAGAGGTGCAGGTTTAATGGAAAAGTCCAGGTTTTCCAACTTGCTGACTTTCTCGGCAACACCTAATATGATCTTCACATCTTTCTTTAATTTTGGCCAATAAAATTCTTTTGTGATTCTATACAAGGATTTGTAATTCCTAAGTGACCTCCTAATGACTTATTATGAGGGTATATTTAATATTTGAGGTCTATACTTTGTTGGAACCACTAACCTGTTAAAAAAATTGCCGGCCCTCTATCTCCTTACCAGTCTCAGTGCAGATCAAATCGTTTTTAACTTCATACTTGACCGGATGACCCAAGAGGATTTACCCTGGCTGCCTCAAAAGCGAATTTTAAAGAAGGTCCTTTCGTTGTTCCTCCCGGAAGGACAGTCCCTCGGGCATGGAAACAGAGACATCTGGCAATCCTGCAACCTGGGAATGGATTTGGGTTGATCGGGGTCTGTTCACTTGATTTACGAGGCTCCGGCCGGTGTGCCTCATAAAACAACGTGGCTATTCCGAGATCGGAAATCGTCCAAGGATAGGTAAACATTCTCTCAGACAACCCTTGGGATGTTCCGAGTTATGGGCCAACACCGAGGAAGAATTAATCATTTAGGTTCAGGACACGAACTAACAGTAGTAATGTTATTACCCAGTAATAACACTGAAACTTTCATGGGGAATCCTTTGAGACACCTACAGTCAAGTACCCCGTGTAATATTTGCACTGTACATAAATTTTATGCAAAGGAACAGAATATATAACTCCTCCAAATGCTTCCAATAAAACAGAGGAATTCAAAGAATATTCTCTTTAAAGGGGTAATATTTCCCCCTCTTACAAGTGAGCAATATGCTCCAGTATCTCTAAGGTCTTTACTTTAGTTCTTTCTGAGTTTTTTCCCGAAGGGAAAAAAGACTTTTGCAATAATAAGGGGCCATACCTTTTTCTACTTCTCTGGGGACATGTTACTAGGGATATTAGAGATTTTCCCAATGGGTTGGGGTGTATGGGGGCAGTTGGACTGATGTGACCTACTTTATTTTCACCTGAAGCAGACGACAAGGCTTGCCCTTTACTCCCTGTTGACGTTGCAAATGGTGTCGTTCTGGTGGTGTCTCTCTGGATACTGTTGTCGAGATGCACCATGAGTAGTTTGCCTCTCCGCAGGTGAACCATATGTGAGAAGCGTGCCCCACCAGGTGACTTAGTTGGCTGCCGTAGACGTTCTCCCTCCGGCTGGCACTTCATTCTCCAAGGTTGACGATCCGCTCATGCCAAAGGGTGTTGAAAAGAGAGACGGGACCGCTCGGGCAAGGAGCGGTTAGTTTCGAAGGTATCAGCCAACCTGGCTGCCTCCAAAGCAGTGGTAAGTCACGATCCTGCAGAAAGACTCGAACCTCTGGGCCCACAGACTCCAGCATGTTTATCAATCAGAATAAGCTGCACCAGCTCCTCAAAGGTAGAGACACCACTTGCTTTATACCAGCTGGTAAAGCTTTGTTTGCTGTCTCACAAAGTCCACTAGGGATTGACCAAGCTGTCGTCTGCCCAGCTTAAAATTTTTGCGGTATTTGGCTGGGATACATGTATATGCTCCCAACACTGTGGTCTTCACTACTTGAAAAATCAGAAAATTCAGCGTCATTTAATACTGACATAAATTCCTGTGCCTTACCCGATAAAGCTGTATGAACCAACGATGCCCCAATGCTGTTCCGGCCACCTCAAGGCTCGAGCCTGATTTTTCGAAGCTTTCGAAAAACTGCTCTGGTTCGGCCTCATTGAAGCGGGGAACAAACTGTACTTTCTTTTTGTAAACTAAAATTATTTACAGAATGCGAAAACTGCCTCCTTTCTCTTTCCCTATCAAATTCTTCCTTGCGAATGCTCTCTGTTCCCTAGTTTGCTCAAGATTGATTTTTGCCAGCTCAAGTGCCAACGACGCTGATTCACCTTGAGACAACCCAGCTGCACTATACTGACCATTTTGCTCCGTAGGTGTATCATCTTCCTCCTGCGAGAACATAGTAGTTTTTGCCCTAGCTTCCCCTAGAGGGAGGAGTCCCGATGTGCCATCCTTCTTCTATAAGTTTGTCAGCAATCAGTGAACGCAGTTGCGCAGCTGTGAGGAGTGCGTTTGTATGTAATGCCAATGGAACGAGCAATTTGCCAACAATGCTGTAGGGACAATTTAGGTAGGTTATGCAAAGTATATGCCGACACCAGACGTCTGACTCGTCTAGGTGGCATAAGTTATTCGCTATGCACAGTACGATTGCAGAATACCCCAACCGCAACACGTTAATTTGCAGAACACGCTTAGCTATGCACAATACGATTGCAGATACGCATACAAGCAAAGCTGACTGCAAAATTCTCCACACCGAACAGGCTAGTAACAAAATGACACGCAAAATTTGTAAAGCAATGCCAGACAGCTACACTGTTCTAGAAAGATTGACCGTAGCGAAGCGAGCACCAATGTTCCGCTACGAGCTTCACCCTAAACTCAACCCTTTCTCTAAGTCCAGCTCCAGCTCTCGGACAGGCTTTCCCATATTACAACCCAGGATTCCAAATGCCTGTTACCCCGGGTGTAATGGGAGCAAATAAACACAGGGAGAAAAAGTTTAGACTTATATTATCCTTCACAATTTATAACAGCAATATGTACACTATGTACAGTGATAAGTATAAATGCACTCCACGGTAAGCAAAGCAAAATAGAAGCCACAAGATAGCAGACCGTGCTTCAACCAGCTCTAGAATGGGAATGACAAGGGCAGACAGGAGAGTGGTACCCACATAACCTCTGCGATTGCCAAAACCATCTTCTTATTGGCTAGAACCTGGTCACTAGTTGAACGACGGGGCCCCATCATCAACTCTTAGCAACCTGGTTCGCTGGTTGGGGGAGATAGCCTGTAAATGAGAGTGTGTACATGCGCCGAATAAAGGTTACGTACTCTTTGCATGCCACAGAGATACCCCACACAAGGGCTAAAACATTCCTTTTCTATTGTGGAGTATCTCGTTTCTGCAGGAAGGAGTTTCCGGCTTAGGATGCATACCATCATGGTATTGTAGTAACACTGCACCTAAGCTAGTATTGGATGCATCAGTTCTTAAACAAAACGTTTTATTAATATCTGGAATGTAAGTATAGGGTCTTTCGAGAAGACATTTTTAATCTCATTAAACTTTTCCCGAGCTACGTCGGAAAGTTCAAGAGGTTCCTTCACAGACTTTTTAAGGAAGTCAGATAAGATGCCTGTAAGATCAGTAAGGTTCGGGATAAATCGTGCATAAAAACTTACAGAACCAAGAAAACTACGCATGAGCTTCTTGGTTTTGGGGAATTTAAATTCTAATAAAGCTTTGATCTTACTGGGGAGAGGCTGCAAAGAGTTGTTAGAAAGTATCAGTCCAAGATATCTAATCATGTTATACCCAAGGAAGCATTTCTTCGGCTTGGCAGTGCAGTGAGGCCATGTGAGCCTAACCTACGCAAAACTGATGTTAATGTTTGGATATGGTCGCCCCACGTGGATGTCATTACGTAAATGTTATCAAAATAAACTGAAACATTTGGCATATTACCCAAGACCTTTCTCATCAGTCTCACGTAGGTAGCACAGGCAGTTACCAAACCGAAGGGCATAGTTCTATACTGCATCAGTCCTTTGTGGGTAGGAAAAGCGGTGTGCTGCTTAGAAGAAGGATCTAACATTACTTGATGATATGCCTGTGCAATATCAATCTCTGAAAAGAAGGAAGAGTCATAAAATTTGTGTAGATCGCTATCTATTAAGGGCATAGGCTCAGCATCCCAACGAGTTATAGCATTAAGGCCTCTGAAGTCAATAGCAAGTCTATATGAATTATCCTCCTTCTTAACCATGACTACTGGTGAGCAATATGCAGATACTGAAGGTTCAATGATCTTTAGTTTTAATAATTTGTCTACATCTGGGTCACATGCATCCCTAAGGTGAACTGGAACTGGGAATAATTTCCGTTTGATAGGATTGTCTGTGACTAATTCAATCTTATGGACTACAGTGGAGGTAACACCTGGAATATCAGTAAAGACGTCTGAGAAGTTACTAACACATTGAAGTAGTTCATGTCTCTTATGGTCATACAAAGATTCATTAATATTAATGTTTGTTGCACCCGAGTGGTCAAGAGACACCAAGTCATGTAGTTCTTCATCATAGTCTAAGTTAGAGGTGTCAATTACACACACCTTACATTCTTCAGTTGTCTTATCAAGTTCGTGTGGAAAAACTAAGTCAAAGTTGTTAATTAAGGCAGTTAACCGAATTTCTTCGGTAATATTTCTTAAGGATGTTGATATGATAAAGCTTAGGTTTCCCCTTGACTTCTATGAGGTAGTCAACCTTCCCACAAATTTTTAACACCTTATATGGACCTTTCCATGCTGATAATAATTTATTTGTCTTGATAGGCAAAAGTACCAGAACTTCATCCCCTACTTTAAAACCTCTCCTCTGACTTTTGGAATCAAAATAGGTTTTGTACTGGTCCATTGACAAGCTTAGGTTTCTCGAAACTATGTCAGAGGTCTCCTCAAGTTTGGATTTAAGGTCAAGGAGAAACTGATAAGAAGACTTAACCTCAGCTTTTACATCCTCATTAGTCCATAAGTCATGAAGGACGGACAATGGAGCTCTTGCCTGTCTACCATAGAGAAGTTCAAAAGGTGAAAACCCCAAAGAGTCACTGGGAACTTCCCTTATGGCAAACAAAGCACAGGGTAGGTAACGATGCCACTCCTTAGGTTTAAGGGAGCAAAGTTTCCTTAAAATGTACTTGAGAATTGAATGCTGGTGCTCAATCCTCCGATTACAGCAGGGATGACATGGTGTTGTGAAGAGAAGCTTCACTCCCAGAAGTTGGTAGAGATGTTGCATTAAGTCAGATGTGAATTGTGTCCCACGTCAGACAAAATTTCTCTAGGAATGCCAACTCTGGAGAAGATGAACAAAAGGGCTTCAGCCACCTCTGTAGTAGTTATGGTCTTTAAGGGAACGGCTTGAGGGAAACTCGAAGCATAAACAACTAATGTTAATATATATCTATGTCCCCCAGATGAAAGTGGTGATAAAGGACCAACGATGTCAACAGCTACTCTTTCAAACGGTGCTGTAAAGATTGGCATTTTGACCATAGGTACACGCCTGGTACCTCGGGAAGATGACAGTTGGCAAACTTTACACGATCTACAACAGGTAGTGACATCTGAGGACATTTTGGGCCAAAAATAGGTTTCCCTAATTTTATTTAAGGTTTTACGATGCGAGAAATGTCCGGCCACTGGCAGGTCATGAGACATTTTAAGAACAGTCTCTCTGCATTGACTTGGAACAACTAAGATGGAATAGTCTATCTCATCTGAATTTAATTTGAATATTGACTTTCAAGATACCTTTTATATATTCAAATTTATATGAAAAGTTTTTCCTTTAAATAACTTGATTTTGTTTTTTTTCTGGGATTATGGCAATTCTGAAGGAGAAGGGCAATTAAAGTTGTAAAAGAAAAAAGGAGTCCCTTTTATATTCTAAAGGCTTTAACCAGGGTAAATTGGACGTGGGAAGCTGGGCTTGGGTCTGAGCCCTAGTAAGACATTTATGAACGAGTGTTTTTCACTTCAACCCAGCATTGGAGCGGTGTAAATACCTCTTGAGGGAGGATCAATGGTTTTAATACCCAATGAATAAACCGAGGACTTGTCTATCCTGAACTTGAGGGGCCTTCTCTGACTCTAGGCGAAGAGGATCTGAAAGCTTTTGTCCATCTTTGGTGATAAAGGTAAACTAAGATGAAGAATGGACACTTTACATTACCTATTAGTAACGGAAACAAGAGTGATGGGAGCTAGTACGGTTCAGCCAACCTGTGAACCATTTGACCTAATGTAACAACGGATGGTAGAAAAGTGTCCGTACGGCCCCAAATAGCCTGAAAGTATAGCAGAGGAATGAGTTCTTTAAGATTGGAACGCTTTCAGAAAAATATAATGTGAAGGGTGCTTGGTCATTACAGTCTTTAACATTCTTCCAAATTTTTGGACCTTCTTGAAAGGGTATTGGGGCATTTATGTCCCTTAAAATCACATAAATGGGCAAACGAATAAAGAAAGGTCGTTTACTTTCCCCTAGGGCTTTGATAATTGGTGAACCTTTCCTTAGGGTCGATTTCCCCTTTTTTTTCTTTTGGGTTGTGAGCCTCGGTATACAAGCAGGGCCCCCGCAAATTCCTCAGTTTTCAAGTTATGTTCTCAAATGAATGTTTTATCTGGTGGGGGGGAGCTGTCAGGAATGGTCAGCAACATAAGTCTTTAAGAGTTCATAACTGTGTCAATTCCTGAACTTCTATCCCAAAAATCGAAACAAAGAAAGAGTGTTTCATGTAAACTGTAAAAGGGCCAGGCTGAAGGTGAAACCCCAAATTTTTTCCCATAAAAATTTTTGGTTTTTTGATATGCTTTAAGGATTGCCTTCTTCGTGGTTATAATTTAAATTTATATCCTGCAACAAGTTGCATAGATATTTTAAAGTGTACAAAAAAAACATTCCCAACCCGGTGCCCAGTGTCAGCGGCCATTACAGGGGTGCAGTATTTTTCAAACCAGAAAAGTATGAAGTAAAATTTTTTTCCCCCCCCGTGAAGGGAGGTAAATTAGGTGTTGGGAATTGGACTATCTGATGTGTTCAATTAATCCTTCTTTTTTGTTGTTGTGTAAAAAAATTAACTTTTTTTTCCTTTTAAATTTAAGGCGGCTTTTTTGGCTCGCGATCCCTTTTTTCTCTCTATTAATATTTTTTCTATTTCCCCACGTTTCAGCTCTTTCCTCACGTTCTCTATCCTTTCTATTTCCTCAAGTTCTCTTAATTTAATTTTTCCTCCGTCTTTAGCTCTCTCCTCACGATCAAGTTATCACACTTTTTTTGTTTCGGCTCTTTTCTCTGTTTTTTGGTTTCTCTTTCAATTCTCTCTCTCTCTTTTTTCTTTTGTCTTTAAAGGTTCTCTTTCTCCTTTTTTTTTTTTTTTCGTTCTCTCTTTTCCCTTTTTCCTTTTTTTCCTTTCGATTCTTTCTTTCCCCTCTTCCTCTTTCTTTCGTTCTCTCTCTCCCCTTTTTCCTTTTCTCTTTTGTTTCTTCTCCTTTTCCTCTTCTCTTTCCCTTTTAACTGTCTCTCCTTCTCTCAATTTTTTCTTTCGGTTTTTCCTGGATCTTAGCTCTAATGAAAGATTAAAATTTTTCCCTGTTTTTCCTAATTACATTCACCCAATAGGGTTTTCCCTCCATACTTGCAAGAAAAATTTAAAAACTCCGGGGAAAAAATAAAACGGGTATTAAAAAAAATGGGGGTTAATTTCCCTGCTCTGCTCAAACTGTAAATAAACCAGGGGGCTCGTTCCGTTAAATTAAGAAATATTAAAAGAAAATGAAGGGTTCTATGCTGGCTCGAGCAAACAAAAAGTAGAAGGGGGCCCCGTGACCACCCAATCTTCTCAAAAAAATCAAAAGGCCCTACGACATTTCCCCTTAAATAATAAAGAGTCAATGAAAAAAATTTGTCCGGGGAAAAATTGGGGTCCCTAGGTTAATCCTAAAAAGGTTTCAACCCAAAAAAAAAGGTGGTAGAATTAACTATTATACCCGCCTTCACTTGACTTCAAAAATTAAGACTAAAACAACACCAAAATCTTTTAAATACCTGTACTGAGTCCTACCATATGAATGATTATCTGGCTGGTGGTAACCGCTGTGGTATGCAGCGTTGAAGTTCCAAAGGCGATTCGGATGGAGTTGAATCTTGATTAGTGAGTTTATCTGGCAAGGGTCGCCACTTGTAAAGTTTCTCAGCCCTGAAACAACTTCAGCAGTATTCCCAAAGGGCGGCTCTCCTCGGGAAAAATTAATAATAGAAAAAGAAAAAAAATTTACAAATAAACACTTTATTATTAAAAAGATATAAATAAAAATACTTAAAATAAAATATTTAACCTTTTTTAAAGAAAAATTAAAAATAAAAGATAAAAAAGATATTTAATTTCGTGCTAATATGTACATGTCAACTTGGGTGTCTGATTTGGTGACTCGCGGTTGTTTTGAAATTGTAGCAGTTGCTGTGTGTGAGGGGGGGGGTCACAGGTGTTGGTGACAACCCCAAAGCTCGTTCTTCAGAGTTTAGCCGGAATAATCATCCGATAACAGGGAAAACGGTTCTTTTCCACTGCAATAAAGAGGTTTTTCCCGTGAATGCATACAAAAAAAAAAGGTTTTAGATCCAAAAAGGGGGGTTCAGGAGTTTTCCGTTTCCCTTTAATACTTCTTGTTGGTTGGAGGGGACCCAAAATTTTCATTCCCAAATGGAAAAATAGAAGGTTACCCCCTGCTTAAGAAATCCTCTCCATGATAAGTACAATACCTAAAAAATGTGGGGATTATTAAAAAATTTAACAGATCAAAACGAAAAGGAAATAAGTTAATTAAAAAGTAAGCTTTCAACCCAAAAAGTCACTAAAATATGATCGGCATGTACTTACAAGTGTTGGGGAGCTGTGAGTCGAGTGATTTACGTTTGGACCGGGGCCCCCACATGTCACTTTCGGGGTGGGGGGGGGGGATAGGGGGAGCTGGTTCCCCTACCTTAACAAGTAGCCGGCAATCAAACTTTGTTACCTATATCGTTTGCATCCTTTTTTGTGGAACTTTTCCCTCCTTTTTATTAAATATTTTTTTTTTAAAACACATGGGTAGTTTCCCCCCCAGGGAAGGTGACCAGAAAAAGAAAAAAAAAACTTATCATTTTTATTTTATTGATAGTTTTTTTTTTTTTTTAAAATAATTTTTAAAAAATTTTTCATTATTTTCAAATTTATGAATTTTTTTTTTATTATTTTTTAAAAAATTTATTTTATATATATGTATATATATATATATATATTAAAAATATTATATATATTTAATATATATATATATTATATAAATATAAAATTAAATATAATAAAATATATTATATTATTTTTTAAATTTTATTTTTTTTATTATTTTTAAAAATAAATTGTTTTTATAATTTAAATTAGAAGGGGAATAATAAGTTGGTGGATGGTTTTAAAGGATCTCACGATGGATAAATGGGTTGTTAACTTTAGGAGAATGAAACGAAATAGAATGAATTGGGAGAGCGTATAATATGTTTCTTTATTGTTTTTTTAAAACTTGTACAAAATGCAGATAAAGGTATTAACGTAAAACAATAGGTACAATGATACGGTATAAACAAAGAATTTATGGTACAACTCCAGTCCTTTAATTTACGGGAACTTTACAAATGGCACTAATACTGACTAAAAAAAAAAACTACACCCAAACCTCTAAAAACCTGTGTCACACATGACAGGTTTGTAATACTGTTGCTAACACCCAGACGCTTCTAACACCTCCCCCACAACACAACACACACTCACACACACACAACACAAAAACACCACACACACACACACACACACACCCCAACACCAAAACCCCCGACGCACCACACAACACACCACACAAAACCCCACTCCACACAAACCACACAACACACACAAACACACACACACACCACACACATACCAAACACAACACACCACAACACACACACACCACAACACACACAAACACACACATACACAAACACACACACACCACACTACACAAACACACACACAACACCACAAACACACACACACACACACACACACACACACACACACACTCAAAACCCACCCCAAAAAAACACAACACACACACACCCACACACACACACACACACACAAAACACCACACACACACACACACACACACAAACACAAAAACCCAGGAGGAGAGTGAGGGGGCACCTGGAAAGAAACAAGTGAATAATTGAAAACCAGCATGGTTCGGGGAAGGAAAATCCTTGTCCAAACCTACTAGGTTTTATGAAAAGGGGACAGAAGTGAAAGGGAGAGGGGGGGGGTGGATGACTGCGTATTTTTGGACTGCAAGAAGGCCTTCGACACGTTCCTCACAAGAGGTTACGCAAAAGCTAGAGGCAAGGCACCAAAAAACAGAAAGGGCACTGCAATGGATCAGAGAATATCTGACAGGGAGGCAACAAGGTCTGGTACGCGACGAGGTGTCAGATGGGCGCCCCGTGAAAGCGGGTTCCCAGGGGGGAGTCCCAGGACCTTGCTGTTCTTGGTTTTGTGAACGACATGGGGAAGGATGATCAGAAGTGTCCTTGTTTTCGATGATGTGAATTTAAAGAGAAGAATCAAATTTGGACGAGGATCAGGCAGGACTACAAAAAGGGCCTGGACAGGCTACAAGCCTGTCCAGAAATGGTCTTGAATTTTAACCCCGCCAAAAGAAAGATGAAAAATTGGGGAAGGGCAAAAAAGACCCAGACAAATTTTATTTGTGGCCAAAGACTGCAAACCTCATCAAGGAAAAAAATCTGGGGGTGGGAAAAAACCCAGCATATTCCCGAGGCGCACATCAATCAGAAAAGCTGAGCATACGGGGCCTGGCAAACCCACGGATAGCGTTCCGATACCTCTAAGGATTCGTTTAAGATCTGTTTTTCCTTTAGTCAGGCCCCTACTTTGGGGGGGGGTATGCGCACCAGTTTGGGAAACCCCACCTAGTCAAGCACGTCAAGAAAAAAGAGAAAGTGCAAAAGGGTTTTCAACCCCAAGACTAGTCCCAGAGCTACGGGGGTTTCCTATGAAAAAGGGTTTTAGGGGAAATCGGCCTGACGCATGGAGGACAGGAAAGGGGCAGGGGAGCATGATAAAGAAATAAAATTCTGGCGGATAGCCCGGGGGACAAAGACGGGATGTTCCCGAGATGGGCACAGACACAGAGGTCACAATTGGAAGTCGAAAATCAGATAATCAAAGGGGTGTTGGAAGTATTTTTCAGTCATAGAGTAGTCACGCCCTGGAATAGCCCAGAAAGTGAGTAGTGGAGGGGAGGGGGCCATAATAGTTTTAAGGGGGTATGGGTAGAGCTCATGGGGGAGGGAAAAGAGAGGAATAGTAGCAAACAGCGAAGAGGCGGGGCCCCGGGGGCTTGCTCGACCCCTTTCAACCCCAAATAGGTGATACAAATAGGTGAGTACACACACTCACACACACACACCCCAACACACACACAACACACCCACACCACACACAAACACTCACCACCACAACACACAACACAAACCAAAATAACACCACACACACCAAAACACCACACACACACACACCACACACACACACAGGAACAAGCACTTGTAAGCTGTAGACAATGCAAACACACACATACACGGATTTTAAAAACCGCCCGGAACTGACATTGAAACCAGCTCCTCCCCCCTCTTCCCATCTAGGTAGAGACCTATCTTACCTTTTCACTCTTTACCCATATCTTCTCTTACCTATCACTCTCTACCTATCTCTTCTCTTCCCTTCCCATCCCCCTCTAAAAACTCTTTCCTCTAAAAACCTTCCCCCCCCCAAATCCCCCCCTCTAAAAATCTCTCCCCTCCCCTTTTCTTTTCCCCCCCCCCTTTCCCCCTCTTTCCCCTCCTCCCCTCCCCCCTTCCCCCAGCCTTCTCCCCTCTCGCTCTTCCATCTCCCCCCTTTTCCCCCCCTTCCCCCCTCTCTCCCCTCCTTTCCCTTCCTTTCCTCCCTCTCTCCCTCTCTCTTCTCTCTCTCTCTTCCTTCTCCTCTCTCTCTCCCCTCTTCTCCTCCCCCCTCTCTCTCTTTTCTCTTGCTCTTCTTTTCCCCCTTTTTTCCCCTTCTAACTCTCCCCCTTCCCCTACCCTTCCCTTCACTTCCCCCCCCCTCTCTCTCTCACTTTCCCCCCCCCTCCCTCTCTCCCTCTCTCCCCCTTTTCCCTCTCCCTCCCCCCTCTCTTCCTTGCTCTTTCCCCTTTTTCCCCCTTTCAAACCCCCTCTCCTACCCTTCCCTCACTCTCTCCCCCCTCTCTCTCTCACTCCACTCTTTTCCCCTTTTTTCCCTTCTCACTATCCCCTCTCTCTACCTTCCCTTCTTCTTCTCTCTTCTCTCCCCTTTCCCTTCTCATTTCCCCCTTCTTCCCCTTTCCCTTTCCCTTCTCTCTTCTCTAAAAAAAAAAAAAAAAAAAAAAAAAAAAAAAAAATGGTGGGACTCCAGGAACCAAGGACAATGAAAATTTGTTCTGGTAGGGGGGGAGTGGATGGAGGAGCAGTGGAAAAGGAGGAAAAAGAGTGGGAGAAAAAATTAGGAGAGCTTTCTAAAAAAATGGGGGAAAAGGCTCTCTGTGAATTTGGGAAAAAGAGGTTGGAGAAGGGCAAGTTGGGAGGGCCGGTAAACTGAGTACCCAAGATAAGGGCCTAGAAGTTGAGAAAAATAGGTGAAGCGAGTTACAGGGGCATGCCCAGAGAAGCCAGCATATGAAGTGCGGGGGCCGAACGGAAAGGGAAAGGGAAATTTATAATTATGCTAAGGTTATCACCTGCCGGGGAGGACCAAGAGTAAAAGGGAAAACAGCGGTTCGATGGGAGGGTGATGGTCAAATGCTGGGGGCAAAACCCAGGCATCAAGGCCACTGGAAAAATAAGGGGGGAAAACTTACCACATGGGCAGGATCCAGATCACAGAGGGTGGGGTAATGGGAGGAAGAAAGGGCGAAATCATGTTTTCCAGGGGCTTCGGGAAAAGAGAGGGAAAACCACCTGAAAGGCACGGGGAAGAATGAAAGGAGATTGGAAAATCATCACGGAAATAGGTAAAGAGGGGACGAGATTGTAAATTTTCGGGAAATGGGGAGGGTACTCAAAGGGGGGAGAAACTACCAATCAAGCTGATTCCAGGATGGAACAGTGCGGAACAGGATCGTCCCAAAAGAAACCACGATTTAAATACCGGAAGGTACAAGAGGTGTTCCTAGACAGAGACAGAACGAAATCAGAAAGACACAGAGGGAGAGGGCAAAAAAAAGAAAGGAGCTAGGAAAAGAACAAGGATGGAACCAGCAGGGTCAGTCAGAGCAGAACAGAAAGCAAGGGGAAGCACACCACAACTATTCTCAGAAAACCCTACAATTCACACCATTCCAACACACACTACAATCCTACCACGCCCACCCAACACCGACTTAGAATCCCAAGTAGCCACCCGGTCTCCCCCCCTCACAGGCCCCCAAACCACAGTGTTGGAAAGGAAACTGAGGTTGGGACACAAACGCTGATGGAATAGCAAATAAGTGGGAGGAGTGGGTGAAAAGCAAGAAGCTCACCCGGGCCCTAGCTCTCACAGAAAAACCAAACTTACAGGATGATAACAGATGCCATTTTCCAACGGGGATACCAAATCCTGAGGAAAGACAGAGGGGAACACGGGGGGGGGAGGAGTGGCGTTGTGATCAAAAATCGTGGAAAATTTTTTTTTTGAACTGGGGGAGAGGGGAAAAGGGAGAAGAAAAAATGATTACAAACGGGAACACTTTATCTGGGGTCCCAAGGTGGTAATAGCAGTGATGTTTAACCCACCACGAACGCAGGAGGCCAAGGCAAGAGACGACGAGGAATAGAGCGATGGTTGATACATGGTAGAGTGGCCCGAAGAGCTCATTTCTTCAGGGCAAAAACTCCCATATGGGTACTTTAACCACAAGGAGATGTTGGGGGAAAATTGGACCCCCAGGGGGCCCCAAAATACTGGGGGGCTAAGGAGGGATTGGGACTGGAAAACTTTATGTGCCAACACGTAAGAGACACTACAAACAGGAGGGGAGGGTTTAAC
>NC_069489.1:12243873-12248873 GCF_026875155.1 Cherax quadricarinatus | reverse complement strand
AAATTTGAATTCATTATTACCCTTAATAATTAAAACATCTAGAAAAGGCAATGAGTTATTTTCTTCAAACTCAACAGTAAAGTTTACAGAATGGGCTAAGCTATTTAATTTTCCAAGAAAATGGTGTATATCTACATTTTTGGGCATAAGACTCAAAATATCATCAACATATCTGAACCATTTAGCTATATTAGGGAGGATTGTGTTAAGCAACCTTGTTTCAAAAAATTCCATTTATAGGTTACTAAGAACAGGTGAAAGAGGATTTCCCATTGCCATACCAAACTTCTGAGTGTAAAACTTATCATTAAATACAAATTTTGCATCAACAATGCAAAGTTTAATAAGTTTAATGATAGTAGGAACTGGCAATGGTAAATCATAGTTAACGAGTTCTTCAGATAAGAAACTTAATAAATCATCAACAGGAACTTTCGTAAACAAGGAAGTAACATCAAAACTAACCATGTTAAAATCATTTAAGTCAGTCAAGGAGCTTAATTTATCAACCAAGTCTATGTTGTTTTTAACATTAAAGTTAGAAATTTTGCCAACAATAGGGCTCAAAGTATCAACAAGCCATTTGGATAATTTATATGAAACTGACCCTATGGAGCTAATAATTGGTCTGACTGGATTCCCTGGTTTGTGTGTTTTTTATTAGTCCATACATGTAAGGTAAAGATGGATTAGTGGAAGTAAATTGTTTGACTAATTCATCTTTGCCTTTCAGTAGAAGTTTTATTGTTTTATTGAAATTGCTGTTAACGGTTTCTAGGGGATTTTTCCTAAGTTTAGAAAAGGTTTCAGTATCATCTAAGAGATTATTCATTTTTTCTTGGTAATCATTTTCTTTCATAATTACTATTGCATTTATTTTGTCTGCTTTAGTAAGGCGGAAATTTTTATTGTTATTAAGTGTATCATAAGCCTTAAAGAATCTTTGAGGGCAATTGGGAATGTTTGGTTTTAACATAGAGCTGTATACCATTCCTTTACTAATATTAATTTCATCAGAGGATGAATCAGAAAATTTTTCAAAGTTACAAAAGGCTTTTGCAATTTCAACATTATTAAGTTTTTTTGAAGTTGCAAAACTTAGGCCAAAACCTAGAGCAGCAGTTGTATGTTTGTCTAAAATTTCATCTGATAAGTTAATTACAAAATTGTTATTAGCATGCTTTGTCCAATCACTATTTTCATTTAAAATGTCTAATTTTCTTTGTAGTTTGCTCTTGAGTTCATTACAAATTCTTCTGAGTTTATTATAGCAATGATCCAACATACTGTGTTTCCATTCTGATGGAATGGCCTGATTAAAAGAGTATTTTTTGTTTCTCAATATTTTGAATGCTTCCTTCTCCTGTATTCTAGTTATTTCAATATGTTTCTGAAGAATAATTCTCATAAAATCATCAAAAGGACGATCTCTCATGTCAAGGAGTCTATTTGGTAAAAGAGACTTGGGCAGAACTTGTTCATTTAAAATTTTTTTTAAAAAATTAAGTCGAATTTTTAACTTGTGGGACTTGATCAGTGCAGAAGAAAACTGTGAAACAAAAGATATATGATTAGGAAAGCTTATCGAGAACATTCTGAAGAGTCGTGTGGTATCCATTAATGCAATAAGATCACAGTAAACAGGTGATTTCAAAATATGCAAAACAACCACTCTGAAAGAATAGAGAAATTCCAAGCGCTTTCGTGACTACTCACATTATCAAGGAACTATGAAAGTGAAGCATCCAAGGAAGCTATATAAGGGGTCCGGCCAGCACCTCACTATCAGATCCCACAACGGTTAAACACGTGACGCACGGCGAGCCAACTTGGATAGGTCCTTTGCACAACTCACCCCCAAGCTATTTATTTGTCCAGTGTATTATTAAATTCTTCCCAAATTCTATTAATTATAAATGGATCTAATTTATATAAACCAAAGGAAACATTCATATTATTGTCAAAACTGCTTTTTATGAAACAAGATTCAATTATATTCCTGTCGACCATGGACTTGCTTGATACTACTTTCTCAACTTTTTGAAAATCAATTGGATGGTTAAAATCTCTTACATGAATAAATAGAGCATTGGAATCTTGTCCAGTTCTAATGCTATATTTATGTTGCTCAAGAGCAAACTACAAAGAAAATTAGACATTTTAATTGAAAATAGTGATTGGACAAAGCATGCTAATAACAATTTTGTAATTAACTTATCAGATGAAATTTTAGACAAACATACAACTGCTGCTCTAGGTTTTGGCCTAAGTTTTGCAACTTCAAAAAAACTTAATAATGTTGAAACTGCAAAAGCCTTTTGTAACTTTGAAAAATTTTCTGATTCATCCTCTGATGAAATTAATATTAGTAAAGGAATGGTATACAGCTCTATGTTAAAACCAAACATTCCCAATTGCCCTCAAAGATTCTTTAAGGCTTATGATACACTTAATAACAATAAAAATTTCCGCCTTACTAAAGCAGACAAAATAAATGCAATAGTAATTATGAAAGAAAATGATTACCAAGAAAAAATGAATAATCTCTTAGATGATACTGAAACCTATTCTAAACATAGGAAAAATCCCCTAGAAACCGTTAACAGCAATTTCAATAAAACAATATAACTTCTACTGAAAGGCAAAGATGAATTAGTCAAACAATTTACTTCCACTAATCCATCTTTGCCTTACATGTATAGACTAATAAAAACACACAAACCAGGGAATCCAGTCAGACCAATTATTAGCTCCATAGGGTCAGTTTCATATAAATTATCCAAATGGCTTGTTGATATTTTGAGCCCTATTGTTGGCAAAATTTCTAACTTTAATGTTAAAAACAAAATAGACTTGGTTGATAAATTAAGCTCCTTGACTGACTTAAATGATTTTAACATGGTTAGTTTTGATGTTACTTCCTTGTTTACGAAAGTTCCTGTTGATGATTTATTAAGTTTCTTATCTGAAGAACTCGTTAACTATGATTTACCATTGCCAGTTCCTACTATCATTAAACTTATTAAACTTTGCATTGTTGATGCAAAATTTGCATTTAATGATAAGTTTTACACTCAGAAGTTTGGTATGGAAATGGGAAATCCTCTTTCACCTGTTCTTAGTAACCTATACATGGTATTTTTTGAAACAAGGTTGCTTAACACAATCCTCCTTAATATAGCTAAATGGTTCAGATATGTTGATGATATTTTGCGTCTTATGCCCAAAAATGTAGATATACACCATTTTCTTGGAAAATTAAATAGCTTAGCCCATTCTATAAACTTTACTGTTGAGTTTGAAGAAAATAACTCATTGCCTTTTCTAGATGTTTTAATTATTAAGGGTAATAATGAATTCAAAATTTAAAATTTACAGAAAACCTACAAATAACTGTTCCTATGTCCACTATTATTCCTCGCATCAAGATAGAGTCAAACTGTCTGTTTTCTCATCAATGTTTTTGAGAGCTTTACGAATTTGTAGTCCTGAGTTCATAGAAGAGGAAATATCCAAAATTTATGAAATAGGTAATGATTTAAAATACCCAAGAAATGTAATTAATAAATCTTTTAAAGTTGCTAGAAACACTTTTTATAATCCAAAAAGGGGCAACCAGCCTTATTCAACTAAAAATATGTTGGTTCTCCCTTACCATGAAAACTTGGTTGATATGCCTTCTCTTCTTAAGACTTTTAATATTAAAGTTGTATTCAAAAATCTTGATACAGTAAAAAAACTTTTGATATAGAATTCCCCTCAAAATGCTGATGGATGTGTCTATAAGATTCCTTGTAAAATTTGCGATAAAGTTTATTACGGTCAAACTGGTAAAAATCTCGAACTAAGATTAAAACAACATAAATATAGCATTAGAACTGCACAAGACTCCAATGCTCTATTTATTCATGTAAGAGATTTTAACCATCCAATTGATTTTCAAAAAGTTGAGAAAGTAGTATCAAGCAAGTCCATGGTCGACAGGAATATAATTGAATCTTGTTTCATAAAAAGCAGTTTTGACAATAATATGAATATTTCCTTTGGTTTATATAAATTAGATCCATTTATGATTAATAGAATTTGGGAAGAATTTAATAATACACTTGGGGGTGAGTTGTGCAAAGGACCTATCCAAGTTGGCTCGCCGCGCGTCACGTGTTTAACCGTTGTGGGATCTGATAGTGAGGTGCTGGCCGGACCCCTTATATAGCTTCCTTGGATGCTTCACTTTCATAGTTCCTTGATAATGTGAGTAGTCACGAAAGCGCTTGGAATTTCTCTATTCTTTCATAGTGGTTGTTTTGCATATTTTGAAATCACCTGTTTACTGTGATCTTATTGCATATATATATATATATATATATATATATTATATATATATATATATATATATATTTATATATATATATATATATATATATATATATATATATATGATTTACTCTTATATATTTAAAGATATATTATTTTCATTTATGTTAATAGAAAGAAAAAAAGTTGTACCAAATGAACCTTAGAAAACTTATCTATCCTTATTATGACAAGCAAAATATCAATTACCCTAATCGAACTAAATAATTTTTAGATAAGTTTACAATATTTTAATAATAAACAAAAACAAGAAAATATATTTTTTTTGGTTAAGTTCGGAATGATTTTTGCGAAATTAAAGATACACAAATTTTTGCTTGTCTTAAAGGGCAAGAAGAGCAAGTTTAACCTTTTCGGCACGACATATATATATGCTTGCACTCTCCTAGTTGTACTCAACCAATTTGAGGATGCAATGCTCGAATCCAAGCTCCTGGCCAGGCCTCTTCACTGGTCGCTAATAAGTCACTCTCCATGAACCGTGAGCTTTATCATACCTCTGCTTAAAGCTATGTATGGATCCTGCCTCCTACATCGCTTCCCAAACTATTCCATTTCCTGACTACTCTGTGGCTGAAGAAATACTTCCTAACATCTCTCTGATTCATCTGTGCCTTCAATTTCCA
>NC_069489.1:12231373-12238873 GCF_026875155.1 Cherax quadricarinatus | reverse complement strand
CCCACCAAGGCAGGGTGGCCCGAAAAAGAAAAACTTTCACCATCATTCACTCCATCACTGTCTTGCCAGAAGGGTGCTTTATACTACAGTTTTTAAACTGCAACATTAACACCCCTCCTTCAGAGTGCAGGCACTGTACTTCCCATCTCCAGGACTCAAGTCCGGCCTGCCGGTTTCCCTGAACCCCTTCATAAATGTTACTTTGCTCACACTCCAACAGCACGTCAAGTATTAAAAACCATTCTTCTCCATTCACTCCTATCAAACACGCTCACGCACACCTGCTGGAAGTCCAAGCCCCTCGCACACAAAACCTCCTTTACCCCTTCCCTCCAACCTTTCCTAGGCCTACCCCTACCCCGCCTTCCTTCCACTACAGATTGATACACTCTTGAAGTCATTCTGTTTCGCTCCATTCTCTCTACATGTCCGAACCACCTCAACAACCCTTCCTCAGCCCTCTGGACAACAGTTTTGGTAATCCCGCACCTCCTCCTAACTTCCAAACTACGAATTCTCTGCATTATATTCACACCACACATTGCCCTCAGACATGACATCTCCACTGCCTCCAGCCTTCTCCTCGCTGCAACATTCATCACCCATGCTTCACACCCATATAAGAGCGTTGGTAAAACCTATTCTCTCATACATTCCCCTCTTTGCCTCCAAGGACAAAGTTCTTTGTCTCCACAGACTCCTAAGTGCACCACTCACCCTTTTCCCCTCATCAATTCTATGATTCACCTCATCCTCCATAGACCCATCCGCTGACACGTCCACTCCTAAATATCTGAATACATTCACCTCCTCCATGCTCTCTCCCTCCAATCTGATATCCAATCTTTCATCACCTAATATTTTTGTTATCCTCATAACCTTACTCTTTCCTGTATTCACTTTTAATTTTCTTCTTTTGCACACCCTACCAAATTCATCCACCAATCTCTGCAACTTCTCTTCAGAATCTCCCAAGAGCACAGTGTCATCAGCAAAGAGCAACTGTGACAACTCCCACTTTATGTTTGATTCTTAATCTTTTAACTCCACGCCTCTTGTCAAGACCCTCGCATTTACTTCTCTTACAACCCCATCTATAAATATATTAAACAACCACGGTGACATCACACATCCTTGTCTAAGGCCTACTTTTACTGGGAAATAATTTCCCTCTTTCCTACATACTCTAACTTGAGCCTCACTATCCTCGTAAAAACTCTTCACTGCTTTCAGTAACCTACCTCCTACACCATACACCTGCAACATCTGCCACATTGCCCACGTATCCACCCTGTCATACGCCTTTTCCAAATCCATAAATGCCACAAAGACCTCTTTAGCCTTATCTAAATACTGTTCACTTATATGTTTCACTGTAAACACCTGGTCCACACACCCCCTACCTTTCCTAAAGCCTCCTTGTTCATCTGCTATCCTATTCTCCGTCTTACTCTTAATTCTTTCAATAATAACTCTACCATACACTTTACCAGGTATACTCAACAGACTTATCCCCCTATAATTTTTGCACTCTCTTTTGTCCCCTTTGCCTTTATACAAAGAAACTATGCATGCTCTCTGCCAATCCCTAGGTACCTTACCCTCTTCCATACATTTATTAAATAATTGCACCAACCACTCCAAAACTATATCCCCACCTGCTTATATATTATATATATATATATATATATATATATATATATATATATATATATATATATATATATATATATATATATATATATATATATATATATATATGTACATATATATATATATATATATATATATATATATAATATATATATATATATATATATATATATATATATATATATATATATATATATTATATATATATATATATATAGTATAATATGTATATATAATATATATATATATATATATATATATATATATATATATATATATATATATATATATATATATATATATATATATATTATATATATATATGATTTACTCTTATAGATTTAAAGATATATTATTTTCATTTATGTTAATAGAAAGAAAAAAAGTTGTACCAAATGAACCTTAGAAAACTTATCTATCCTTATTATGACAAGCAAAATGTAAATTAGCCTAATCGAACTAAATAATTTTTAGATAAGTTTACAATATTTTAATAATAAACAAAAACAAGAAAATATATTTTTTTCCGTTAGGTTCAGAATGATTTTTGCGAAATTAATGGATACACAAATTTTTGCTTGTTTTATATGGCAAGAAGAGCAAGTTTTACCTATTCGGCACGACATATATATATGCTTGTACTCACTTAGTTGTACTCATCTAGTTGTACTCACCTAGTTGAGATTGCAATGCTCGAATCCAAGCACCTATCCCCGCCTCTTCACTGGTCGCTACTAGGTCACTCTCCATGAACCGTGAGCTTTATCATACCTCTACTTAAAGCTATGTATGGATCCTGCCTCCACTACATCGCTTCCCAAACTATTCCACTTCCTGACTACTCTGTGGCTGAAGAAATACTTCCTAACATCTCTCTGATTCATCTGTGTCTTCATCTTCCAACTTTGTCCCCTTGTTACTGTGTCCAATCTCTGGAACATCCTGTCTTTGTCCACCTTGTCAATTCCTCCCAGTATTTTGTATGTCGTTATCATGTCCTCCCTATCTCTCCTGTCCTCCAGTGTCGTCAGGTTGATTTCCCTTAACCTCTCCTCGTAGGACATACCTCTTAGCGCTGGGACTAGTCTTGTTGCAAACCTTTGCACTTTCTCTGGCTTCTTTACATGCTTGGCTAGGTGTGGGTTCCAAACTGGTGCCGCATACTCCAATATAGGCCTAACGTACACGGTGTACAGGGTCCTGAATGATTCCTTATTAAGATGTCGGATTGCTGTTCTGAAGTTTGCTAGGCGCCCATATGCTGCAGCAGTTATTTGGTTGATGTGCGCTTCAGGAGATGTGCCTGATGTTATGCTCACCCCATGATCTTTGTCCTTGAGTGAGGTTTGTAGTCTCTGGCCCCTAGATTGTACTCCATCTGCGGTGTTCTTTGCAATTCCCCAATCTTCATGACTTTGCACTTGGTGGGGTTGAACTCCAGCAGCCAATTGCTGGACTAGGTCTGCAGCCTGTCCAGATCCCTTCGTTGTTCTGCCTGGTCTTCGATCGAATGAATTCTTCTCATTAACTTCACGTCATCTGCAAACAGGGACGCTTCGAAGTCTATTCCTTCCGTCATGTCGTTCACAAATACCGAAAACAGCACTGGTCCTAGGACTGACCCCTGTGGGAACCCGCTGGTCACAGATGCCCACTATGACACATCGCTACGTACCATGACTCGCTGCATTCTTCCTGACAAGTATTCCCTGATCCATTGTAGTGCCTTCCTTGTTATCCCTGCTTGGTCCTCCAGTTTTTGTGTATATGTGTGTGTGTGTGTGTGTGTGTGTGTGTGTGTGTGTGTGTGTGTGTGTGTGTGTGTGTGTGTGTGTGTGTGTGTGAGTGTGTGTGTGTGTGTGCGTGTGTGTGTGTGCGTTGTGTGTGTGTGTGTGTGTGTGTGTGTGTGTGTGTGTGTGTGTGTGTGTGCGTGTGTGCGTGCGTATGTGTGTGTGTGTGCTCACCTAAATGCCCTCACCAAATTGTAGTTTCAGGGGTCGAAACTGAGCTCCTGGCCCCGCCTCTTCACTGATCGCTACTAGGTCCTCTTTCTCTCTGCTTCCTGAGCTTTGTCATACCTTGTCTTAAAGCTATGTATGGTTCCTGTCTCCACTATATCACTACATCAGTAGTCACTTCCTGACTCTCTAAATACTTCCTAACATCCCTGTGACTCGTCTGAGTCTTCAGCTTCCAATTGAGACCCCTAATTTCTGTGTCCCCTCTCTGGAACATCCTGTCTTTGTCTACCTTGTCTATTCCATGCAGTATTTTGTATGTCGTTATCATGTCTCTCCTAACCCTCCTGTCCTCCAGTGTCGTCAGGCCGATTTCCCTTAACCTTTCCTAATAAGACATTCCCCTTAGCTGTGGAACTAACCTTGTCGCAAACCTTTGCACTTTTTCTAATTTCTTGATTTGCTTGATCAAGTGTTGGTTCCAAACATATGATGCTTAGTCCGGTATGGGCCTGACGTACACGGTGTACAGTGTCTTGAACGATTCCTTACTGTTCTCAGGTTTACTATGCGTCCATATGCTGCAGCAGCTATCTGGCGGATGTGTGCTTCAGTAGATGTGCTCTGTGTTATACTCACCCCAAGATCTTTTTCTTAGAGCGAGTTTTGCAGTCTTTGGCCACATAGCCTACACTCCATCTGCAGTTTTCTTTGCCCTTCCCTGATCTTCATGACTTTGCATTTGGAAGGGTTGAATTCGAGAAGACTCCCTGTGGTTGAAATCACCCATAACCAGTAACTTTGCTCTCTCCGAGTGAGCTCTTCTTGCCACCTAGGCCAGTGTGTCCGCCAGCGTTCTGTTGTTCTCTTCGTATTCATCTCTTGGCCTCCTGCAGTTAGTGGTGGGCTATACATCACTCCAATGATTACTTTATGTTCCCCAGACTGAATTGTACCTACTATATAGTCCCTTTCTCCAATCTCATCCATGCCTTCCATTTCCTCAAATCCCCATCGGTTTTTTATGAGCAGTGGCACCCCTCCTGCTCTTCTACTCCTTCTATCTTTCCTCAGGATCTGATATCCCGGTGGGAAGATTGCATCTGTTATTATCTCAGTGAGTTTCGTTTCTGTGACTGCTATGATGTCTGGGGATTTCTCATTGATTCTTTCATGTCACTCCTCATATTTATTTGCTATTCTCTCTGCATTCATGCACCAAACCTTCAGTTTCTTTTCTATGACTGTGTTCCTGGGTGATTATTGGTGTTGGGGAGTGGAAGCCCTGGAGGGGGCCTATGGGGGGTTGTGATGGGGGTGGGGTCAGAGTGCCCATAGGGAGCAGCTGTAGAGGTGAGTTTTGTGATGTGGGGGTTGGGGGCAGAGGGAACAGTGTGTGGGTTTTGGTTTATATTGTTCAGTTGCTGTGGGGTTGTCACAGTTGGAGTCCTTCTGTGGGAGTTTCTGGGGGGTGTGTTTGCCCTTCCTCCTGGGTCTGGGTCCTGCTTATCTTCATCATTGCCTCTCATTCCTCCTTTCGTCCTTCTACCCTCTCTTTCAGTATCATCCTTTCTTCTTGTGTTCTGTTGTGATCGAGGTACATCCTCCATTACTCCAGTTTGTCCCTTAGTCGTGCTTTCTCCTGCAGGATCCTGGTTTGAGCTGATTCTTCTTTGAAAATTACTTTGACAGGCTGTTTCCTTCCACTTGCAAACCACCCAATTCTCCGAAAATTTGTCACCTTGGTCATGTTGCCCTAACCTATTGTTTTCGTAATGTCTTCAGTCGCTTTTTCCTAATGTTTTCTTCCATTGCAGGTTACCCCTTTTGCTTCTTGGGCCCATAGACAAAAACTGACCTCTCCCTTTCCTCCTCCCACTGTGTCTCCCTTTGCATCCTCTGAGGTGTTTTAGTTCCTTCCGTTGTAACGTTCCTGCCTTCAATCCCTGTCCTTCCTGAAGCCTCTATGCTCAGTGAATTGTCTTTCATGATCAGCTGTTCCTTGCTACTGCAGTTGGCTGTTAGAGTCTCTGCATATAGTATACATTTGTTGTCTTTAGACCAGTCATTTCATCTTAGTGTGCTCCTCATCTTTTCCTTAGTCCCATGTGTGTCAGATAGGGAATTTGTACATGGCATATCTTGTTTTCTTCCTACGATCCCTTGTCTGTGACTGATATGGAAGTTCCAGATGTCGTATCTATACTGTCAATTGCCTCTCTAATCAGTTTTGTTTTTTAGTTCCTCTTCTAAGCACTGTATCCTAGATTCTGCTGCTAAGGCTTATAGCCCCACTTCCTGCTCTCTTCAGCTATCCTCTCCTCGATCATCTCGCCAAGCTCTTCTATTTCCCTTCCCCACTCTTCCTCCCGTTGTTTGAGCACTAACTCCCAATCTTCCCTTCTAGGTTCGTCCACCAGACCTCTGGTTCTCTGCCCTCTTGGGTAACCCATTTTTTTTTTACCACAGAGAGAAGCTTATGTATTTTCAAGGTGAGTATGTGGGGGGTGAGGGAGAAGGCTAGGGGAGAGAGAGAAACGAGAGAGAGGAAAGAGAAAGAATAGAAAGAGGGAGAGAGAAGGATAGAGAGAGAGAGAGAGAAGAGGAGGAGAGAGAGAGAGAGAGAGAGAGAGAGAGAGAGAGAGAGAGAGAGAGAGGGGAGGAGGGGGGGAGAAGGCAATGGGAGAGAGAGTGTGTGTGACTGTGTGTACGTGTGTGTGCGTGTGTGTGTGTGTATATGTATATGCGTTTCTGTGTGTGTGTGTGTGTGTGTGTGTGTGTGTGTGTGTGTGTGTGTGTGTGTGTGTGTGTGTGTGTGTGTGTGTGCTTGTGTGTATTACGCAGTGTGCTGCAGTAAAAATTTGTATAAAAAATAATGCTCAGTAGTTCTGGGAATGAAATGAATCCGGACAGGTTTTATTCCTGTCAGTGAGGCAGAGCGGCGAGGAGCAGACAAGGTGTTTAGTGCAGTAGGTTACGCACAGCAGAGGAATCAGGATGTAGCAGTGTGAGTATGTAGTGTTGGGCAGGTTATATTTGAGTGTATACCATAGGTGTTTTTGCCTGCTGGTAACTAGTCTACCAGGCAGAAGAGAAGGGGGAGTGTGTGTTATGGAGCCGCCCTCTTTATTAATGTATATAAAATTTTGTGACACTAGTAGCATTGTGCTAGTTAGCAAATGTGAACTGGAGTTTGGTGGTTTTTTGTAGTAGAGTGTAAGTTGTATGTAAGTTACTCATTAATATATAGATATATTTTTGTATACGTGAGTTTTAATGTCCTTTCTTATATAATAAATAAAATTGTTTAACATATGAGTGCATGCTGGCCCGAGAGATGCTGTGTTTCTAACTGTAATGTAAATGACCCCAGACAGCAGACTGACCAGCCAATTAGCAGCCAGGATATTTTATTAAAGTTAAGATGTCGTAGTAACACACACACACACACACCACACACACACACACACACACACACACACACACACACACACACACACATACACGCACACACAAACGCACACACACACACGCAAGCACACACGCCTCTTCACTGGTGGATACTAAGTCAGTCTCTCGCTGCTCCATGAGCTTTATCATACCTCTTCTTAAAGTTATGTATGGAACTTGCTTCCACTGCTTCACTCTCCAGATTATTCCACTTCCTGACAACTATACAGCTAAAGAAATACTTCCTAACATCCCTATGACTCATGTGGATTTTCAGCTTCCAATTGTGGTCCTTTGTTCCTATATCCCCTCTCTGAAACACTCAAACCCTGTCCACTTGTCAGTTCCTCTCAGTATTATATACATTGTTATCATGTCCCTCCTTCATCCCTCCTATCCTTTAGTGTAATAAGGTTGAGTTCCCTTAGCCTCTCCTCAT
>NC_069489.1:12186373-12226373 GCF_026875155.1 Cherax quadricarinatus | reverse complement strand
GAACCAGCAAGGCTGGACTTAGTATTCACCTTGAGTAGTGCAGATATCGAGGACATCACATATGAAAGACCCCTTGGGGCCAGTGGCCATGTGGTTTTAAGCTTCGAATACACAGTAGAGCTACAAGTGGAGGGAGAAGCAGGAAGGCCAGGACGAATGAAGCCAAACTACAAGAAAGGGGACTACACAGGAATAAGGAACTTCCTGAACGGGGTTCAATGGGACAGAGAACTGGCAGGGAAGCCAGTTAATGAGATGATGGAATATGTAGCAACAAAATGCAAGGAGGCTGAGGAGAGGTTTATACCCAAGGGTAACAGGAATAATGAAAAAGCCAGGATGAGCCCATGGTTTACCCAAAGGTGCAGGGAGGCAAAAACCAAGTGTGCTAGGGAATGGAAGAAATATAGAAGGCAAAGAACCCAGCAGAATAAGGAGAGCAGTCGTAGAGCCAGAAACGAATATGCACAGATAAGAAGGGAGGCCCAAAGACAATATGAAAACGACATAGCAGCGAAAGCCAAATCTGACCCGAAACTGTTGTATAGCCACATCAGGAGGAAAACAACAGTCAAGGACCAGGTAATCAGGCTAAGGAAGGAAGGAGGAGAGACAACAAGAAATGACCGTGAGTATGTGAGGAACTCAACAAGAGATTTCAAAGAAGTGTTCACAGAGGAGACAGAAGGGCTCCAGAAAGACGGAGAGGTGGGGCACCCACCATGTGCTGGACACAGTGCACACAACCGACGATGAAGTGAAGAAGGCTTCTGAGTGAGCTAGATACCTCAAAGGCAATGGGGCCAGATAACATTCCCATGGGTATTGAGAGAGGGAGCAGAGGCGCTATGTGTACCCCTAACAACAATATTCAATACATCTATCGAAACAGGGAGATTGCCTGAGGCATGGAAGACAGCAAATGTAGTCCCAATCTTTAAAAAAGGAGACAGACATGAAGCATTAAACTACAGACCAGTGTCACTGACATGTATAGTATGCAAAATCATGGAGAAGATTATCAGGAGAAGAGTGGTGGAACACCTAGAAAGGAACGATCTCATCAACAGCAGCCAACATGGTTTCAGGGACCGGAAATCCTGTGTCACAAACTACTGGAGTTCTATGACATGGTGACAGCAGTAAGACAAGAGAGAGAGGGGTGGGTGGATTGCATTTTCTTGGACTGCAAGAAGGCGTTTGACACAGTTCCACACAAGAGATTGGTTCAAAAACTGGAGGACCAAGCAGGGATAACAAGGAAGGCACTACAATGGATCAGGAATACTTGTCAGAAGACAGCAGCGAGTCATGGTACGTGGCGAGGTGTCAGAGTGGGCACCTGTGACCAGCGGGGGTCCCACAGGGGTCAGTCCTAGGACCAGTGCTGTTTCTAAGTATTTGTGAACGACATGACGGAAGGAATAGACTCTGAGGTGTCCCTGTTTGCAGATGACGTAAAGTTGATGAGAAGAATTCACTCGATCGAAGACCAGGCAGAACTACAAAGGGATCTGAACAGGCTGCAGACCTGGTCCAGCAATTGGCTCCTGGAGTTCAATCCACCAAGTGCAAAGTCATGAAGATTGGGGAGGGCAAAGAAGACCGCAGACGGAGTACAGTCTAGGGGGCCAGAGACTACAAACCTCACTCAAGAAAAAGATCTTGGGTGAGTATAACACCAGGCACATTTCCTGAAGCGCACATCAACCAAATAACTGCTGCAGCATATGGGCGCCTAGCAAACCTCAGAACAGCATTCCGACATCTTAATAAGGAATCATTCAGGACCCTGTACACCGTGTACGTTAGGCCCATATTGGAGTATGCGGCACCCGTTTGGAACCCACACCTAGCCAAGCACGTAAAGAAACTAGAGAAAGTGCAAAAGTTTGCAACAAGACTAGTCCCAGAGCTAAGAGGTATGTCCTACGAGGAGAGGTTAAGGGAAATCAACCTGATGACACTGGAGGACAGGAGAAATAGGGGGGACATGATAACAACATACAAAATACTGAGAGGAATTGACAAGGTGGACAAAGACAGGATGTTCCAGAGATGGGACACAGTAACAAGGGGTCACAGTTGGAAGCTGAAGACACAGATGAATCACAGGGATGTTAGGAAGTATTTCTTCAGCCACAGAGTAGTCATTAAGTGGAATAGTTTGGGAAGCGATGTTAAGTGGAGGCAGGATCCATACATAGCTTTAAGCAGAGGTATGATAAAGCTCACGGCTCAGGGAGAGTGACCTAGTAGCGATCAGTGAAGAGGCGGGGCCAGGAGCTCGGACTCGACCCCGCAACCTCAACTAGGTGAGTACAACTAGGGAGTACACACACACACACACACACACACACACACACACACACACACACACACACACACACACACGCACGCACACACGCACACGCAAACACACAGACACACACACACACACACACACACACACACACACACACACATACACACACACACACACACACACACACACTGAAGGCACGCGATAGGGGCTTCCTGCAATTCTTAATGAACAGGGAGTTCCACGAGTCTGGGCCTGGGCAGAGTGCATGGGCATGTCATTAATTTCTTCTTCAAAGTCTTGTGGAGTTAGAATAACATCCGAGATTTTTGGGATGACGAGATTTTAGGTTTCGTTCATAAAGAATTCATATTGAGACTTTAGTGTCTCACTCATTTCTTGGCTGTCATCTGTGTATGTTCCATCTCGCCTAAGCAGTGGTCCAATACTGGATGTTGTTTTTTCCTTAGATTTAGCATAAGAGAAGTTTTTTTTTTTTCAATTTCCTTTATGGCTTTTAGTTCTTCCTGTGACTTTTGTCTCCTGTAAGATTCCTTCAGGTGAAGTTCGATATTTGCAATTTTATTGACTAGTGTCTCCCTGTCAGCATAGTTGCTGATCCATTACGTGTTATATATCTTATCTGAGTATCATAGTACCATCCATGTGTTTTACATATGTGATCCCTTACTAGGCCTAGAGACCAGTTTGTGTGACATCATGTGATGCACATGTGCGTGTGAGCACCTCTGTAACTTCCTCAGTCCACGCAAAGGTCTACCAGGCAACGCACGGAGGTTGGGCTCCCTTACCACAGTCTGACAATATATAGTGTTACCATCCACAAGTGTGTTTATCTACATCCATCTATCTCCAAAGAACCCCCACGACAAATGGTGACAGCGGTGTGGGCGTAAAATTAATAATTACGCCGATGCATGGAGATAAATTCTCTCAGCCGACGATGGACATTTTGTGTGGCCAGTAGGTCGACCTAGCCAAGCAGCTACCCCAAGCAAGCATTGGCCAGCCTATTTCTTCCTACTTCTGGTCAGTCTCTGTGTATTAGTGTTTATCTTGCTATTTGCATTACCTCTGAGGGGTTAACCAGGGTTTGCAAAGTAAGCCAAGCCACTTAAGCCAGTCTGTGGTGGGGGAATCAGCCCAAGCCCAGTCTAGCCAGCCTTACACCATCCAGCCTTGCCTGCCAAGCCAGCTTTCCACCCCTGCCGTACTCGTTAAAAGTTATCAAGCCAGTCTGTGTAAAGGGTTAAGCCAAGCCAGCCAGCAACTAACCCAGGTGACTAACGCAGTACTCAAGCAAGCCACGTGGGTACAGTCTTCTTCATCGCTTTGTGCTTCCAGTTCTAGCTATTCTGAGTGCTTTATCGTCCCTGTTGTGTTTTTAAGCCAGCCCGGCTTAGAATAGCTTTGTGCCTAGTGCGGGTGTCCCCAGTGTGGCTTACGCCGTTCGTCCCATAGGCCCAGTCACCACGTGGTGTCTCACAGTGCTGCCTCAACCACCCACCTCAACCACCATCACTGTTTTTGTACCCTTATTATGGGTTCTAGCATCATATTTTTAAGGACCAGATAGGGGGTCAAAAGCCAGGTGTGTTCCTTCGTCAGTTTGCGCCATTGTAAAACCCTCCTGTGTGGGTCCATCGCCAGCCACGAGACTCCACCACTACCATCAACCTCATTCTACAACGTCGCTACAGTGTTAACGAATAATATTTTTTCATAGAGACATTTGCGAGTGTTGAGACTTTTTTTTTGTGTTTCCAGTGATTTCTTAGTGACATTCAGTGACTCTTGATTAGACTCAGTGTTCATTATATACTCCTTGCAATATTATTTCTTTTTCCCTCTTTCTTCACTGTTAATTTTTGTGTTTTATTTTATGCCTGTTGTGTTGTGCTTCTTTTTTTATATATACTTGAAGTAAGTACTTTAGTGTTTTTCCTTGTTGTGTGCAATATATAAGCAGTATAAACTTGTGTTTACACTTCACAATTATCTTGTGTTCACAGTATTGCAGTGAAGTAATTCAGTAATTTATTACCTTATATTCTGCATCACAACTCAGTGTTGTCTATTATATTTTTTCTCCCAGCATTTGTGTATTCTTGCTGTTATTGTTTTCATTCATTTTCCATTTTATTTTTTTTCTATGTGTTGAACATTCTTGTGTTAATTCTTTTCATTTAGCCAGTGTCTAATTTGTCTTATTTCCACAGACAATAGTGCCATTATTCTGTGCAAGCAAGACAATTATTTTCCAAATTTTTCATACCTCAAGTTTCATTGCAAGAACATTATGGTATTGTGTTTATATTGATATGTTGTGTTCTGCATCACTAAGTGTTCAACCCTTTTTGTTCTGTGTTTTTGCACCTATTATTTTTATATTTGTCAGGCCGTCATTACACTACAAACCTCATTTCTTATTTCCTCACTCCTCCCACAGCACCCTGACCATGTCAGAGCCTGGGTGAACATACAGGTAAGCCATATGAGAGCCTATGGCTTGAGTTGGATAAACAAAATGAGTGTACAACTACAAACTTATCTTAAATACACAGCATCTCCGACGCCAGCCTCTACACACCATGCTAACGTCACGTGACTCCCTCCCCATGCTTACTCTGCGTACCCAAACATCCTTGGAAAATAAATCATTAACACAATTTCTTTATAATTACAGTTAGAGTACTTTACAGTACCCCCAAATGCACATTATCAATTATAAAATTATTCTTTACAATTATAACATTCATAATATAATGGCACACTTCTCCACTATATGTACATTACGATGTCATGCAGAACCCTGCATAACAATATTTCATTGAATAAATTCACTCTTAGTGCAATTTTTAAGTTCTTTTAAAGTAAATCATTCTTTTGTTTGCTCAGTCAGTGTTGCTTAAGCTGCAATTAAGAGTTAAAGTGTTCAATCAGTTCATTCCTTGATGATATATTTTTTTTTTCTTGTAAACTGTATTTTCTTGTGTGTGTATTTTTTTTTTATCAATGCAACATTGACTCATTTTACAATAATTCTTGTGTAGACATTGTGTTGCCATTAAAATTTTTCTTGCAGAAATTTTATGTAGTGTTGTGTAGTACTTTTGATTAGAAATTGTTATTTGCAATATTGCTGCAGTTTATTGCAGTGCAATATTCTGTGATTTCAATTTTACATTTTCTGTGTATAATATTTTGATCCTTGTATGTCACAATCTTTTTTATTTAAAATTGCTTTCCCACTTTGTTTTAATTTTGCACAAGCTTCATTGAGTCCATTTTAACATTTTTGATTGATTTATCATTTTATTGTTAAATTTCCTTATTGCATTGAGAGTAAAGACAACTCACTGTACCATTAATTCAATTTAGAGTAAATTTGAGCAAATTTGATTTGAGTTAAGTACAGTTTCTCTTGATTTTCAAAGTGTTGCTTATTCAGTTGAGTATTTTCATTTTTGTGTGTGAGTTCGGCTTGCTTACAATGTGACTTATTTTTTTAAATAAGTAATTTCTTCCCATTTAAGCTCACTGTGTCATATATTCTCTTTATTTTCTTGCCTTTATGTCCTTGAGTAAGTTCCCTGAGAAGATGTCCCAGTCACTTTCGAATGTTCACTTAGTGTATCATGCCAGTCAAAGTCAATATGAATCAGTCCACAGTACCAGTATTCCCTTACTGACTGAAAGACATTAACTAGCCCTTGATCAATGTGTTTGTTCTCACAGCTTGTATCTGAGATTTGTTAAAGTGCTGCGAAATGTGAAGTTCAGATTAAGTCCCTATAGATCCGTGAATTACTTATTAACGTAGCCGAGTGGCCAGGCACTAGTAATACTGTCACTCCTGTCTGGACTCCAGCCACAATATCGTGCACGCAGGATAGTGTACAGTTACCTTGGGTTTCAGAGTAACCTCAGACAACCCTGGGTGCTGACACTACTACTATCCCTGCGATGGCGACTTGTTCAAGTATTCGTTCCTCCCCAGGGGACGATTTGAGAAGAACTTTACTTGCAGTGAGTTATGCCATCTCTTGCTGATGCCACAAGCCATTGCAGAAAGACGTTTCTGTGGCTAGTGTACTCACTTGAGTGTTACTGTTGTCCCATGTGTTCCAGATGGTGATCCCATCCTAGTTGTCAGTAATTCATGCAATGTAAGAAGTTGTTTCTTGAGTAACTTTCACATGTTGTTAATGTTTGTAAGTGAAGTTTCTTTATAGTTGATACCTCGTGTCACTGTGTGCGACTCAGACTGAATATCTGTATTGTTGACCACGTCCATTTATTTTCCCCTGTGCTTGCAGTGAGAGATAGTAGATTCGTTCTCCCTTGCTCATATTGCGTGTTATAGCGTTATTTTTTTCAACTGGGGAGAGTCATCCACTTCAACGAGTTTGTTCATTCCTCCAGTAAGAAAGAACAGATCCCTTTTGGTCTGGTGTGATTCGATTCCTGCTCCAGGAAGATCTTATTCTGACTGTGAAGCCACCAGCACCCATTAGTGACTTTGTAATGAGCCAAGAATTACTGTATCAAACAGCCGAGTTGGGTACTCCAAGTAGAAGAGTGTACCAGTTAGTAATTCCACAGTCACTAGTGAATGTAGCTCTACAGCTAGTTCATGATGTACCAGGTGTTGCACACCCTGGTATGGATCGTTCTGTGAAACAAGCCAGAATGAAATACTTTTGGCCACGTATGGCAACTGACATTTCTGAGTATGTTAAGAAATGTAGTGTCTGTATGCAGCATAAAGGAAAAGTCAATGGTCTTAATCCAATCCAGGTGTATCCAACCACTAGCGAACCGTGGGAAAGAGTTGCGCTTGATTTGTTAACCAATTTTAAATGTTCCCTCCAAGGCAACAAACATCTGTGTGTTATGGTAGACCATTTCACCAGATATTGTGAGTTAGTTCCTATTGCAGATAAGACTGGCAAGACAGTAGCTAAAGCGTTTAAAGAACGCATTATCTGCAGGCAAACCACCCCTAAGTCCTTAGTAACAGATAATGGAGGCGACTTCTGTAATGAGATTCTTGAAAATTTGTGTACCTTGTATAAGATCTCTAAATCCACCATTGTTCCTCATCATCCTGCCAGCAATGGGTTAGCTGAATGAACCAATAAGAAAGTACTTGATGTCTTGAGAGCCACACTATCAACCCCAATAGTGAAACTTGGGATGAAGTTATACCAGATGTTCAATGTGCCATAAATTCTGCTTACAATGCTTCCATAGGTGACACTCCACATTATGCATTGTATGGTGTAGACAAGCATTTACCTTATGAGTTGTTATATTCCACTCCGAAACCCAATTACAATCCTGATGATTTCATAGCAACTCGTACCAGTATAGCTCAGAGTGTTTTTAGAAGAATCCGTGAAACACTTCATAAATCAACAGCAGAATTTACTAAAGTAATTAATAGCCGTGCTAAGCCGACAAAAGTTAAAGTGGGTTCGAGAGCTATGCTGACTAATTTCAACAAAACATCGACAATGCCTAAGCTCGATCAAAACTTTGTTGGCCCTTATCGAGTAGTTGAACATATCACTGGCAATAAGTATAAGGTTAGAGAAATTAGTACTGGTCAATACAAAGAATTGGATTTAGATCATATGAAGTTAGTATGTGATGTTGATGATATTGCTACCCAGACTAATGTGACAGTCGCTGACAATGCTCTTGACTCTGTACCCTCTACCTCAAATACTCAGCCAGATAATCAACCCGAATGTCGTTATTCTTTGCATACTCGACAAGTAATGAGAAACACACAAGTATCTTTTGTATAATAATAAATAAATAGATACTCGTTCAGATCGTCCTCAGTCAAGGCATGTGTTAGCCATCGCAGAAGAATTCAATCCACCCAAAGATTATAACCATTCTGCATATGTAAATCTTACCCTCGCAGAGTTGGGTTTAAATGTACATAGTCTGTATAATTAGATGGCCGAGATGAATGAAATTGTCAACTGTGTGTCTTGTTATTAGCTGATCAGTTTTTCAGAATTTTCTTTTTGTGTTCACATTCCCTCCGAATTCTGAGAAGTTAGCAGTACTGATCTGTGCGAGCCAGATTTGCCTTGCTGTTAATTACTTTCACTTTGTAAATATATTTATTCTTCCTCAGAATCCATAGATTGCATGAATACAGATCGATCGATCAATTCCATCCTTATTGTACAATGATTTGTTCTTATAAGTCGTAATGCATTACGTTAAAACTCATTACGTTAACACCCATTACATTAAAACTCATTATGTTAACATCCATTATGATACAATCCATTAGTTCTAAGTTACATAAGTCTTTGTTATTGTACAGAATCAGCCCAGAACCACCTGCCTGTTCAGCCTATAGCATAGTAGTGTATGTCGAGACGACATACGTAACATGACCGAGCTGTCAGCATAGTTGCTGATCCCTTACATGTGTTATATAGCTTATCTGAGTATCATAGTACCATCCATATGTTTTATATGTGTGATCCCTTACTAGGCCTAGAGACCAGTTTGTGTGACGTCACGTGATGCGCATGTGTGCGCGAGTACCTCTGTAACTTCCTCAGTCCACGCAAAGGTCTACCAGGCAACGCACGGCAGGTTGGGCTCCCTTACCACAGTCTGACAATATATAGTGTTACCATCCACAAGTGTGTTTTTCTACATCCATCTATCTCCAAAGAACCCCCACGACACCCCTTCGTATTTCAGATATACTGGCCCCACTCAGCAGCTCTCTGACTCTTTGCCTTCGTCTGTATATGGAATGTCTCTCTCTTTCTATTTTACATCTTCTCTTTCTTTTCCTTAATAGAATGTGTCTTGAGCAGATCTCAAGAACCACAGAATTCATTTTTTCAAGGCAACTGTTTGGATCCGTGTTGTTTAGGATATCTTCCCCGCTTGTTTCATTTAGGACATGGTTTAAGAACATAAGAACATAAGAACGAAGGAACACTGCAGAAGGCCTACTGGCCCATGCAAGGCAGGTCCAAGTCTCCTACCGGCTTAAGACAATGCACCCAACCTAGTCAGGTCAGGTCACATTGACTTAAGGGAGGAACACGGCAACCGACCTGGTAGCACAAGCTATCAGGTCTAACTCACACCCACCCACATCTACTCATGTATTTATCCAACCTATTTTTAAAGCTACACAACGTTCTGGCCTCTATAACGGTATTTGGGAGTTCCACTCATCCACAACTCTATTACCAAACCAGTACTTTCCTATATCCTTCCTGAATCTGAATTTTTCCAACTTAAAAACCATTGCTGCGAGTCCTGTCTAGGCTAGATATTTTCAGCACACTATTTACATCCCCTTTATTTATTCCTGTCTTCCATTTATACACCTCAATCATATCCCCCCTAATTCTACGTCTTTCTAGAGAGTGCAGTTTCAGGGCCCTTAGTCTATCCTCATAGGGAAGGTTTCTGATACATGGGATCAACTTTGTCATCCTCCTTTGTACATTTTCCAGAGAATTTATACCCATTCTGTAATAACGGTGACCAAAACTGTGCAGCATAATCTAAATGAGGCCTAACCAAGGATGTATAGAGTTGAAGAACAACCTGAGGACTCCTATTATTTATGCTTCTTGATATGAAGCCAAGGATTCTATTAGCTTTATTGCGAACACTTATGCACTGTTGTTTTGGGTTTCAAAATTACTGCTAACCAGAACTCCTAAATCTTTTTCGCAATCCGTAATATTAAGATCTACATTATTTAGTTTATATGTAGCATGGTTATTGTCCTGTCCAACATTAGAACTTTGCATTTGTCTATATTAAACTGCATCTGCCACTTCTCCGACCACTGCATCAGTCTATTCAAATCTTCCTGGAGTGCTCGAATGTCCTCGTCAGAATGAATTCGACGGCCTATTTTGGTGTCATCGGCAAACTTGCCGATGTCGCTCTTTATGCCCTCATCTATGTCGTTTATGTAGATTGTGAACAGCAGGGGCCCAACACTGACCCCTGTGGAACACCGCTCGTGACGCTTCCCCACTCTGATTTCTCCCCCTTTATGCAAACTCTCTGCTGCCTATTTGTCAACCATGCCTCTATCCAGGAAAAAATTTCTCCCTCCTATTCCATGTGCTTTAATTTTCCTCAATAGTCTCTGATGTGGGACCCTGGTCAAAAGCCTTACTGAAGTCCATATACACAATATCATATTCATTACCATGATCTACCTCCTCAAATACCTTAGTGAAAAAAGTTAATAAATTCGTAAGGCAGGAACGCCCCTTTGTAAAACCATGCTGAGATTCGTTGATTAATTTATGCTTTTCAAGGTGGCTACGAACTGCCTCGGCAATTATTGATTCCATAAATTTTCCCACTATGGAGGTTAGGCTATTGGTCTATAGTTCGAAGCTAAGGACCTGTCACCTGTTTTGAAAATAGTATCACATTTGCCATTTTCCACTTATCTGGCACCATGCCAGTTTGTAGTGATATGTTGAAAAGATTAGCCAAAGGTGTGCTAAGCTCCTTTTTACATTTCTTTAGAACCCTTGCATACAGTTCATCAGGGCCTGGGGATTTGTTAGGTTTTAATTTATCTATTTGCCTAAGGACCATGTCACTTGTGACCCCTAATAGTGCACAGTTTATTATCGTCCTGTTCTACATAATTTATCATTACTGGAATATCGCTGGTATCCTCCTGTGTAAAAACTGAGAGGAAGTATGGTTAAAATTCTACACATTTCCTTATCACTGTCATGAGCTGACCCGAGGAACTTTTGAGTGGGCCTATCTTGTCCCTGATCTTACTTCTGTATACCTGAAAGAATCCTTTTGGGTTAGTCTTCGTTTTCTCTTGCAACTTTAACCTCATAATCTCTTTTTGCTTTTCTAATTCCCTTTTTTTATTTCTCTCTTTAACTGAATATATCGATTTCTCAATTGCCCCTCTCCTCTTTTGATTTGCCTATATATGCCTCTCTTTTGAACCAATCAATATTTTAATCTATTGTTCATCCATTTAGGAATCATTTTGTTTGATCTGATTTCCCTATTTGGAACATAATTTGACTGAGCAGCTAGAACTATGCCCTGGAAAGCATCATATCGGCAAACCATCACCACCTACCTGACCCTTAGTCAGGTCATTCCAGTTCAGCCCACCTAAGTAATTTTCAGTCCTATGAAATCAGCCAAGCGAAAGTCGGGGACGGAGACTTGATTGCCATTATTAGGGAATTCCATGATATATTAAAACTGAGTGATTTGTGATCACTTTCCCCCCAAACTCATCATTAACCTCAAGATTATTGATTAGTGTTTCCCTACTGGCAAGAACCAAGTCAAGGAGGTTATTACCCCTAGTTGGCTCTGTCACAAACTGTTTTAAAAAACAATCCTGGGTCGTATCAAGAAAGTCACCTGACTCTAAATTTCCTGTCAAATTGCTCCAGTCAAATCTGTCTATAGTTGAAATCTCCCATTAGCACAACATTTTCGTATGTAGATGCCTTACGAATTTCGTCCCCTAGAAGTTTACTGCACTCCCTATCAAGATTTGGGGCCCTGTAAATCACACCCAAAATTAGTTTTTTTCTCGGCCCTCGAGAAGCTGTAACCAAACAGATTTAGTGGCTGACGCTTCTAATTTAATATCTTGTCTAAACCAACAATTTAAATTGTCTCTGACATACATCGCTACTCCACCACCTTTCCTGTTGACCCTGTCAGTGTGGAATAATTTATAGCCTTGTATGTGACATTCAGAGGGCATCTCTCTATCTTTCAGATTAAGCCAGGTCTCTGTTATAGCAATAATATCTATGTTTCCTGCACTTGCAATTAATCTTAGCTCATCTATCTTATTTCTTACACTCCTGCTATTAGTATAGTAAACCTTAAGGGAGCTAGTCCCTTGCTGCCCTCTGCTGTCCCCCTTTGTTTACTTAATCCCATTTCATGTTTTTGTTATTGAAATTGAATTTCGTGAAGAGACCTTCATGACTGCTCACATTTTGCTGGTCCAGAGCCCTGTGCATACATGTCTGTAACCTATTATGTTGTGATCTGAGTGTATTGTATTTGATAATTATATTACGTATCAGATCTTCATTGTTGGTGAAAATGAAGTCCAGCATATTTTCTAGTCTTTGTGGTTTAAGGTGAATTTGGTGCAAAGGTTTAATAGTTCGTGTGTGTGTGAACTTTCATCTGAGCTGCATCCCAGGGTGATCTCTGCTAAAACGCTGTTTGCTATACTTCTCCATTTTAGGTGTCTCAAGATGAAATCTCTTAGTAGTAAGATGTTTGGGGCAGGAGTCTGGTATACTACCTCATTGACAAGGTTTTGGTTTTCAATCTTTACCGCCAAAACTACATCATTTGAGGTGTTTAGTAGTTCTGTGCAAATGAGTTACTCTGTGACATACAGGCCAACCCCACCTAGTTGCCTGTTTAGTCTGTCGCATCGGAATAGGTTATAACCTGGGATCCATGTTTTATTGTTATAATGATCCTTTATGTGGGTCTCTGTGAATGTTGCAAACATTGCATTTGACTCCGTGAGTAGTCCATATATATAAGAAATTTAGTTGTTCATTGACAGCTTTTGACCCTGTATGTTTGCAAAGACAAATGTCGTCGTATTGGTGAAATTTCGGGGGGTTTATTTGCTGGCTCTAATATCTATTGTTTTGGAGTAGAGGCCAATGTCCGTGCCTCTGCTCCAGAAATGTTTTCAGGTGCTGTAGAATTATTGTTATTTCTTGCCAGTCTTTTTTCCCCCCTGGCCCTAAAAAAAACCTCTGTCCCTGGAGAGGGTGGGGCTGGTATGTGTCTTCTAGTCCCCTTTAGATGATGTGCTTTTCAGTATGCATTGTAGTATTTTCTTTCATGAATTGATGAGTGACACATTTCTGGGTGAAATAAGTTACAGGAGGGGAAGTTGCATTCTCCTGTTTTCATGTGGGTGCGACATATTTTGGGATGGTCAAAGGGGCATGTCCTACCTGTTTTACCAGATATACCGTGCCCTATATCGTGCCCTATGTAAATACTATGCCCTAGGCATAGTATTTACATAGATTGTATTTCTGTTCGCTAGGATTTATTGTAGCTGTGTTCACTGCTGGTGCATTTATTTTTCCTGTTTCCTCTCCATCTTTCACCCCTGTATAAACATCAGTGCTTCCACCAGGTTTTGATGGTAGTGTCTCGACACTATTCCCAGATGCATCATCCCATTTTGATCCATCTCCAGCAGTATCTCTATTATGAACTTCTGTTGACTGAATAACATTGTCGTCATTGTCGTCCTGAACAACACTAGTACCCTCACGAGCAGTGTCTTCTAAGACATCAATAGGACCGCTGGAGCACTTTCCACTAGAACAATACTAACACTCTCAGCAGTGTCCTCCAGGACAGCACTAGCACCCTCAGGAGCACTGTCCAAGACAGCCCCGCCCCTATGCTGATGTCTTTCAAGAAGGATGTTTTATTAGTATTCTTGTCTTTGAATATAGATGTAATTTTCTCGTACAGGTGTATCTCCTTTGGGCAGACCAAAAAACATCTCTCAAGTGTGGTAACTAGTTTAAAAGCCCTGCATATACCATGGGACCATTCACCACAGAGATGGCAAGCAATCCAGGCCTGTTTTCGTCCCTTACCCTTTCTGCAGACTACACAGATCTTCATGGTGGAGGTCATCTTTCAATACTTGACAACTCTCCTAGCTATTTAGTCTATAATTTCTCGGAGTATTTAATTTTTTGTAACAGTTCTTCCGATTTGGCTTTATTTCTAACGAGACCATTTGATTCCGCCCGAATCCAGCAATCTGGACGAATCCAGTTAGAGGATCACTGTATATTTTGGTGTACAGAATCTTGAACGATTCTTTACTGAGGTATCGGAATGCTATTCTTAGCTTTGTCAGACACCTGCATGGTGCAGCAGTTATCTGATTGATATGTGCCTCAGGAGATGTGTTCGGTATTATTAAACTCACCCCAAGATCTTTTTCCTTGAGTGAGGTTTGCAGTCTTTGGACACCTAGACTATACTCTGTCCACGGTCTTCTTTGCCCTTCCTCGATCTTCATGACTTTCCATTTGGCGAGGTTAAATTCCAGGAACCAGCTGCTGGACCAGGATTGTAGCCTGTCCAGGTCTCTTGCTAGTCCTTCCAAATCCTCGACTTATTTAATTCAACTCATTAACTTCATATCATCTGCAAACAAGGACACTTCTGAGTCTATCCCTTCCGTTATGTCATTCACATATACCAAAAACATCACCGGTCCTAGGACTGACCCCTGTGGAACTCCGCTCGTCACAGGCGCCCACTCTGGCACCTCGTTGATGACTCATTGTTGCCTCCATGTTAGATATTCTCTGATCCATTGCAATGCCTTTCCTGTTATGCATGCCTGATCTTCTAGTTTTTGCATTAACCTCATGTGAGGTACTGTGTCAAAGGCCTTTTTGAAGTCCATGAAAGTGCAGCCTATCCACCGCTCACTCTCGTGTCTTACTTCTGTTACCTTGTCATAAAACTCCAGTAGGTTTGTGACACAGGATTTTCCTTCCCTGAAACCATGCTGGTTGTCGTTCATAAGCTTGTGCCTTTCTAGTTGCTCTACCGTTCCTCCCGATGATCTTCTCCTTGCCTATGCATGCTATACACGTCAGTGAGACAGGTCTGTAGTTTAAGGCCGCATGTCTTTCTCCTTTCTTAAAAGTTGACACTACATTTGCCATCGTCCATACCTCTGGTAGTTGCCCAGCTTCAATGGATGTGTTGAAGATTTTTGTTAGTGGCACAAACAGCATCTCTGCTCCCTCTGTAAGGACCCACAGAGAGATGTTGTCTGATCCCATTGCCTTTGAGGTATCATGTTCACATATCAGGTTCTTCACCTCCTCCTCGGTCGTGTGTATTTCATCCAGCCCTTGTTGGTGTGCCTCCCTATTCTGAATTGCTGGAGTCCTTCCTGTCTCTACTATAAATGCTTCTTTAAATCTCATGTTAAGCTCCTCACATACCTCTTGGACGTTTCTTGTGAACTCCCCACCTTCCTTCCTCAGCCTGATTACCTGGATCTAGACTGTTGTTTTCCTCCTGATGTGGCTATACAACAGCTTCGGATCAGACTTGAATTTCGATGCTATATCATTTTCGTATTGCTGTTGAGCCTCCCTTCTGCTGTGCATGTTTGTTTCTGGCTCTTCGGCTAATCTCTTTATTTTCCTGGGTTCTTTGTCTTCTGTACCTTTTCCATTCTCTGTCACACCTAGTTTTTGCCTCCCTACACCTTTGGGTGAACCAAGGATTTGTTCTGGTCTTCCTTTCATTTCTGTTTCCCTTGGGAACAAACCTCTCCTCTGCCTCCTTGGATTTTGCTGTCACATAGTCTATCATTTCTGTTACTGGTTTATCTGCAAATTCTCTTTCCCACTGTATGTCTTGCAGAAAGTTCGTTATACCTGTGTAGTCTCACCTTTGTAGTTTTGTTTTTCCCATCTTATTTTTGCTACCCTCTCCACTTGTATCTCAACTATGTAATCAAAGTGCAGAACCACATGATCACTAGCTCCAAGAGGCCTTTCGTACGTGATATCCGAAGTGTCCAAACTACTCAAGGTGAATAATAGACCCAGTCATGCTGGTTCGTCCTAACCTTTATCTCTGATAGTGTTTCTAATATGTTGATGCATGAGGTTTTCCAGTACCACATCCATCATCTTGGCACTCCATGTTTCGGAACCCCCATGGGGCTCAAGGTTTTCCCAGTCAATCTCCTTGTGATTAAAATCACCCATAACTACTAACTTTGCTCTCCCCATGTGAGCTCTTCTGGACACCTCGGCTAGTGTGTCTACCATTGCTTTGTTGCTGTCATCGTATTTTTCTCTTGACCTCGTGCAGTTCTGTGGGTCCTGTGGGTTCTGTTCACAAAGGCCCTCTCCCTGACTTGCTGTCATACCTCGAAGAGGAGCTAGAAAACTTCCCCATGCCCTTCCCCACGAAAACAAAAATTAAATTGATAAAACTTTGTGTTACTGATTGCAAATTCGTGTTTGAGGGGAAATTCTATGCTCAAAAACAAGGCATGGCAATGGGAAATCCCCTTATCCCCTTACTCAGCAACCTATATATGGAATTCTATGAGTCCAAACTTCTTAAAGACATTCTCCCAGATAAAGCTAGTTGGTTCAGATACGTAGATGATGTTCTCTGCGTGTGGCTTAATAATCAAAACACTGATTCCATTAAGTTCACCACAGAACATGAAATAAATAACACTTTGCCGTTCCTAGATGTTTTAATCCATTGGGTCGATAGGAAATTCAAATTCACAGTTTATAGGAAGTCCACCAATGTGTCGTCATACATTCACTACTATTCCAACCACGAAACCAGGGTGAAAATGGTGTGTTCCTCACAATGTTCTTGAAAGCATTGCACGTATGCAGTCTAGAGTACCTAGAGTGCGAAATCAGCAAGATATTCAACATAGCCACAAAACTAACATATCTTAGGGATTTTGTCGAGAAGGCAGTAATGTCAGCAAAAAAACTTTCTACATGACTGAACCTAAAGAAGTGATGGCCAGGAAAAATGTACTAGTTTTACAATACAATGAGAATCTGGCTTGCCTGCATGAGGCATTAAAAAACATTAATATAAACTTTGCTTTCAAAAACACGGTGACAGTGAAATAAAGGCTGATTAAAAACCCACCCTCCAACAAACTTGGTGGGGTTTACAAGGTACCATGTACTCAGTGTCCTCTCTCATATATCGGTCAAACAGGTAAATTTCTGGAAATCAGAATTGCCCAGCATAAATACTCAGTCAGGACAGGGCAGGAGTCGAATGCTATCTTTAACCACGTTAGTTTATTTAGTCACCCACCGGCGTGGGATGCTGCACAGATTATAGCACCAAACAGTTCTGTCATGGAAAGAAACATAATTGAATCTTCCCTCTTGAAACATGAAAGGAATACAGCTATACAAGCTCGATAATTATTTAGTATTGTCCATTGTATACACAATCTTAAACAACAATGCTATACAAAATCACAGGATTGTTCATTATACCAGGTGGGTTAATGGATTGGTGACGCCAGACCAGTGTCTACGTACAAAAACTTCAAACCACGTCAGTTGTGTTGGTTATATAATGCCTGTAGCTGGTAATGTACCATACAGTGTCAAGCACACAAGATAACGAGTTAACGTAAGGAGAGGTTAAAGGGTATTAGTAGAATTTAGATCTTAGAAATATTATTGGATAGGCATAGAAGTTACCCATTTATGGCACATTAACCGACACTGAGAAAAATAGTAGAACATTCGAGTACCTCAGAGCAGGACATTTAAACGGACAAAGAGCTCATTGAATTAATTTCTTTCATTATTTGAAAAAGTCACACAGAATAAAGCTAGCCATGTCTACAGTATCTAACGTGAAAATTATTTTCTCAAACCACATGACCTTGAAAAAGCTTAGGGCTGGCTTTTATATCTTATAATTTCATACTTGACATCTCACAACCCCTCCTACCCTACACGGGTAGTAGGGGGATGATGGTAGCGTGGGGTTGGCACCGACCACTGACCTAGTCTAATGGTAACCTTAGACGGTGACACCTACGCTACTCTGAGACCTCTCTCCCTACTTTGGTTGCTCCCTTGCAACATTGCACAGCTCCTGATGATGCACTTGGAAGTGTGAAAGTACTTAAGCTAAAGATTTCCACCTCCCCGTGGCTTGTCCTGCGTGTATGTGTGTATATATATATATATATATATATATATATATATATATATTATATATATATATATATATATATATATATATATGCAATAAGATCACGGTAAACAGGTGATTTCAGAATATGCAAAACAACCACTGTGAAAGAATAGAGAAATTTCAAGCGCTTTCGTGACTTCTCACATTATCAAGGAACTATGAAAGTAAAGCATCCAAGGAAGGTATATAAGGGGTCTGGCCAACACCTCACTATCAGATCCCACAACGGTTAAACACCTGACGCGCGCCGGCCCAACTGGACAGGTCCTTCGCACAACCCACCAACAAACTATTCTACCCAAGAAAATTTTAAACATTATTATTTATCCAGTGTATTATTAAATTCTTCCCAAATTCTATTAATTATAAATGGATCTAATTTATATAAATCAAAGGAAATATTCATATTATTGTCAAAACTGCTTTTTATTAAACAAGATTCAATTATATTCCTGTCGACCATGGACTTGCTTGATACTACTTTCTCAACTTTTTGAAAATCAATTGGATGGTTAAAATCTCTTACATGAATAAATAAAGCATTCGAATCTTGTCCAGTTCTAATGCTATATTTATGTTGTTTTAATCTTAGTTCGAGATTTTTACCAGTTTGACCGTAATAAACTTTATCGCAAATTTTACAAGGAATCTTATAGACACATCCATCAGCATTTTGGGGGGAATTCTTTATCAAAAGATTTTTTACTCTATCAAGATTTTTGAATACAACTTTAATATTAAAAGTCTTAAGAAGAGAAGGCATACCAACCAAGTTTTCATGGTAAGGGAGAACCAACATATTTTTAGTTGAATAAGGCTGGTTGTTCCTTTTTGGATTGTAAAAGGTATTTCTAGCAATTTCAAAAGATTTGTCAATTACATTTCTTGGGTATTTTAAATCATTACCTATTTCATAAATTTTGGAAATTTCCTCATCTATGAACTCAGGACTACAAATTCGTAAAGCTCTCAAAAACATTGATGAGAAAACGGACAGTTTGACTCTATCTCGATGCGAAGAATAATAGTGGACATTGGAACAGTTATTTGTAGGTTTTCTGTAAATTTTAAATTTTAAATTTTAAATTACCCTTAATAATTAAAACATCTAGAAAAGGCAATGAGTTATTTTCTTCAAACTCAACAGTAAAGTTTATAGAATGGGCTAAGCTATTTAATTCTCCAAGGAAATTGTGTATATCTACATTTTTGGGCATAATACACAAAATATCATCAACATATCTGAACCATTTAGCTATATTAGGGAGGATTGTGTTAAGCAACCTTGTTTCAAAAAATTCCATGTATAGGTTACTAAGAACAGGTGAAAGAGGATTTCCCATTGCCATACCAAACTTCTGAGTGTAAAACTTATCATTAAATACAAATTTTGCATCAACAATGCAAAGTTTAATAAGTTTAATGATAGTAGGAGCTGGCAATGGTAAATCATAGTTAACGAGTTCTTCAGATAAGAAACTTAATAAATCATCAACAGGAACTTTCGTAAACAAGGAAGTAACATCAAAACTAACCCATGTTAAAATCATTTAAGTCATCAAGGAGCTTAATTTATCAACCAAGTCTATGTTGTTTTTAACATTAAAGTTAGAAATTTTTGCCAACAATAGGGCTCAAAATTCAACAAGCCATTTGGATAATTTATATGAAACTGACCCTATGAGCTAATAATTGGTCTGACTGATTCCCTGGTTTGTGTGTTTTTTATTAGTCCATACATGTAAGGTAAAGATGGATTAGTGGAAGTAAAATTGTTTGACTAATTCATCTTTGCCTTTCGGTAGAAGTTTTAATTGTTTTATTGAAATTGCTGTTAACGGTTTTCTAGTGGATTTTTCCTAAGTTTAGAATAGGTTTCAGTATCATCTAAGAGATTATTCATTTTTTCTTGTAATCATTTTCTTTCATAATTACTATTGCATTTATTTATTTTGTCTGCTTTAGTAATGCGCAAAATTTTTATTGTTTATTAAGTGTATCATAAGACTTAAAGAATCTTGAGGGCAATTGGGAATGTTTGGTTTTAACATAGAGCTATAATCATTCCTTTACTAAATATTAATTTCATCAGAGGATAAATCAGAAAATTTTTCAAAGTTACAAAAGGCTTTTGCAATTTCAACATTATCAAGTTTTTTTTGAAGTTGCAAAACTTAGGCCAAAACCTAGAGCAGCAGTTGTATGTTTGTCTAAAATTCATCTGATAAGTTAATTACAAAATTGTTATTAGCATCTTTGTCCAATCACTATTTTCAATTAAAATGTCTAATTTTCTTAGTATTTTGTTTTTGAGTTCATTACAAATTTTTCTGAGTTTATTATAGCAATGATCCAACATACTGTGATTCCATTCTGATGGAATGGCCTGATTAAAAGAGTATTTTTTGTTTCTCAATATTTTGAATGCTTCCTTCTCCTGTATTTTAGTTATTTCAATATGTTTCTGAAGAATAATTCTCATAAAATCATCAAATGGACGATCTCTCATGTCAAGGAGTCTATTGGGTAAAAGAGACTTGGGCAGAACTTGTTCATTTAAACAATTTTTTAAAAAATTAAGTCTTATTTTTAACTTGTGGGACTTGATCAGTGCAGAAGAAAACTCGGAAACAAAAGATATATGATTAGGAAGGCTTATCGAGAACATTCTGAAGAGTCGTGTGGTATCCATTAATGCAATTAGATCACAGTAAATAGGTGATTTCAGAATATGCAAAACAACCACTGTGAAAGAATAGAGAAATTCCAAGCGCTTTCGTGACTACTCACATTATCAAGGAACTATGAAAGTAAAGCATCCAAGGAAGGTACATAAGGGGTCTGGCCAACACCTCACTATCACATCCTCCAACGGTTAAACACTTGACGCGCGCCGGCCCAACTGGACAGGTCCTTCGCACAACCCACCAACATACTATTCTACCCAAGAAAATTTAAAAAATTATTATTTGCCCAGTGTATTATTAAATTCTTCCCAAATTCTATTAATTATAAATGGATCTAATTTATATAAACCAAAGGAAATATTCATATTACTGGTTTATATAAATTAGATCCATTTATAATTAATAGAATTTGGGAAGAATTTATTAATACACTGGGCAAATAATAAATAACTAAAATACAGGAGAAGGAAGCATTCAAAATATTGAGAAACAAAAAATACTCTTTTAATCAGGCCATTCCATCAGAATGGAAACACAGTATGTTGGATCATTGCTATAATAAACTCAGAAGAATTTGTAATGAACTCAAGAGCAAACTACAAAGAAAATTAGACATTTTAATTGAAAATAGTGATTGGACAAAGCATGCTAATAACAATTTTGTAATTAACTTATCAGATGAAATTTTAGACAAACATACAACTGCTGCTCTAGGTTTTGGCATAAGTTTTGCAACTTCAAAAAACTTAATAATGTTCAAATTGCAAAAGCCTTTTGTAACTTTGAAAATTTTTCTGATTTATCCACTGATGAAATTAATATTAGTAAAGGAATGGTATATAGCTCTATGTTAAAACCAAACATTCCCAATTGCCCTCAAAGATTCTTTAAGTCTTATGATACACTTAATAACAATAAAAATTTGCGCATTACTAAAGCAGACAAAATAAATGCAATAGTAAATATAAAAGAAAATGATTACCAAGAAAAAATGAATAATCTCTTAGATGATACTGAAACCTATTCTAAACTTAGGAAAAATCCCCTAGAAACCGTTAACAGCAATTTCAATAAAACAATAAAACCTCTACTGAAAGGCAAAGATGAATTAGTCAAACAATTTACTTCCACTAATCCATCTTTACCTTACATGTATGGACTAATAAAAACACACAAACCAGGGAATCCAGTCAGACCAATTATTAGCTCCATAGGGTCAGTTTCATATAAATTATCCAAATGGCTTGTTGATATTTTGAGCCCTATTGTTGGCAAAATTTCTAAAAACAACATAGACTTAGTTGATAAATTAAGCTCCTTGACTGACTTAAATGATTTTAACATGGTTAGTTTTGATGTTACTTCCTTGTTTACGAAAGTTCCTGTTGATGATTTATTAAGTTTCTGAAGAACTCGTTAACTATGATTTACCATTGCCAGTTCCTACTATCATTAAACTTATTAAACTTTGCATTGTTGATGCAAAATTTGTATTTAATGATTAGTTTTACACTCAGAAGTTTGGTATGGCAATGGGAAATCCTCTTTCACCTGTTCTTAGTAACCTATACATGGAATTTTTTGAAAAAAGGTTTCTTAACACAATCCTCCCTAATAGAGCTAAATGGTTCAGATATGTTGACGATATTTTGTGTCTTATGCCCAAAAATGTAGATATACACCATTTCCTTGGAAAATTAAATAGCTTAGCCCATTCTATAAACTTTAATGTTGAGTTTGAAGAAAATAACTCATTGCCTTTTCTAGATGTTTTAATTATTAAAGGTAATAATGAATTCAAATTTAAAATTTACAGAAAACCTACAAATAACTGTTCCTATGTCCACTATTATTCTTCGCATCAAGATAGAGTCAAACTGTCTGTTTTCTCATCAATGTTTTTGAGAGCTTTACGAATTTGTAGTCCTGAGTTCATAGATGAGGAAATTTCCAAAATTTATGAAATAGGTAATGATTTAAAATAACCAAGAAATGTAATTGACAAATCTTTTAAAGTTGCTATAAATACTTTTTACAACCCAAAAAGGGACAACGAGCCTTATTCAACTAAAAATATGTTGGTTCTCCCTTACCATGAAAACTTGGTTGATATACCTTCTCTTCTTAAGACTTTTAATATTAAAGTTGTATTCAAAAATCTTGATAGAGTAAAAAAAACTTTTGATAAAGAATTCCCCCCAAAATGCTGATGGATGTGTCTATAAGATTCCTTGTAAAATTTGCGATAAAGTTTATTACGGTCAAACTGGTAAAAATCTCGAAGATTAAAACAACATAAATATAGCATTAGAACTGGACAAGATTCCAATGCTCTATTTATTCAAGTAAGAGATTTTAACAATCCAATTGATTTTCAAAAAGTTGAGAACGTAGTATCAAGCAAGTCAATGGTCGACAGGAATATAATTGAATCTTGTTTCATAAAAAGCAGTTTTGACAATAATATGAATATTTCCTTTGGTTTATATAAATTAGATCCATTTATAATTAATAGAATTTGGGAAGAATTTAATGATACACCGGACAAATAATAATTTTTAAAATTTTCTTCGGTAGAATAGTTTGTTGGTGGGTTGTGCGAAGGACCTGTCCAGTTGGGCCGGCGCCCCGTCAGGTGTTAAACCGTTGTGGGATCTGATAGTGAGGTGTTGGCCAGACCCTTATATACCTTCCTTGGATGCTTTACTTTCATAGTTCCTTGATAATGTGATTAGTCACGAAAGCGCTTGAAATTTCTCTATTCTTTCAGAGTGGTTGTTTTGCATATATATATATATATATATATATATAATATATATATATATATATAATATATATATATATATAAATATATATATATATATATATATATAAATATATATTTTATATATATATATATATATATTATATAATATATATATATATATATAAAATATAATATATATATATATATAATATATACATATTTATATATATATATATGTCGTGCCGAATATGTAAAACTGGTCAATTAGCAAGAACTCATATAAAATTATATCCCTTCTGAAATTTTCTCTTATACGTTTAAAGATATATTTTTTTCATTAATGTTAATGTAAAAAATTTTAATTTTGCACCAGAAGAATCTTAGAAAACTTACCTAACCTTATTATAACAAGAACAATTTATTTTAGCCTAACAAAACTAAATATATTTTAAATACGTTTACAATAATTTAGTACTAAACAAACACAATCAAATATATTTTTTTCGTTAGGTTCAGAATGATTTTGCCGAAATTATTGCAGACACAAATTTTTACTTGTCCTATATGGCAAGATGAGCGTTGCTATTTAAGCCAAGATCGCAAGTTCTGCCTATTCGGCACCACACATATATATATATACTGGAACCGATTTCCAGACTCATCGACACCACGAGGAACCCAAGGGCAGCCACTTTCATGCTCCAACGTGGCCATCCAGAGGAGGAATGCATGCTGCATGCTGGGCTCACGTCCAGCTTCTGAGGACCTAGAGGAGATTCATAACCTTTGATATATTGTACCAATGAATTCATGTTTGTGTTTTCTATAAACCTATTTTGTCCATTTTAAAGTTCACATGAAGCTTAAAAATATAGGGGGATGTAGGAGAAAAAAAATATTCAAAAAGCTATGGGGAGAACCTTGAGTTTTTCCTGAGGAACTCTTATTGTCTTCTCTCAAGAGGAGGGTCCCCAGTGCAGTTCTAGAGGAGGTATATTGTATAATATATATATATATATATATATATATATATATATATATATATATATATATATATATATATATATATATATATACACAGATCAATCGATCAATTCTATCCCTTATACACATACTATAAGTGTAATGCATTACAATCAATTGCATCCCATTATATTCTAATACCATTCACATGATTAGTTCTAAGTTACCTGTGTGTTTGCTATTGTACAGAATCAGCCCAGAGCCACCTGTCTGTTAAGCCTATAGAGTTTGTATTGTACGTCAAGACGCCATACTTGACGTGACCGAGCTGTCAGTAGTGCTTCTGATTCCCTATATAATATACTTGTGTACTATGTAGTTAGTACCAGCTATGCTATACATAGGCCCCCCCTGTCTAGCTAGGCTCTATGGCTAGCTATGACATCACACAGCCAATGCATGTAAGCTCTAATCAGCAGGCCTCCTTTTCATTCCCCGTTCCACTCATGCTACACTAAGCAGGACAAGGCATGGCTCCTGGGCTCCCTCACAAGACTCTCTCAACTTATGACACCAATCGACCTAGTGTGCATTTCTTCAACCATCAAATATCTCCAGAAAACTCACCAAACACACAGACACAGACACAGACATAGACCCCACACACACACACACACACACACACACACACACCACACACACACACACACACACACACACATACAACACACACACACACACACACACACACACACACACACACACACACACACACACACACACACAAACAACACAAACACTTATTACATCACCTAACCATTAAAAACTGAGGGGTTAGAAAGGATGTCGAAGGCTCAAGGCATCAGAGGAAAATGGCTCTGGTAAGGAAGAATGGATGGAAAAGCAACAAAAAATGAAGGAACAAGGGGGGGAAACGGGTTAGTATATTTTCATGGGCCCGAGAGGGGGAAGAGAGGCACGTGTACCCTAACAACTCTTCAACAATCTTCGAAACGGGGCTTCCCGGGGGGTATGGAAGACAGCAAGGGTGTCCAAGTTTAAAAAAAGGAGACGAAAAGAACACTAAACATAGTCGTGCACTACAAAGTCGCAAAGCCCTGGAAAGATTATCAGAAGAGTGGTGGAACCCCTAAAACGAATTGGCTAACAACAGCATCTAACACGATTTTTGGGGACGGGAAATCTGTGTCACAAACCTACTGATAAGAGACAGAGAGGAGGGGTAGATTGATTTTCTTGGACTGTAAAAGGGGTTTCAAATTTTTTCCAAAAGACTTTAGTACAAAAACTAAAAGACTAGGCGGGAAAAATAGGAAATGTATTAAAAAAGGGTGAGGGAATACCTGTGAGGAAGACTGCACGAGTCAGGGTATGTGGCAAGGGACAGAGTTTAGTACCTCTGACGAGTGGGGACCCGGGGGTCAGCCAAACCGGGCTTTTTTTCTGGTATTTGAATGACATGAGGGGAAAGAATAGACCTAAATTTTTCCCCTGTTTGCAGAGATGTGGGTTCATGAGAAAATTCAATGAGAACGGGGACCGGGCCCAGAATACAAAAAAATCTGGCGGTACAGGTGACCCGCAATTGCTCCAAAATTAAACACCACCAATAAAATCATAAGTTTTGGGGGAAGGGGAAAAAGAGACCGCAGAGGGGAATACAGTCTGGGGGGCCAGAGACTACAAACCACTCGGGAAAAAAAATCTCGGCGTGAGCATCACACCAGGCACCCTCCGGGGTGAACATCCTCTGCTGCAGCAAAAGGGCCTAGCAAACCCGAACAGCATTCCACATTTAAAAAGGGGAATCATTGAAAACCCTGTACCGGGTATGTTAGGCCCATATTGAGTATGGGGCCCCAGTTTGGAACCCACCCCTAACCAAGCATTAAAAAAACTAGGAAAGTGAAAAGGTTTGCAACAAGACAACCCCAAGAAAAGGGGGTAGTCCTGCAAGGAGAGGTTAAGGGAAATCGACTGAGAACGGAGAACGGGGGAAATGTAACGTTTAAAAAAAAAACTGAAAGGATTGCAAAGTGGAAGAGCAGAATGTTCCAGATTTGGGGACACAGCAACAAAGGGTCAGTTGGGAAGTAAGACTCAATAATTACCGGTGTTAGGAATATTTTTTCGCACGGGGTAGTTAGGAAGGGGAAATGTGAGAAAGATTAGTGGAGGCAGGATCCTTATAGATTTTTTAAAGAAGGGTATGATAAAGGCCAATTGCGGGAGAGTGCCCTAGTCCCCAGTGAAGAGGCCCGGGGCCAGAGCTTGAATGCCCCTGCAACCAGAACTGGGGTAAACTGGGGTATTACAAAAAATTCACACACAAACACACAAAAACCCCCTCCCCCCCCTCTATTTTTCTCTCACACACATCTCTTTTTTACTGCCCCTCTCTCCCTCCTCCCCCCCACCCAACATTTTCCCCTTTCTCCCCCCCCTTCTCTCACAGACTTGTAAAGTCGCACACAAAAAAAATAAAAAAAAATAAATATGGGGGGCCAGAGGGGGAAATCGTAGACTCCCGGGGAAGAGGAATGGCCGGAAAAAAAAATTAAAAAAATCAATGCAAAAGATGGAACAAGAGTGGGAAACAAATTTTTTTAACCCCACTTTCTGCAAAAATGGAGAGGGGATTGATGCGAGAAAAGAAAAAGGGGAGAATAGCTCAAGCCGGGCAGCGTGATCGCCCCAAAAATGATTTCTAAACTGAAAAAGATTACAGGGCTAGTTCCCCGAAGACAAACATTTTAGGAAAGTACACCCCCATTAAAAGGGGTCCTCTCTAAAGGGCTATCAGTCCCAAGCAATGCTGAGAAATGAAGGGGAAAAAGATTGGGGGCAGGGATCAGTAAGGGAAATGGAAGCAATGAGAAGGACAAGTCCCCCGAAGAGGATGCCAAGCGCGACAGTTTTCAGGAAAAAAAAAAGGGAGACATTGGTTGTACCAATGAAGCCCAGAGCAAAGGGAAAGACAAGGGAAGAGGAGTGGGCCCCGGGCACTTTTTGCTCACAGGGTTCAGGAGAATGAAAGGGGGCACACAATGAAAAACAGAAGAAAAAAAAAAAGAATTTAAAACATCACAAAAAAAAGGCAAGGAGGTCTGCCCCGAGATAATAAATTTTTAGAAATAGAAGGGTATTGAAGGAGAGAAATTGGCCAGCAAACGATTTTAAAGATAGAAAGGGGGACGGATCCTACATGAGAAACCATGGGGAAAGAATCATCAACAACAAGAGGGGGTCCCGGCAAGGACAGAATTAAAACAGAAGACAGAAACTGAGGGAAGGACACAGAAACAAAAGGGGCTAGTAAGAGAGGCAAGGAAAAGGCACTGAGGAACACCAGAGCCGGACAGAGCAACAAGTTTCAAACACACGCGTCCCTTCCCCAAACCCCACGCCAACACACCATCCCAACACAAAACCATAACCCAAAAACCCTTGCCAGGTCCCCTGCCCCCCAACCTCAAAACCCACCAGAACACGTGTTGCGAGGAAAAGAACATTGGTACATGAACGTGAGAGAAAACAAACAAGGGGGGGTGGCATGAAAGAAACAAAAGGCATCACCGTATTAAAAGATCTCACAAAAGCTAAAAATCACATAATTTTAACAATGGGATCTTTCCCTCTGGTTATAAATCCCCGAGGGAAAAAAAAGGGGGAAAACCCAAGGGGGGGAGGGTGGCCTGCTCACAAAAACCAATGGGTTTTTGAGGGTTGGAAAGAAACAGAGGAGAAGCAAAGCTACATAAAGAACTATTTGAGGTTCCCCGGTGGAATTGCAAACATGATAATCCACCCCCGAATAGAGGAGGCCCAAACAGAATATGAAAAGTAACAAAAAAATGGGTTTAACTGGCTGAAGTGGCCCGAAAAGGCTCATGTGGGCAAAGCTTCCGTTGGGGGGGACTTCAACCCAAAGAAACTCTCTGGGAAAACCTAGAGCCCCGGGGGGGGCCCCAAAAAATGTATGCAGGATGATGGAGGTGTACTGGAAAACCTCATGTAACTACACTAAGGACACTACCAGAGAAAGAGAAGAGGACACACCCGGGAAGACTGGCCTGTGTACCCCGAGTAGTGCAGAAACTGAGGGCCCTATGAAAACCCCTCATGCTGGTGACTGTGGTTTCTGAGCTTTGAATGCTTAGGTGAGTTACAAGTGGGGGAAGGAACAGGAAAGAGACAAATGGGGCCAAATACAAGGAAATAATAAATAAAATGAGAAAAGTGACATAACATCAAGGGAACCGAGGGAGGTTTGAACCCAAGGGTAACAGAAATAATGAGAACTCCAAGACGAGCCCTTCTTTCAGTCAAATGTAAAGAGGCCAAAATCAAGTGTGCTTGAGAAGGGAAGAAGCATTGAAGACAAAGGAGAGAGGAGAATAAGGAGAACAGTCATAGAGCCAAGAATGAATATGCACATTTAACGGGGGAGGACCAACGACAGTACGAAAGTAACATAGAAGTAAAAGCCAAATCTAAAAGCCAAGTTGTACAACCACATCAGGAGGAAGACAACAGTCAAGGATCAGGTAAAAAGACTGAGGAAGGAAGGAGGGAAGATCACACAAAACGACAGAGAAGTATGTAAGGAGCACAACATGAGGCTCAAAGGAGTATTCACAGAGGAGACAGACAGGACCCCAGAAAGACGGAGAGGTAGGGTACACCATCAAGTGTTGGACACTATACATAAAACCGAGGAAAAGGGGAAGGGGCTCCTCGATGAGTTAGATACCTTGAAGGCAATGGGGCCGGATAACATCTCTCCATGGGTCCTAAGAGAGGGAGCAAAAATGCTCTGTGTACCACTAACAAAAATCTTCAACATATCTATCGAGACAGACACGAAGCATTAAACTACAGACCAGTGTCACTGACATGTAAAGTATGCAATGTCATGGAGAAGATTATCAGGAGAAGAGTAGTGGACAACTACCATGGATTCAGAGACGGGAAATCCTATGCCACAGACCTACTGAAATTCTATGACAGAGTGAAATCAGTATGACAAGGGAGAGAGAGAGAGACGGGTGGGTAGACTGCATTTTCTTGGACTATAAGAAGGTTTCCGACACAGTTCCACACAAGAGATCAATGCAAAAGCTGGAGGAGCAGGCAGGTATAATGGAGACGGCACTGCAATGGATCGGGGAATACATGATCGGAAGACATCAACGAATCATGGTACGTGATGAGGTGTCAGAATGAGTGCCTCTGACGAGCAGGATTCCACAGGGGTCAGTTCTAGGACCAGTGCTGTTTCTGGAATATGTGAATGACATGATTGAAGGAATAGGCTCAGAAGTGTCGCTGTTTGCAGACGATGTGTAGTTAATGAGGAGAATTCAGTCAGAGGAGGAGGACCAGGCAGAATTACAAAGGGACCTGTACAGCCTGTAGGCCTGGACCAGAAACTGCCTCATGAAGTTCAAATCCACCAATCATGAATCATGAAGATTCATTAAGTGCAAAGAAGACCGCAGACGGAGTACAGACTGGTAGGTTAAAGATTACAAACCTCACTCAAGAAAAAGGATCTTGGGGTAAGTATAATACTGAGCACATCTCCTGAGGTGCACATCAACCAAATAACTGATGAAGCATAAGGGCGCCTAGCAAACGTAAGAATAGCATTCCGACATCTCAATATGGAATCGTTCAGGACCCTGTTCACCGTGTACATCAGTACCAGTTTAGAATCTTCATTTAGCCATTTTCAAATGGAAAATTAGAGAAGGGGGCTTTGGTTTGCAAAAACTAGCCCCGGAGCTAAGGGGGCACGTCTAAAGAGGAAAGGTTGGGGGAAATCAAACCTGACACCCACTGGGGGAAGGATGGGGGGGAAATAAGAAAGGGCTTTATAAAAATACTGAGGGGAAACCCGATAAGGTGACATGATTTTCCCCAGAGATGGGATCAACAACAAGGGGGTTTACAATTGGAATTTTGAAGACTCCGATGACCCACGGAATTTTTGGGAAAATATTTCTTCAGCCCACAGATTTTGTCAGGAAGTGGAATACCCGGGAAAAAGGGATTTTTGTGGAAAACACGATCTATAAAAAGCTTTAAGAAAAAGTAGGGATAAAGCTCTTAAAACACGAGAGTGCCCCAGACCCGCCCAGTGAAAAGGGGGGACCCGGGAGCTTTGTGTTTCGACCCCAGAAACAAAACTAGGTGAGTACAATTTAGTTCAGTACTCACGCCACACACCACACACACACTGACCCCAAGGGTACATTAGCCAGTGAAACTGAAGAAAGGAAAGCTGCAGTGGGGGGGAAACCAAATTAAATGGGGGGGATACAAAGGGATATGCAGTGGGGAGAAAAAAAAGGGGTTAGGTCATTTTTGTATGGGCCCCAGGAAGTTGGAAAGGGGGGAAAATATGAAGCAAGGGAAAAAAAGGGGAAAAAAAGCAATTGAAAGCATCATGAAAGCAATAGGGAAGACGAATGACCCAGCGGGAAAATTTTTGGAGAATAAGGGGGGGTTTTTAAAAAAAAAAACCCGGCCCCGGTGAAAGTGGGCCCCAAGGCAGAAACGACCCCCGGGGCCCCGGGTTTGCAGGGGGAAAGCACGATTTAAGGGGCATGCCCGGCCCCCACAGGGAAAGGGGTATCTCGGGGCCCTGAAAGAAACACAAGAAGAAAGGGAGAAACTGAGAGAGATGGTACAAAGGCGAAAAGGAGGAAAGGAGGGGAGGGGGAAAACACACAGGGGATCCCCAGACCCCAAAAAAAGGGAAAATCAAATACACCTCCCCCCAAACTTCCTATAGAAGCCCCCCAAACCCGGTTTAACCCCAAATGCAACCAAAACTAAAATCAAAACACCCCTGCCACATCCAAAGCCCCCACCCACTACCCTTACCCAAAATCCCCCCCCCAAAAAGCAACAAAAACCCCTAGTTTCTTATCAAGCTCCCCCTTCCCCCAAACCCCCAAAAAAACCTTCCCCGGCCACCTTAGAAAAGGGAATTTTAAGGTGTTTTTATTTCAAATGCAGATGGAATAACAAACAAGTAAAAAGGAGGGGGCACGAAAGAAAAAAGAGACATCCCCAGACATAATTGCCTCACAGAAAAAAAACTCACCAGAAAAAATAAAAAGATTAATTTTTTCCTCCAGATTTCCCCAAAACCTCAGGAAAGGGCAAGGGGGGAGAGGGGGGGAGTTGCCTGCCATCAAAAAACCGGGGGTTTTTAGAAAATGGAAAGGGAAAGGGTGGCACGGGGGGAAAGGGGTACTTTTTAGGGAACCCAAACCAGTTGGAAGGGGCATAAGGGGATAAATTTCAGTAATGAAAAACCCCACACGAACGCAGGAAACCCAAAAGAAGAATATGATGAGAGCAACAAAAACAAGATGAACACTAGCCCAGGTGGCCAGGAGAGCACACCCTGGGGGGGAGCAAAGTTTCTAGTTTTGGGTTTATTTCCCAAACACAAGGGGATGACTGGGGGAAAAACCCGGAGCCCCATGGGGGTCCCAAACATGGGAACCAAGTTGATGGATGTGGGACTGGGAAAAACCCCATGCAAAAACATGTTAGGAACACCCCCAGGAGAGGAGGGAGAACCAAAGGGGTGGACCTTGTGTTCAACCCGGGGTAGTTAAGACTTTTAGGGTTTTCGGGATGAAAGGCTCCCGGGGCTAGTGATCATTTTGGGTTTTGGGCTTCGGGTACATTTTTAGCTTTCCAAATGGAAGGTACAGGGAAAAGGCTGGGAAAAAAAACCCAAAATACAAAAAAGGGGGGAAATACTTCCCGGCATGAGGGCCTTCCTTTAAGACATTCAGTGGGAAGGGAAAATGACAGAAAAACCCGTACAAAAATGAAAGGGCTATTTTAGCAACAAAATGCAAGGGGGCAGAGGGGAGGTTTTGTTCCCAAGGGAAACAGGGAAAAAATGGGAAGAACAGAACGACCGGGGTTTTTGTTTACCCAAAGGTGTTGGGAGGCAAAAACTGGTTTTACTAGAGAATGGAAAAGGTACAGAAGACAGAGAACTCAGGAAAATAAAGAAATCAGCCGAAGAGCCAGAAACGAATATGCACAGATAAGAAGGAGGCTCAGAGACAATATGAAAATGACATAGCATCAAAAGTAAAGACTGACCCGAAGCTGTTGTACAGCCACATCAGGAGGAAAACAACAGTCAAGGACCAGGTAATCAGACTGAGGAAGGGTGATGGGGAATTCACAAGAAACGACCAAGAGGTATGTCAGGAGCTCAACACAAGATTTAAAGAGGTATTTAAAGTGGAAACCAGTAGGACTCCAGGAAATCAGAACAGTGGGGCACACCAGCAAGTGTTGTATGAGGTACATATAACCAAGGAGGAGGTGAAGAAGTTGCTATGCGAACTTGACACCTCAAAGGCGGTGGGACCAGACAACATCTCTCCATGGGTATTTAAAGAGGGAGCAGAGATATTGTGTGAGCCATTAACAAAGATCTTCAACACATCATTTGAAACTGGGCAACTCCCTGAGGTATGGAAAATGGCAAATGTAGTTCCAATTTTTAAAAAGGGAGACAGACATGAGGCACTAAACTACAGACCTGTATCACTAACGTGTATAGTATGCAAGGTCATGGAGAAGATCATCAGCAGGAGAGTGGTGGGGAACCTGGAAAGAAACAAGTGTATAATTGACAACCAGCACGGTTTCAGGGAAGGAAAATCCTGTGTCACAAACCTACTAGAGTTTTATGACAAGGTGACAGAAGTAAGACAGAGAGAGACGGGTGGATCGACTGCATATTTTTGGTCTGCAAGAAGGCCTTCGACACATTTTCCTCACAGAGGTTACTGCAAAAGCTAGAGGATCAGGCACACATAACAGGAAAGGCACTGCAATGGATCAGAGAATACCTGACAGGGAGCAACAACGAGTCATGCACGCGACGAGGTGTCAAAGGGGGGCCTGTGACAAGCGCGGTTCCACAGGGGTCAGTCCTAGGACCTGTGCTGTTCTTGGTATTTGTGAACGACATTACGGAAGGGATAGACTCAAAAGTGTTCTTGTTTGCAGATGATGTGAAGTTAATGAGAAGAATCAAATCGGATGAGGATCAGGCCAGGCTACAAAGAGACCTGGACAGGCTACAAGCCTGGCCCGCAACTGGCTCCTTGAATTTAACCCCGCCAACTGCAAAGACATGAAGATTGGGGAAGGGCAAAGAAGACCGCAGACACAATATAGTTTAGATGGCCAAAGATGCAAACTTCATCAAGGAAAAAGATCTGGGGTGAGTATGACCCCGAGCATATCTCCTGAGGTGCACATCAATCAGATAACTGCTGCAGCATACGGGCGCCTTCCCAACCTACGGATAGCGTTCCGATACCTCAGTAAGGATTCATTTAAGACTCTGTATACCATTTACGTCAGCCCATACTGGAGTATGCAGCACCAGTTTGGAACCCCACACCTAGTCAAGCAGTTCAAAAAATTAGAGAAAGTGCAAAGGTTTGCAACAAGACTAGTCCCAGAGCTAGGGGGATTTTTCCTACGAAAAAATGTTGAGGGAAATCGGCCTGATGACACTGGAGGACAGGAGGGTCAGGGGAGACATGATAACGACATATTTAAAATACTGCGGGGAATATACAAGGGGGAAACAAAGACGGGATGTTCCAGAGAAGGGACACAGACACAAGAGGTAACAATTGGAAGTTGAAGACTCAGTTTGAATGAAAGGGTGTTAGGAAGTATTTCTTCAGTCATAGAGAAGTCAGGCCGTGGAATAGCCTGGAAAGTGACGTAGTGGAGGCGGGAACCATACATAGTTTTAAGGCGAGGTATGATAGAGCTCATGGGGCAGGGAGAGAGAGGACCTAGTAGTAATCAGCGAAGAGGCGGGGCCAGGAGCTGTGACTCGACCCCTGCAACCACAAATAGGTGAGTACAAATAGGTGAGTACACACACACACACACACACACACACACACACACCTTATGCATCAATATGTTAGGGACACTGCAAGAGAGAGGGGAGAGGATTAACCAGCAAGACTGGACCTTGTATTCATCTCGAGTAGTTCAGACATCAAGGACATCACATACAGAGGGCCCTTCAGAACTAGTGATCACGTGGTTGTGAGCTTCGAACACATAGTAGAGTTACAAGTGGAGTGGGAAACAGGATACGGATGGGATAACTGAAACTGCAAAAGGGGGGTGGGGGGGGCTACACAGTCACAAGGAATATCCTGCAAGAAGTTTAGTGGGAAAGAGAATTGTTAGGGAAACCAGAAAAAGAAATGAAGGACTATGTGGCAACAAAATACCAGGAGGCAGAGAAGTTATTCCCACGGTAAAAAGAAATAATGGGTAGACAATAATGAGTCCTTGGATCAGTCAAAGGTGTAGAGAGGCAAAAACCAAGTTTGATAGAGAATGAAAAGAGTGCAGAAGACAAAGGACCAAAGAAATTAAAGAGATTAGTCAAAGCGCCAGAAACAAATATGTTCAGATAAGGTGGGAGGCCAGTGGCAATACGGAAATGGCATCGAAAGCCAAGTCCGACCCAGAGTTGGTCCTGGGCAGGCTGCAAGTCTGGTCCTGATCCTGCTTCTGGAATTTAATCCCACCAAATGCAAAGTCATGAAGATTGGGGAAGGACAAAGAAGACTGTAGACAAAGTACACGTTAGGGGGCCAAAGAATGCATACCTCACTCAAGGAAAAGAAATTTGGGGTGAGTACATCTCATTAAGAGCACATCATCCAGATAACTGCTGCTGCAACATATGGGCGCATGGCAAAGCTAAGAATAACATTCTGGCATCTCAGTAAGGAATCGTTCAAGACTCTGTACAACGTATACGTCAGGTTCATATTAGAGCATGCAGCACCAATCTGGAACCCACACCAGGTCAAGCACATCAAGAAATTAAAGTGCAAAGGTTTAGAACAAGGCTAGTCCTTGAGCTAAGTTGAATGTCCTACAAGGAGAGGATAAAGGAAATCGACCTGAAGACACTGGAGGACAATTGGTATAGGAGGGACATGATAACGACATATAAAATACAACACTCACACTCACTCACACAAACACACACACACACACCAACACACACACACACACACACACACACACACACACACACACACACACACACACACACACACACACACACACACACACACGCGCGCACGCACACACACACACACACACACATACACACACACACACACACACACACACACACACACACACACACACACACACACACACACACACACACACACACACAAACACATACCTCGTTTTAAAGCTATGTATGGTTCCTGATGTAGTGGAGGCAGGGGCCATACATAGCTTTAAGACGAGGTATGACAAAGCTCAGGAAGCAGAGGGAGGACCTATTGGCAATCAGTGAAGAGGCGGGGCCAGGAGCTGAGTCTCGACCCCTGCAACCACAATTAGGTGAATACAATTAGGTGAGTACACACACATGAACACAATCACGAACATGGTCAGGTGGTATGAATCAACGTCTGCAACTAGAATTAGGTGAGCACACACACATCCACAGTCACGAACAGGGACAGGAGGTATGAATCAACGTCTGCAACTAGAATTAGGTGAGCACACACACGTCCACAGTCACGAATAGGGCCAGGAGGTATGAATCAACGTCTGCAACTAGAATTAGGTGAGCACACACATGGTTTAGAAAGACACGTAAGCAAACACTATAACATATTTATTACAAAACGTTTCGGTCCTGGGACCTTGATCACTTCTAACATGTTAGAAGTGATCAAGGTCCCAAGACCGAAACGTTTTCTAATAAATATGTTATAGTGTTTGCTTACGTGTCTTTCTAAACCAACTTGTCGGTATTTATTACCAAGGTTTATACCAGCACACACATACACACACATATGCACCAACATGTTAAGGACACTACCAGAGTGAGAGAGGAGGATGAACCAGCAAGATTGGACCTTGTGTTCACCCTGGGCAGTTCAGACATAGAGGACATCACGTATGAGAGTCCCCTAGGAGCTAGCGACCACGTGGTTCTGTGCTTTGAATACATAGTAGAGTTGCAAGTGGAGAGAATAACAGGAGTTGAATGGGAAAAGCCTGACTGTAAAAGAGGGGACTACATAAGGTTGAGGAACTTCCTGCAGGAGGTCCCGTGGGGCAGAGAACTTGCAGGAAAGCCAGTAAAGAAATGATGGAATATGTAACAACAAAATGCAAGGAGGCAGTGGAAAGGTTTATTCCCAAGGGCAACAGAAACAACAGGAAAACCAGAACGAGCCCCTGCTTTACCCGACCGTGTAAGGAGGCAAAAACAAAGTGTATAGAGAATGGAAAAACTACAGAAGGCAGAGAACACACGAAAATAGGGAGATCAGTCGCAGAGCCAGGAACGAGTACGCACAGGTAAGGAGGGAGGCCCAAAACTGTTGTATAGCCACATCATGAGGAAGACAACAGTCAAAGACCAGGTGATCAGATTAAGGATAGAAGGGGGAAAACTCACAAGAAATGACCAGGAGGTATATGAGGAGCTAAACAGGAGATTTAAGGAAGTTTTTACAGTAGAGACAGGAAGGGCTGTGGGAAGTCAGCACAAAAGGGAACATCAAGAGGGAATATACCAAAAAGTGTTGGATGACATACGAACAACCGAGGAGGAGGTGAAGAAGCTGCTAAGTGACCTTGATACCTCAAAGGCGAAGGGACCGGACTACATCTCCCCATGGGTCCTTAGAGAAGGAGCAGAGATGCTGTGCGTGCCTCTAACCACAATCTTCAACACATCCCTTGAAACTGGGCAACTACCTGAGAAATGGAAGACAGCAAATGTAGTCCCCATATTTAAGAAAGGAAACAGAAACGAGGCGCTAAACTACAGACCTGTGTCTCTGACATGTATTGTGTGCAAAGTCATGGAGAAGATTATCAGGAGAAGAGTGGTCGAACACCTGGAACGGAACATGATTATAAATGAAAACCAGCATGAGTTCATGGAAGGCAAATCTTGTATCACAAACCTCCTGGAGTTTTATGACAAGGTAACAGAAGTAAGACACGAGAGAGAGGGGTGGGTTGAATGCGTTTTCCTAGACTGCAGGAAGGCCTTTGACACAGTTCCCCACAAGAGATTAGTGCAGAAGCTGGAGGATCAGGCGCATGTAACAGGGAGGGCACTGCAATTGATCAGGGAATACCTGACAGGGAGGCAGCAACGAGTCATGGTACGTGAGGAGGTATCACAGTGGGCGCCTGTGACGAGCGGGGTCCCACAGGGGTCAGTTCTAGGGCCAGTGCTATTTTTGATATATGCGAACGACATGATGGAAGGAATACACTCTGAAGTGTCCCTGTTCGCAGATGATGTGAAGTTGATGAGAAGAATTAAATCGGATGAGGATGAGGCAGGACTGCAAAGAGACCTGGACAGGCTGGACATGTGGTCCAGAAACTGGCTTCTCGAACTCAATCCTGCCAAATGCAAAGTCATGAAGATTTGGGAGGGGCAAAGAAGACCGCAGACAGAGTATAGGCTAGGTGGACAAAGACTACAGACCTCACTCAGGGAGAAAGACCTCGGGGTGACCATAACACCGGGCACGTCGCCAGAGGCACACATCAACCAAATAACTGCTGCAGCATACGGGCGCCTGGCAAACCTGAGAATAGCGTTCCGATACCTTAATAAGGAATCGTTCAAGACACTGTACACTGTGTATGTTAGGCCCATACTGCAGTATGCAGCACCAGTCTGGAACCCACACCTGGTCAAGCACGTCACGAAGTTGGAGAAAGTACAAAGGTTTGCAACAAGAGCTCAGGGGAATGTCGTACGAGGAAAGGTTGAGGGAAATCGGACTGACGACACTGGAGGACAGAAGGGTCAGGGGAGATATGATAACGACGTACAAGAAACTGCGGGGAATAGACAAGATGAACAGAGATAGGATGTTCCAGAGAGGGGACACGGGAAAAAGGGGTCACAACTGGAAGCTGAAGACTCAGACGAGTCACAGGGACGTTAGGAAGTATTTCTTCAGTCATAGAGTCGTCAGGAAGTAGAATAGCCTAGCAAGTGAAGTAGTGGAGGCAGGAACCATACATAGTTTTAAGAAGAGGTATGATAAAGCTCAGGAAGCAGAGAGAGAGAGAGAGGACCTAGTAGCGATCAGTGAAGAGGCGGGGCCAGAAACTGAGTCTCGACCCCTGCAACCACAATTAGATGAGTACAATTAAGTGAGTACACACACACACACACACACACACACACACACACACACACACACACACACACACACACACCACACACACACACACACACACACCACACACACACACACACACACACACACACACACACACACACACACACACACACACACACACACACACACACAGTCTCCAAGAAGTTGAATGGGAAACCTATGATGAAAGAATCCAGGGGGAGAAGAAAGCGATCGAAGGTATATTGAAAGCAATGGGAGAAAGAGACATGACCCAAGTGGCAAATTTTCGGAGAATTGGGTGGTTTGCACGCAAAAGGAGTCGGCCTGTCAAAGTAGTCTTCAAGGCAGAATCAGCTCGAACCAGGGTCCTGCAGGAGAAAGCACAACTGCAAGACAATTCAGAGTACATGAGCATGTCCCAGACTCAGGTGAAAGGACAAATACACCCTACAGAGACACCCACAGAAGGACTCGAACCACATCAACCCCGAAGCAACTGAATACCCTCAACAAAAACCTGCACACTGTTCCCTCTGCCCCGACCCTCCACCACAAACCCCATCCACACTGTGAAAACCCCAATGCAGCTCAATAATCTCAACCAACACCCACAAACTGTTCACACTGCCCCCAACCCCCACATCACAAACCCCACTGCCACAGCATCCCCCTACGGGCACTCTGCCCTCACCCCCCATTCACAAATCCCACCACACCACAAACCCCCGTAACCCCCCCAGGGCTCCCACCCCCCAGCACCCAATATTCTCCCAGGTCTACCATGATAGACAAGAAGCTGAAGGTGTGGTACACAAATGCTGATGGAATAGCAAATAAATACGAGGAGAGGCACGAAACAGTCAACGAGAAGTCCCTGGACTTCATAGCAGTCACAGAAACGAAACTCACTGAGACAATAACAGATGCAGTCTTCCCACCTGGATATCAGATCCTTAGGAAAGATAGAAGGAGCAGAGGGGGAAGACGGGTTGTACTGGTCATAAAAAGACGATGGGATTTCGAGGAAATGGAGAACATGGACGAGATTGGAGAAAGGGACTACATAGCAGGCACAAATCAATCTGGGGAACACAAGGTAGTCATTGCTGTGATGTATAACCCACCACAGAACTGCAGGAGGCCAAGAGAGGAATATGAAGAGAACAACAGA
>NC_069489.1:12106373-12181373 GCF_026875155.1 Cherax quadricarinatus | reverse complement strand
CCATGGGGTCCCGAAACATGGAGAGCCAAGATGAGGGGGTGTGGTACTGAAAATTCATGCATCAACATTTTAGAGACACTACAAGGGGGAGAGGAAGGAGAACCAGCAAGAGGGGACCTTGTATTCCCCTTAAATATTTTCTGACATCGAGGAATCATTATGAAAGGCCCCTGGGAGCAGTGATTTTTGGGGTTTTGTGCTTCGACTAAAATAGTTGAGCCCCAATGAAGAAGCAGCAGGAATAGGGTGGGAAAAACCAAAATAAAAAGGGGGAACTACTCAGGCTTGGGGAAAATTCTTTCAAGACTTATGGGAGAGGGAACAAACGGAAAACCGTACAGAAATGAGGACTATGTGGAAAAAAGCAAGGAGGCAGAGGAGGGTTTTTTCCCCAAGGGAAACAGAAATAAGGGAAAACAGAACGAGCCTTTGGGTTCACCAAAGGTGTGGGGAGGCAAAATAGGTGTATGAAAAAGGGAAAAAAGGTACAGAAGACAGGCCAGGAAAATAAAGAGATTACCCGAAGAGCCAAAACAAATTTTGCACAGATAAAAGGGGACCAGCGGCAATACGAAAAAAGACAGCTCGAAAGTCAAGACTACCCGAAGTGTTTTTAAGCCAATCAGGAGGAAAACAACAGTCAAGGACCAGGTAATCAGATGAGGAAAGGGGGATGGAGAATTCACAAGAAACGACCGGGAGGTAGTCAGGGGTCAACACAAGATTTTAAGAAATATTTACATGGAAACCAGTAGGGGCTCCAGGAAATCATAAACGGGGGGGCACCACAAGTGCGGATAGTACATATAACCAAAGGGGGAGGTGAAGAAACTGCTATGCAACTTGAACCTCAAAGGCGGGGGGGCCCGACAACATCTCTCCCTGGGTCCTTAAAAAGGGGCAGAGACATTGTGGTTTCCCTTAAAAAAGATCTTTTAAACTCATTTAAAACTGGGCAAACCCCCCATGTATGGAGATGGCAAATGTATCCCAATTTTTTAAAAAAGGGGGGAGAGACATGAGGCACTAAACTACAGACCTGTATCACTAACGGATAGTATCAAGGTCATGGAGAAGATCACAGGAGGGAAATGGTGGGGGCACCTGGCAAAAAACAATGTAAATTGACAACCCGCATGGTTTCAGGGGGAAAAATCCTGTGTCCCAACCTATTAGGTTTTATGAAAGGTGACAGAAGTAAGACAAAAGGAGAGGGGGGATCGATGATTTTTTTGGACGCAAAAAGGCCCTTTGAACAGTTCCACAAAAGGTTCTGCAAAAGCTAGAGGATCAGGCACACATAAAAGGAAAGGGACTGAATGGAAAGGAATACCTGACAGGGAGGGAACAAAGGGCATGGTACGTGACGAGGTGTCAAAGTGGGCGCCCGTACAAGCGGGGTTCCCCAGGGGGCATCCCAGGACCCGTGCTTTTTTTTGGTATTGTGAAGACTAAAGGGAAAGGATAGACTCGAAAAGTTCTTGTTTGCGGACGATGTGAATTAAGAGAAGAATCAAATCGGATGAGGTCAGGCAGGGCACAAAGAACCCGGGCAGGCTCAACCTGGTTCAGCAATGGCCCTTAGTTTAAAACCCCCCCAAATGCAAAGTCACGAAGATTGGGAAAAGGGAAAGAAGACCCAGACCATATAGTTTAGTGGCCAAAATCTGCAAACCTCACCAAGGAAAAAGATTGGGGGGGAGTAAACACCGACAATCTCCCGAGCCAATCAATCAGATAACTGCTGCAGCATGGGCGCCCGGGAAACCCACGGATAGCGTTCCGATACCTCGTAAAGGGGTCGTTCAAGACCCCTTTACCTTTACGTCAGGGGGCCCTACTGGATTTGTAGCACCCGTTTGAATCCCGCTAGTCAAACCCGCAAGAAATTAAAGAATGTGCAAAGGGATGCAAAAGACTAGCCCGAGCTACTGGGATTGTCCCAGAAGAAAGGTTGAGGGAGATCGGCCCGACGACCTGGGGGCCTGGGGGTCAGGGGGGACAGATAATACATATAAAATACGACGGGAAAAGACGAGGTGGAAAAGCAGGAGTTCCAGAGAGGGACCAGAAACTAGAGGTCACAATTGGAAGTTGAAGTTAGTGAATCAAAGGGATGTAGGAAGTATTTTTCATCAAGTAGTCAGCCGTGGAATACCTAGAAAGTGTGTGGTGGGGGCGTGAACCATACATGTTTTAAAGGGGAGGTAGTAAAGCTCATGGGGAGGGAGAGAGAGGCCTAGTGCAATCAGTGAAAAGGCGGGGCCAGGAACTATGACTCACCCCCCCCGCAAACCCCCAAAAAGGTGAGTACATCACAAATGATCACACAAAAAAAGAAAAAAATTTTTCATTCTGAGGTAAATAAAAAAAAAATTTGGATTTCCAAGAAAAAGGGTAGCAATTCAGGGGAGGGGGGATAACCCGGAAATAAGTTTGGGGGAGCAGATCTCATGAAAAAGGGAACAAAAATTGGAAATAAGTGGAAGTGCTTTGCAAGAAAAATGGGGGACAGGGGGAGTGCATGAAGAGGAAAAGGGGTACAAACCCATAGCAGAGGCATAAGGAACTTACAAAAATTCCAAAAAAGGCGGCTGTAGGGAAAATGGGGATAAACTGTAGTAGAGGTCCATCAGACCCGTGGAGCCCGGGGAAAAGACGGGAGCACCCAGGAACAAACTTGGTGACTGGGAAAAGGACAAGCTAAGCTATAGCAGATGCCCCAAGCACTACAGCGATTAGCTTTTAAAAAGGGCAAAGGGGGGAAGAATTTAAAAAGATTGATGAAATGAAAACTGCAATGGAGGCAACTAAATCGAATCATGGGATACAAAGGGAAATGCAGCATGAAAAAGAAAGGAGATGTCAGTCTTTGTTTATGGACTCCAGAATGTTGAAGGGAAAATCTATGAAGCACAAAGACAAAGGGAGAGAAAATCGACTGAAACTGTCATGAAACAATAGGAAACGATAACATGACACCAGCAGATAAATTTTCTGAGAATAGGGGGGTTTGAAAAAAAAAGAAACCAGCCACTCAAAGTGGTTTTCGAGGCAGAATTGTTGAGAAACGGGATTCTGTAGGAGAAAGCACGACTATGGGATGTACCAGTGCTTCACAGGGTGTACCTCGTCTGTGACAAAACACGAGAAGAAAGGTTGAAAGTGAAAGAGAGGGTACGAAGATGCAAGGAGGAAACTGAGGCAAATTGGAGATGGATAGGAGAACCCAGGCTCAGGAAGAAGAGCAAATGTAACCTCAATCAGAACCAGCTACAGAAAGCCCTCAACCCCCACAACCACAATGCAACCATGCAATCTAAAACAAAACCCACATGCCATACCCACTGCCCCCACCCCCTTCATCACAAACTCCACCTTCTCAGCAATCCCCCATATTTCCTTGCCAGGCTCCCACTTTCCCAACCCAAATGTACTCCACAGAAAAGAAGTTGAAGATTTAGTATACAAATGGGGATGGAATAACAAATAAATGTGAGGAGTGGCATGAAAGAATCAAGGAGGCATCCCAACACATCATAGCACTCATAGAAATTAAACTCACCAGGATAATAACAGACACAATATTTCCACACTGATGTCATATCCTGAGCAAAGACAGAAAGAAAGTAGAGGGGAAGGAGGAGGTGCACTGCTCATTGAAACTGGTGGGGATTTGAGGAAATTAAAGGAATGGACCGAATAGGCAAAAAGGCAAAAGGCATTACACAGTAGTAACAATTCAGTCTATGGGCCCTAAGGTGGTAATTGCAGTGATGTACAGTGCATCACAAAACTGAAGGAGGCCAAGATAGGAATATGAAGAGAGCAACAATGCATTGGTGGGCACACTATCTGAGGGGGCAGAAGAGCTCACACAGGTAGAGCAAAGTTACTAGTTATGGCCGATTTTAAGGGGTGATCGGAGCGTCGGCGCGCGGAGCAAAAAAAAATCGAAAAAATACGAAAATTGAGTTATTGTTACCAAAAAATAGCTGAACTTTCTGGCTACACTTTGGTATAATTATTATCCTTGTACGATGTTTCTAAAAGGAATTACAGCCATTTATAACAGGCATGGTGACAGCGCCTTGCATCATCACATTGCGTAACAAGCGCTGACGCGGCATTGTTTATGTTTTTCCCCCATGTTATTTTTATCGTTTTCTTATATCTTTATGTCTAATATAATACAAATTCACCGTCTGAGATCATGGCAGAGTGGGCGGCGATAATATGATTAAGTAACCAATCAGGTACCCTGGGTATTTTGCATAAAATGGCCGACACCTCCAGCCAACAAAATATTCCATCATTGTCTGCATCGCTCTAGGGCCGTGTAGACCTGCGCAAACGCACTTCAGTTCCCTGACTGTAGTTGAGTGAGGTGGTGCTTGTCGCGCCTCTGTCGTCAGCCCAGGAGAACTACCATTAGTCAACATGGCGTTCAGTTATAGAATCAGGATTAACACTGTCGGCGTTGAACTTCTCAGTGGGGCAATAACTCTAGCTTCAGCCCAGGTATTACTACCTAAAATAATCTGAGACACATATGGCATTCAGGATGGAGAGTTGTACGGAGTAGCATTGAACGGAGCACGTAGATTTTTTGTGAAACTGCTCTCAGCAACGGTTTATGAGTCGTTGGTCAACCGTTTTCAGGACGTAAGTCTTGATGCAACACCAGCTGTGCGTGTGAGGATGATCGATGTATCCAGACATTATACATGGATTAAACTGCGTAATGTCCCCTTTGAGGCTGATGAGACAGATATCAGAAAAGTTTTTGAGGAATACGGAACTGTTCATTTGGCCCAGCATGGTAAGTGGGTGTCGGGTGCCTACACAGGTATGCCGGAGGGCACTTTTAACCTAAAAATGACATTGCAACACCCCATACCGCCTTACGTGTACCTAAAGGAATTCAGGACACAGGTCATGGTGTCATACGCGGGGCAAAGGCATACATGCCGACTATGTGGGGAATATGATCACATAGCGGCGGAGTGTGGGAAGCGGCAATGAGCTCCTGGCCCAGTGGCGGAGACATCTGCTTCTACACCGGGGGAATCAGGTGTTGATCAACGACGTGAAGGAGGGCGTGGTCGTCTATGGAGCGAGATAGTGGATGAGGCACATAAGGCTGGGGGAGAGGGTGAGGCCCTTGACCAGTTACCTGGTCCAGACACACTTCCAGTGGATCGGGTTGAGCAAAAAGTACAGGAGGAAGTGTTGGAAATTGAGGAGGAATTAGCCGAGGTTCTGAAGTCCTTGTCACCGCCCGAGGAGGTGGCTGCACCTGGAAAGGTGGTAGAAGACGAGGTGAAGGCTGTGGTGCATCAACAACAGAACTATTCGGACGACGGGAGTGACAGCGTGACTGAGGTGTCACCGAGATCATTGCCACTGTGTACAGTGGAGGTTGAGGTACATTGTGAGGCATCCCCAGACCAAGCCATGGAGGATGCGCCTGTCACAAGAAAGAGAGCCGCTGCATTGGATTCAGATGATGTCCTAACGCCAGTGCAGCGGACTGGGAAGCAAATATGGGCAGAAGGTGAAGGTAGTGGTGGCCATGACAGGAGGCACCGAAAGAAGGGGGGGGGGAGAGAGGGAAGTGTGCAGGTGACAAGTGGTCCCACACGTTCTGGTGCCCATCGGAAGAGTGAAGAGAGGAGGCAGAGGTGGAAACTTTAATAGGCCTCCGGTGTATGACGGTAAACGTTAATGGTTTGTGTAATAGTGTAAAGAGAGAATGGTTTCGAATGTTTCTGAATAAATTTAGAGTGGATGTTGTGTTCCTTCAGGAGCACAATTTTAAGGAGGGTAGGATGTTGGAGATGGAAGGGTTTCAGGTGGTAACCCTGCCATCTGCCCGTTTGAAAGGAGGGGTGGGTATATTAATTAGGGAGGCGAGCCCATTTGTTTTGCAGAGAAGTGAGGGGGGGGAGGGGGAAGGGTGTTACGCGTAGATGGTTTGTGGATGGGAAAACATGTGGCCTTTATTAGCGTATATGCGCCTGCAGAGAATAATGTACAGGTGAAGTAGGAGTTTGTGTGTGAGGACCTTGTGTTTTTTCTCCGTGCATTACCGGAGGTGGCAATAGTAGGAGGTGATTGGAACTGTGTCATTAGGAGGGCTGATGTGGAACCGAAAGGGGCAGGTTATGTGTCGGTGGCCCTATGAGATTTATTGAGGGATATTAGGTTAAGAGATGCATTCGAGGGGGGGGCGTGGGAGACAGAGCATACATTTGTTAGGAGAGGGTATGCAGCGAGGCTAGATAGAGTGTATCTTTCTCACGGGGTTGTAGTGAGAGTTTTCAAAACTGTTGAAGTAGCATGGTCGGATCATAGAGCAGTATTGGTGGAGGTTGGGTGGGAGGCGCTTGCGGAAATATACAGGAGTTACTGGAAATTAAATATAAGTGCATTGAGTGATGAGGAGGGGTTAGAGGGATTTTCTGTCCTATGGAAGGAGCTTAGCAAGGAGGCACAGGGAGTGGAAGATGTCGTACAATGGTGGTATTGTGTAGCCAAGGAAAGGATTAGGAAATATTATGTGGGGGTGGGCAAACGTATAAATGATTTTAAATATGGGCTTTCAAATTATCTAGAGGACAGGTTAAGGGGCTGTTATGGCAAGGGGGCTGTGGGGGCAACTATCCTATGGATGAAATTGTCGAGGTCAAGGGGAGACTGAGGGAGTTACAAAATGAGAGGTTTCAAGCGGTAAGGGTGCAGGCAGGGGTAGAGGAGGTGCTTTGGGGAGACAAACCATCGGTGTGTGTGTTGCGACGTCAAAAACAAAGACAGCAGGTTACAGCTATTCCGAGGTTAGAGGTACATGAGATGGCGGGGGGTTATAGAATGGGTCAGGAGATACTAACTACGAAAGGAATGTGTGCGTATGCGGATAAATGGTATGAAGGGTATTGGACAAGTGGGAAGGTGGGGAATGTGGATTTAGAGAAGGTGTGTGAGTATGTGACGTGTAATTTAGGGAATAGTGATAGAAAGGCTTTAGGGGGGGTAATAACGGAAGAGGAAATAGAGTTGGCTTTAAGGAGAATGAGAAGGGCAAAGCACCGGGAATAGACGTTCTCCCGGCTGAATTTTATCTCCAACATTGGGAGGTGATAAGGGGTTTCATGGGTAGGTTATTTAATCAGATGAAGGAGAAGGGTGTGATGGGGGACAAGCAAGCAACAGCAGTTGTAGTGTTGGTCCAGAAGGGTAAGGGGCGGCACACCCTCAAGGAGTACCGTGCCATATCTCTGTTATGTGCTGATTATAAGTTGTTCGCTAAAGTCTTGGGTAATCGGTTCAAATGTGTGGTAGGGAGAGTGGTTTCGAAATCTCAGTATGGTTTGCCTGGAAGGTCGATGATTGAGGGTCATGGAATACTGAGAAGTTTTGTGGAGTGAAAAGGGGGGGGAGGGAGGGCGGCGTTGTTGGCTTTAGACTGGCAGGGGGCCTATGACAGGGTGGAAAGGGGAGCATTGGGAGCTATACTTAGGAGGCAGGGTTATGGGGAAGAAATAGTTAATTGGGTAACCACGTTGTACAATGGAGCCAAGATGAGGGTACAGATTAATGGATGCTTGGGGGAGGAGATTGTAATGGGTAGAGGACTTAGGCAGGGGTGTCCCATATCACAAATGTTGTTTGCGTGCATTCAGGACCCCTGCTATAGAATGGTTGAACGTTGTGTATGCGACACGAGTGAAGGTATGGGGGGGGGTCGGGAAAGTGTGGCCAGGAATAATAGGATACGTAGACGATACAACAGTCCTCGTTCGAGAGGGGATGGCGTTGGGTGTTTTGGATGATGTTGTGCAACAGTTCGGAAATGCAACAGGGATGCAGGTAAATAGAGAGAAGTCAATGATCATGGGGTTGGGTGATTGGGTGGAGGGGGGGGGAGATGTAACGTTGTGAGAAAACAAACGGTGTCTTTAAAAATTTGTGGTATCACCTTTAAGGATGACTTGGACGCTGCTCGAGAGGAAAACTCGAATAGATTAATGGAAAGGATTCAGGGGTGTCTGGGTGCATTGCGACCTCATCATCTGACTCTCGTGCAACGAGTGATTGTTATAAATGTATTATTGTATAGTAAGGTTTGGCACATAGCAGCCGTGTTCCCATTAACAGGGACGGCGATTGTGGAAATTCTGAGACGAGTGTTTAACTTTTTGTGGGGTTCAAGGTGCGATTGGCTGAGGAGAGAGGTTGTAATGTTACCTGTGCGCCAGGGTGGGTTGGGGTTGATGGATCTGAGAAGGAGGATTAAAAGTGTGTTTCTTAAATGGGAGGTTTTGCGCGAAGGTGTGAGTGGAGGGCAGCTGGGAAAAGTATATGATAGGTTGGGTAAGTTGTATGGTGGTGTGGAGTTGAGGGAATGTGAAACTATTTTGAGGGCTTTGATGTTGGTTAGAGAACCCAGGAAAATTCGAGTAGGGGTTTTGTGTAGGCTGCTTGCAGACAGGATTGTTGTACCAGTTGAGGGATTGTTCCCCATGTACGCATGGAAGAGTATTTGGTATAGGTTTACCAAGTTGAAGTTAAAGCCTAGGGTAAGGGAGGTAACGTATCGTTTTTTGCATGGCATACTACCGTCGGGGGAGGTACTAAGAACCAGAGGGGTAATTGTGGGCGGAAGGTGTGGAATCTGTGGGGAGGAGGAGACGGCGTTCCATGTAGTATACTTTTGTGGGGGACTGGAGGGTGTTAGGTATTGGTTAAGTAGGGTTGTACAGGAGGTGGGGGGCCGAGGGGTGTCGGTTCTGCGTGCACTAAGCCTAGATGTGGGAGGGTTCGATGAGAGTGTTATAAGAGCTTTGGATTATATAATAGTGGATTATATATATATATATATATCGTGGGTGATGAGGGGGAGGGGGGATTGTGAGGTGCGGAGGCGGGTGCTAGCGGTAACGGTTTATCGTACGATGTGTCGTAATAGAGAACTGTATGGGAGAAGGTGGGAGAAGGATTTTTCGGAAGGGTATAGAATGTTAACGTTAGGGTTTCTCATCAATCTACGACTTGGGCTGAGTGAGTAAGGGGGGGGGGATTACATACGAGAAGGGGGATTTCAGGGGGACACAGCGGGGTCGCCTCCTGGGGAGGGGTGAGAGTAAGGTGTAGGTGGGTATATGAAGGTGTAGATGTGTGGCATAAGTGTATGTAGCATGCAAGTGGGCACAGAAAGCAAAGGTGATATCAAGTAATTACGTAGTACCGAATGGAGAATTCTGTGTTTGATGTGTCAGGGTCGTCATGACCTTCTTCATGTATTAAGTGTGAATGGTGTCAAGATTATAGTTTTAAGACCGTGAAGAGCTTTAGGGCTTATGTAGAGTGTGCGTTTATAGCCTTTATTGGGCATATTTCATGTGCGATAATTGTATCGCAATGAGAGGTTATTAAATTATGTTGTTTGTTTAGTGTTGTGGGTTTATAGCGAGTGTACTGACTTTATTTTAGCATTATATAACGTGCACATCCAGTTGATGAGAGATGGAACGCTAATGACTTCCATAAATTTGTAATGCCTCGTTAAAATTTTGTAATGGGACAGAATGGTTTAGTCTCTGACTTTATATAATGTGCTCAGCCAGTGGAAGAGGCTGTATTAATATTTAATAATATTTATTAATATTTATTTAGTATAAGTGTGAGGCTTAGGATTTTCATTTTTTTTTTTCAATGCTTAAAGAAGGATTGTAGTGAGGCACGTATGTATGTTTTTAGGTAATTCTTATTGTATAGGGGTTAATTTTGGGAAGAGCATGTACTTGTTTTTAACTGAGATTGTGATGTAGGTCATTACTCTGATTATATACTGTGAAGGTTGTGAACCTTTGTCATATGTCAGTCATAGTATGTTAACTATACAAATATGAAAGGTTTATATAGTTTATATTTTATATAGTTTATATAGTTATAGTTTATATTGTTTATATTATAGTAGTATGTTATATGGAAAATTTTGTGAGTGTAGATGGGTAACCTCTTTTATGTCCATTACAATGTGTTGTTAAAACTTGTTAGTGTATGTTGTGTAGGATTGAGGATCCTACTGTACCCATTTTATATCTTTATTTAATATTAAGCTGTAAAGTTTTTAAATAAAATATAAAAAAATAAAAAATATTCCATACCCACGCTAATATCAATTATAAGGCTTATTTATCTGTCACAATTGATCTATTATGACATAATGCAATATAATAATAGCATATAAACATAAAAAGCACACCTTAAAAAATAATATATAGCATAATATGATGCACCATAGGAAAAAATTTCTATCGATATATTCCCTGAAGGTGAAGAAAGGGTCCGTTCTCTCATATGTAATGAGAGAAAACGGATTTACAATGGTTAACTGTAATAAACACTTGTAGGTCACGAAAAAAGTGTAAAATAAAGCGAATTTTTCGGGGAAAAAATATTTCCCGGGCAGCTGGGGTGCCGCGCGCTTCGGCCTATATCTCAAAAGTAACTTATTTACCTATTTAGGGGCAATCCATCTTTATTTATGATTGAATTGACTTGATTTTCACAACAAACATAGAAGAATGATTGCTTTACAAGGTAAAGTGTTCCTTTCTGAACTATCCCAAATATTTTTAGATTTATGTGGGCAACAAGACCGACATCTTCCAACATGTCAAAAAAGTTATGAAACTTTATTTTTTTTTTAGCATGAAGATAAGGTTTATTTTAGAATTGGTACATGTACATTGATGGAATTAGAGGTGTTCTATCAGCAGCAAGTGCCAAAACCACTTTTCCAAGTACCACTGAGTACAGCTCCGCTGCCAAATGCAATTTCTCGTAAATTTTCAAATTTCATTTCCTTTTTGGCCGATATGTTTGAAACTTCAGCACAGGATACTCGATATAAGCTTCTAATAGTACACCAAAAATGAACGTAATCGGTTGAAAAATAAAGAAGTCGATATGTTACAATCCGATCTGTGTTTGCAGCAGCAAACACAGCTGACTACAGAACCCCCCACAGCACCATCCACATAATTCCCTCAACACCAACCAAACACAAGAATCAAAACCAAACCACACTCCACATTCACAGTCCCCATCCCCTCCAGCACTAATATCACCACAATAGCGGCCTACCATAATATCCAGAACTGCCATCCACAACCCTCAGCCTGCACCAACCCCTCCCACCCCCAGAACACAGTTCTAGAAAGGAAGCCGAATGTATGGTACACAAATGCAAATGGAATTACAAATAAGAGTGAGGAGTGGCAGGAAAGAATCACTGAGGCATGCCTCAGACATCATAGTACTCACAGAGACAAAGCTCACACGAGTGATAACAGACGCAATTTTCTAGTCTGAATATCCGATCCTGGGGAAACACAGGGGTGACAGATGGGAAGGAGTTGTATGCTCCTCAGGAGGGAGGGAGATGAGAGAACTAGTCAGAGAAGTAGCAGATGACAACATTGTAGGAACACCAAACAAAAAGTGATGATGATGATGCCACCAAAGAGCAGGAGGCCAAGACAAAAAGATGATGAGAGCAATAGAGTGGTGGTGGACACACTAGCAGAGGTTGCCAGAAGGGCCTACATGAGCAGGGAAAGTTGCTCATCATTGGGGACTTTATTCATAAGGAGATTGAGTGAGAGAATGTGGAACCACACAGGGGACCAGAGACGTGGAGAGTTATGATGCTGGAGATGGCACAGGAAAACTTCATGTAACAATATGTTAGGGACACAACCGTGGAGAGAGAGATGATGAACCAACAAGGTTGGACCTCGTTTTCACCTTGAACAGTTTATACATAGGGGATATCACACATGAAAGGACTCTAGGCGCTAGAAATTACGTGGTCTTGAGTTTCAAATGCACAGTAGGGTTAGGAATGGTGAGTGAAGCATTACGAGAAGGACAGGAAAAGTCAAATTTCCAAATAGTGGACTACATAGGTATTAGGCTATTAGTACTTGAGGTTCAGTGGATAAGAGAGCAAGAGGGGAAGGTCATAAATGAAATGGTGGATTACATGACCACAAAGTGCAGGCAGGCAGTGGAGAGGTTCGTGCCAAGGGGCAACAGAAACAACAGGAAGACCAGAGGGAACCCAGAGGTGTGGAGAGGCCAAAGCCAAGTGTATTAGATTATCGAGAAAGTACAGAAGGCAAAGGACCCAGAAAACAGTGAGCTGAGTGACAGAGTCAGAAATGAGTATGCATGGATAAGGAGAGAAGTGCAGTGTTAATACGAGAATAACATAGCATCAAAACCCAAATATGACCAAAATTGTTATATAGCCATATCAGGAGGAAAGCAACAGGAAGGAAGGAGGAAAGCAAACAGGGAATGACCAGGATGTATATGAGGAGCTCACCTCACGATTCAAGAAAGTATTCACAATGGAGACAGAGAGGTTTCTAGCCAGTGCTGGAAACACCTCACACAACCGATTAGGCGGCGAAGAAACTGTTAGGGAAACTCGATGATTCAAAGGTGGTGGGTCCAGAAAATCTCTCTCTGTGGGTCCTGAGAGAGGGAACAGATGCACTAGGTGTGCCACTAACAACACTCTTCAGTAAATCTATCGAAACAGGGCAACTGTCTGAGATGTAGAAGACAGTAAATGTAGTCCTGATTTTTAAGAAGAGTGTCAGACAGGCTGCACTATATTACAAGCCAGTGTCGCTGACATGTATAGTATGTAAAGTTATGGAGAAGATTATCAGGTGTGAGTGGTGGAGCACCTAGAAAAGAACAAGCTCATGCATGGCAACCAGCACGGCATACAGCTTCAGGGAAGAAAAATCCTGCGTCACAAACCTATTGAAGTTCTACGACAGGGTAACAGAAGTAAGACAGTAGAGAGAGGGATGGGTAGAATGTATCTTCATGGTCTTTAAGAAGGCTTTTGACACATTTGAAAAGGTAGAGGAACAGTCAGGAAGAACAAGAAAAGTACTGCAATAGAGCAGGGAGTGCCTGACGGAAACGAAACGTGTGTTTGTACGAGATAAAGTATCAGAATGGATGCATATTTCGAATGGGGTTCCAAGGGTCAGTCCTAGGTCCACTGCTGTTTCTTGTTTGTGTGAATGACATGAGAGAAGAGACAGACTCAGAGGTATCCCTGCTTGCAGACAATATGAAGCTATTGAGAATACAAGCAAATGAGGTTGAAGTAAGCCAACAACGGGATCTGGACAGGCTGCAAGCATAGTCTGACAAATGGCTCATGGAGTTTAATCCCAGCAAGTGCAAAAATATAAAGCTTGGGAAAGGACAAAGAAGACGGCGGATGGAGTACAGACTAAGAGGTCAAAGGCTGCAAAATACACATAGGTTAAAGGATCTTGAGGTGAGTAACATACCGAGCACATCTCCTGAGATGCACATCAACCAAATAACTGCTGCAGCACATGGGCTCCTGGCAAGCCTTAGAATAGCGTTTCGACATCTAAGTAAGGAGTCATTCACGACACTGTACACCGTGTACGTCAGGCCCATATTGGATTATGTAGCACCAGTATGGAGCCCACACCTAGTGAAACACGTCAAGAAATTAGAGGAAGTGCAAATGTTTGCAGCAAGACAAGTCCCAGAGCTGAGGGGTATGTCCGACGAGGAGAGGTCAAGGGAACTCACTGGAGGACAGAAGGGATAGGGAAGACATGATATCGACATACAAAATACTGAGAGGAATTAATAAGGTGGATTGGGACAGAATGCTTCAGAAATATGACACAGCAACTGGAAGTTCAGAACTCAGATGAGTTACATTAATGTTAGGAAGTACTTCTTCAGTCATAGAGTTGTCAGGAAGTAGAACAGTCTGGAGAGTGATATAGTGGATGCAAGATTTATACATAGCTTTGAGAAGAGGTACAATAAAACTCAAAGAGCGGGGACAAGAGCTATGATTCGATCCATGTGAGTACAATTAGGTGAGGTGCGTACTCACAGAGACACACATAAACACATACACATCACTTACACGCGCACGCACGCACGCACGCACGCACGCACATGAACATATATATGCACATACTCTAGCGTGTAAATGTAAATGTTATGATTTTTTTATACTAGTGACTTTGAATAAACATTTGCAAAGTTATTTATTTTTCACATACGTTCTTATCTGTGCGTAGATCAGTTCAAAACTGAATGTCAAGTTATATAACAAGACCAGTGTATAATAATATTGTTATATAACAAGACCAGTGTGTAATAATATAGTTATATAATAAGACCAGTGTATAATAATATTGTTATATAACAAGACCAGTGTATAATAATATTGTTATATAACAAGACCAGTGTGTAATAATATAGTTATATAATAAGACCAGTGTATAATAATATTGTTATATAACAAGACCAGTGTATAATAATATAGTTATATAATAAGACCAGTGTATAATAATATTGTTATATAACAAGACCAGTGTATAATAATATAGTTATATAATAAGACCAGTGTATAATAATATAGTTATATAATAAGACCAGTGTATAATAATATAGTTATATAATAAGACCAGTGTATAATAATATAGTTATATAACAAGACCAGTGTATAATAATATAGTTATATAATAAGACCAGTGTATAATAATATAGTTATATAACAAGACCAGTGTATAATAATATAGTTATATAATAAGACCAGTGTATAATAATATAGTTATATAACAAGACCAGTGTATAATAATATAGTTATATAATAAGACCAGTGTATAATAATATTGTTATATAATAAGACCAGTGTATAATAATATAGTTATATAATAAGACCAGTGTATAATAATATAGTTATATAATAAGATCAGTGTATAATAATATAGTTATATAATAAGACCAGTGTATAATAATATAGTTATATAACAAGACCAGTGTATAATAATATAGTTATATAATAAGACCAGTGTATAATAATATAGTTATATAATAAGACCAGTGTATAATAATATAGTTATATAACAAGACCAGTGTATAATAATATAGTTATATAATAAGACCAGTGTATAATAATATAGTTATATAATAAGACCAGTGTATAATAATATTGTTATATAATAAGACCAGTGTATAATAATATAGTTATATAATAAGACCAGTGTATAATAATATAGTTATATTAATAAGACCAGTGTATAATAATATAGTTATATAATAAGACAGTGTATAATAATATTGTTATATAATAAGACCAGTGTATAATAATATAGTTATATAATAAGACCAGTGTATAATAATATAGTTATATAATAAGACCAGTGTATAATAATATAGTTATATAATAAGACCAGTGTATAATAATATAGTTATATAATAAGACCAGTGTATAATAATATTGTTATATAATAAGACCAGTGTATAATAATATTGTTATATAATAAGACCAGTGTATAATAATATAGTTATATAATAAGACCAGTGTATAATAATATTGTTATATAACAAGACCAGTGTATAATAATATAGTTATATAATAAGACCAGTGTATAATAATAAGTTATATAATAAGACCAGTGTATAATAATATTGTTATATAATAAGACCAGTGTATAATAATATTGTTATATAATAAGACCAGTGTATAATAATATAGTTATATAATAAGACCAGTGTATAATAATATAGTTATATAATAAGACCAGTGTATAATAATATAGTTTTAGCAACAGAGATCCCCACATGAACAAAGATTTATTCCATTACAAATACGTGAGTTAAAATACATAAGATAATAAGATACAGAAGATGTTGTGGTTCTTACCTTGATAGTTCTTGTCTTCTAAGTTGGGCTGAGCTTTGAGCAGTTCTCTCAGCACCTGATCATGACCATGACGTGCTGCTACGTATATTGGTGTCAGCAAGGACTCTCCTGAGCCATTTACATTAAGACCAGCTGCTAGAAGGTGAGGCACCAGCTGGGCGTGGCCCACTTTACCTGCCAGACACAACAAGCAGCCTGGTTGTTCATTATCCATCTTAGTTGTTATGGTGACGTCGGCGCCACGAGCGAGGGCGTCCAACACCATCGCTTCGTCACCATGTTGAACACCATATTCCAGCTCCTGTACCATGACAACAATCAATGTATTACATTACGAGAGTGAAAGACTGGGGGAGAGGATATGCAAAGGACAAATGGGAAATTTAAAACATAAAGGGAAAATAAAGAGAAAAGCAATGAAAAAAAATTTCCGTAACATTTTCCTTCTTAAATATCCTGAATTTTGTTTTATTACCTGATGTGTGAGTGTGACCTTTGTGTCAGCATGATTATCACCTGATGTGCAAGTGTGGCCTTTGTGTCAGCATGATTATCACCTGATGTGTGAGTGTGACCTTTGTGTCAGCATGATTATCACCTGATATGCAAGTGTGGCCTTTGTGTCAGCATGATTATCTCCTGATGTGTGAGTGTGACCTTTGCATCAGCATGATTATCACCTGATGTGCAAGTGTGACCTTTGTGTCAGCATGATTATCACCTGATGTGCAAGTGTGGCCTTTGTGTCAGCATGATTATCACCTGATGTGTGAGTGTGACCTTTGTGTCAGCATGATTATCACCTGATGTGCAAGTGTGACCTTTGTATCAGCATGATTATCACCTGATGTGCAAGTGTGACCTTTGTATCAGCATGATTATCACCTGATGTGCAAGTGTGACCTTTTTGTCAGCATGATTATCACCTGATGTGTGAGTGTGACCTTTGTGTCAGCATGATTATCACCTGATATGCAAGTGTGGCCTTTGTGTCAGCATGATTATCTCCTGATGTGTGAGTGTGACCTTTGCATCAGCATGATTATCACCTGATGTGCAAGTGTGACCTTTGTGTCAGCATGATTATCACCTGATGTGTGAGTGTGACCTTTGTGTTAGCATGATTATCACCTGATGTGTGAGTGTAACCTTTGCATCAGCATGATTATCACATGATGTGCAAGTGTGACCTTTGCATCTGCATGATTATCACCTGATGTGCGAGTGTGACCTTTGTGTCAGCATGATTATCACCTGATGTATGAGTGTAACCTTTGCATCAGCATGAATATCACCTGATGTGCAAGTGTGACCTTTGCATAAGCATGATTATCACCTGATGTGCGAGTGTGACCTTAGTGTCAGCATGATTGTCACCTGATGTGCGAGTGTGACCTTTGTTTTATTTGTTTATTAACACATCGGCAGATTCCCACCAAGGCAGGGTGGCCCGAAAAGGAGAAACTTCCATCATCATTCACTCCATCACTGTCTTGCCAGAGGGGAGCTTTACACTACAGTTATAAAACTGCAACATTAACACCCCTCCTTCAGAGAGCGACACTGTACTTCCCATCTCCAGGACTCAAGTCTGGCCTGCCGGTTTCCCTGAATCCCTTCATAAATGTTACTTTGGTCACACTCCAACAGAACATCAAGTATTAAAAATCATTTGTCTCATTTCACTCCTATCAAAAACGCTCACGCATACTGGAAGTCCAAGCCCCTAGCACGCAAAACCTCCTTTACCCACTCCCTCCAAACTTTCCAAGACCGACCCCAACCCCACCTTCCCTCCACTACAGATTTATACACTCTCGAAGTCATTCTGTTTCGTTCCATTCTCTCTACATGTCCAAACCACCTCAACAACTCTTTCTCAGCAATCTGGACAGCAGTTTTGGCAATCCTGCACATCCTCCTAACTTAGAAACTAGAATGCTTTGCATTATATTCACACCACACATTGCCCTCAGACATGACATCTCCACTGCCTCCAGCCTTCTCCTCACTGCAACCTTGATCACCCATGCATCACACTTACACTTCACACTTTGGAAGCAACGTTCTTGCGTTGTTTCCAAAAGACAAAGTTCTTTGTCTCCACAGACTCCTAAGTGCACCACTCACTCTTTTTCCCTCATCAATTCTATGATTCACCTCATCTTTCATAGACCCATCCGCTAACACGTCCACTCCCAAATATCTGAATACATTCACCTCCTCCATACTCTCTCCCTCCAATCTGATATCCAATCTTTCATCACCTAATCTTTTCGTTATTCTCATCACCTTACTCTTTCCAATATTCACATTTAACTTTCTTCTTTTGCACACCCTACCAAATTCATCCACCAACCTCTGCAACTTCTCTTCAGAATCTCCCAAGACCACAGTATCATCAGCAAAGAACAACTGTGACAACTCCCACGCATTCACTTCTCTTACAACCCCATCTATAAATAAATTGAACAACCACCGTGACATCACACATCCTCTTCTAAGGCCTACTTTTACTGGGAAATAATCTCCCTCTTTCCTTCATACTCTAACTTGAACCTCACTATCCTCGTAAAAACTCTTCACTGCTTTCAGTAACCTACCTCCTACACCATACACCTGCAACATCTGCCACATTGCCTCCCTATCCACCCTGTCATACACCTTTTCCAAATCCATAAATTCCACAAAAACCTCTTTAGCCTTATCTAAATACTGTTCACTTATATGTTTCACTGTAAACACCTGGTCCACACACCCCCTACCTTTCCTAAAGCCTCCTTGTTCATCTGCTATCCTACTCTCCATCTTACTCTTAATTCTTTCAATAATAACTCTATCATACACTTTACCAGGTATACTCAACAGACTTATCCCCTATAATTTTTGCACTCTCTTTTTTCCCCTTTGCTTTTATACAAAGGAACTATGCATGCTCTCTGCCAATCCCTAGGTACCTTACCCTCTTCCATACATTTATTAAATAATATCACCAACCACTCCAAACCTATATCCTACCTACTTTTAACATTTCTATCTTTATCCCATCAATCCTAGCTGCCTTACCCCTGTTCTTTCATTCTACCCACTGCCTCACGAACTTCCCCCATACAACTTGCTCTTCCTCTCTCCTACAAGATATTATTCCCCCTCTGTCCTATACACGAAATCACAGCTCCCCTATCTTCATCAACATTTAACAATTCCTCTAAATATTCCCTCCATCTTCCCGATACCTCTAACTCTCCATTTATTAAGTCTCCTCTCCTGTTTTTAATTGACAAATTCATTTGTTCCCTTGGCTTTCTCAGCTTGTTCATCTCACTGCAAAACTTTTTCTTATTTTCAACAAAATTTGTTGATAACATCTCACCCACTATTTCATTTGCTCTCTTTTACATTGCTTCACCACTCTCTTAACCTCTCTTTTATTTCAACATATTCTTTTCCCTCCTTGCATCACTTCTACTTTGTAAAAACTTCTCATATGCTAACTTTTTCTCCCTTACTACTCTTTTTATATCATCATTCCACCAATCACTCTTCTTCCCTCCCGCACCCACTTTCCTGTAACCACAAACTTCTGCTGAACACTCTAACACTACATTTTTAAACCTACCCCATACATCTTCGACCCCATTGCCTATACTCTCACTAGCCCATCTATCCTCCAATAGCTGTTTATATCTTACCCTAACTGCCTCCTCTTTTAGTTTATAAACATTCACCTCTCTCTCTTACTTGATGCTTCTATTCTCCTTGCATCCCATCTACCTTTTACTCTCAGTGTAGCTACAACTAAAAAGTGATCTGATATATCTGTGGCCCCTCTATAAACATGTACATCCTGAAGTCTACTCAACAGTATTTTATTTACCAATACATAGTCTAACAAACTATGTCATTACGCCCTTCATCATATCCTGTATTCTTATTTATCATCTTTTTCTTAAAATATGTATTACCTATAACTAAACCCCTTTCTATACAAAATTCAGTGAAAGGGTTCCCATTATCATTTACACCTGCCACCCCAAACTTACCTACCACACCCTCTCTAAATGTTTCTCCTACTTTAGCATTTAGGTCCCCTACCACAATTACTTTCTCTCTCCTCTACACTCTTTTCTTCTCCAGGTACATACACGCTTATTATGACCCATTTTCTGTATTCAACCTCTATTTTAATCCACATAATCCTTGAATTTACATATTTATACTCCCTCTTCTCCTTCCATAACTGATCCTTCAACATTATTGCTACCTTTTCCTTAGCTCTAGCTCTCTCAGATACTCCTGATTTAATCCCATTTATTTCTCCCCGCCGAAGCTCCCCTACCCCCTTCAGCTTAGGGTCAAGACATCCAACTTCTTTTCATTAATAACATCATGCAGACCTTTGAGTCAGCATGATTATCACCTGATGTGTGAGTGAGACCTTTGTGTCAACATAATTATCACCTGATGTGTGAGTGTGACCTTTGTGTCAACATAATTATCACCTGATGTGTGAGTGTGACCTTTGTGTCAACATAATTATCACCTGATGTGTGAGTGTGACCTTTGTGTCAACATAATTATCACCTGATGTGTGAGTGTGACCTTTGTGTCAACATAATTATCACCTGATGTGTGAGTGAGACCTTTGTGCCAACATAATTATCACCTGATGTGTGAGTGAGACCTTTGTGTCAACATAATTATCACCTGATGTGTGAGTGAGACCTTTTGCCAAAAATAACAACATAATTGTCACCTGACGTGCCAGTGCCATCAAGATAATATATAAACAAGTCATACCACTGGAAATTACTTTAATATAAATTTTTAAACAAACAATTAAGTAAATAAATCATAAACAACTCTAGCGAATATTTTACAATAAATCTTCAAGAATTAATATTAAAAAAAAGTTCAACTAAATTAATCAATAGGAGTAAAACAATATATAAAAATAAAGAGTGAAAATGTAAAAATAATCTGATATTTATTCATTTTGATTAATTCAAAATTAAGATTTTTGGGTTGCAAGAAAATACAGGTGATTTTACTTCTCAATTTTCCTGCGTTAACTTGATAGTACGACTTTCCTGCTTAACATCAAATATTCATCACAAGTGTGTTAAACTTAACATCAAACATTTAACACAAGTGTGTTAAACTTAACATCAAACATTCAACACAAGTGTGTTAAACTTAACATCAAACATTCAACACAAGTTGTTAAACTTAACATCAAACATTCAACACAAGTGTGTTAAACTTAACATCAAACATTCAACACAGGTGTTTTAAACTTTGAGGAAGGTTCACAGTATTATTAAACTGCATAAGTTCCAACTTGTTAATGAATCAGTTTCAGTAAAGTTTCAGAGATCATCTTGAAACTGTCAACGATGATATGTACTATTTAGATCAAGAATTTCCTTGGTTTAGAACTGTGTCCGAGTCAATACTATTTTAAGAAATCTAAACTATTTATCTCTCTTTCAATTATATTAGAACGTCTCTATTAAACTGCTACAAACTTTTAACTTTGAAGTGACTAAGTGATTCAGAGAAGCCAGTTAGCTGCACTTAGACTCCTGGGGCCAATATTGTAGTTTAAAAGAGTCAGTTAGCTGCACTTAGAATCCTGAGGCCAATATTGTGGTTTAGAAAAGCCTGGTAGCCGAACTTAGACTCCTAGGGTCAGTATTGTAGTTCAGAAAAGCCAGTTAGCTGCACTTAGACTCCTGGGGCCAACATTGCAGTTTAGAAGCGTCAGTTAGCTGCACTTAGAATCCTGAGGCCAATATTGTGGTTTAGAAAAGCTTGGTAGCCGAACTTAGGCTCCTGGGGTCAGTACTGTAGTTCAGAAAAGCCAGTTAACATAAAAACATAAGAAAAAAGGAACACTGCAACCGTCCTACTGACCCATGCAGAGCAGGTCCATCCCCCCCCCCGGATTAGTCCAATGACCCACCCAGTCTGGTCACCTCCGCTCAAGGAAGGAGTACAGCACCAGACCAAGCAGCAAAAGCTAGTCAGATCCAACTCACACCCACCCACACCCACTCATGTATTTATCTAACCTGTTTTTAATGCTACACAACGTTTTAGCCTCAATAACTGTACTCGGGAATTTGTTCCACTCATCCACAACTCTATTACCAAACTAGCGCTTTCCTGTATCCTTCCTGAATCTGAATTTTTCCAACTTGAAACCATTGCTGCGAGTCCTGTCTTGGCTGCAATTTCAGCACACTATTTACATCTCCTTTATTTATTCTTGTTTTCCATTCATACACCTTGATCATATCCCTCCTAATTCTACGCCTTTCTAGAGAGTGCAGATTCAGGGCCCTTAGTCTATCCTCAGAGGGAAGGTTTCTGATTCATTTGATCATCTTTGTCATCCTCCTCTGTACGTTTTCCAGAGCATTTATATCCATTCTGTAATACGGTGACCAGAAGTGAGCAGCATAGTCTAAACGAGGTCTAACCAAGGGTATATAGAGTTGAAGAACAACCTGAGGACTTCTATTATTTATACTTCTAGATATGAAGCCAAGAATTCTGTTAGCTTTATTGCAAACACAAATGAATTGTTGTCTTGGTTTTAGATTACTGCTAATCAGAATTCCTAAATCCTTTTCTAAATCAATACTATTAAGATCTACATTATTTAGTTTACATGTCGCATGGTTATTTTCCTGTCCAACATTTAAAACTTTGCATTTGTCTACATTAAACTGCATCTGCCACTTCTCCGACCATTGCATCAGTCTATTCAAATCATCCTGGAGTGCTCTAGTGTCCTCATTAGAATGAGGTGTCTTCAGAAAATTTTTTTATATCGCTATTTATTCCCTCGTCTGTGTCGTTTATGTAAATTGTGAACAACAACGGGCCCAACACTGACCCCTGAGGAACACCGCTTGTGACGTGTCCCCATTCTGAATTCTCCCCATTTATGCACACTCTTTGCTGCCTATTTGTCAGCCATTCCTCCACCCATAAAAAATTTCTCCTCGTATTCCGTGTGCCTTAAGTTTCCTCAATAGCCTCTAATGTGCAACTCTATCGAAAGCCTAAGTGAAGCCCATATACACAATATCATATTCATTACCATGATCTACCTCCTTAAACACCTTAGTGAAAAATGTTAGTAAATTCGTAAGACAGGAACGCCCCTTTGTAAAACCGTGTTGAGATTCATTAATCATCAATATATGCCTATGAAGATGGCTACGAATTGCTTCGGCAAATATTGATTACATAAATTTTCCCACTATGGAGGAAAGGCTTATTGGTCTATAGTTGGAAGCCAAGGACCTGTCACCTGCCTTGTAAATAGGTATTACAATTGCTATTTTCCACTTATCAGGCACTATGTCAGTTTTTAGTGATATATTAAAAAGATTAGCCATGGGTATGCTAAGTTCCTCTTTACATTCCTTTAACACCGTTGTAAACAGTTCATCAGGACCTGGGGATTTGTTAGGTTATAGCTTTTCTATTTGTCTGAGAACCATGTCACTAGTTACCGAAATCGTGCATAGTTTATTATCGTCCTGTTCTATATAATCTATTATTTCAAGAACATCGCTAGTATTTTCCTGGGTGAAAACTGAGAGGAAGTAGGTATTCAGAATTTCACACATATCCTTATCACTGTCAGTGATCTGACCAGAGTTACTCTTAAGTGGGCCTATCTTGTCCATAATCTTACTTCTCTATACCTGAAAGAACACTTTTGGGTTAGTCTTTAAATCCCTTGCAACCTTAGCCTCATAATCCCTTTTTGCTTTTCTTATTCCTTTCTGTATTTCTCTCTTTAATTGAATATATTGATTTCTTAACTGCAAATCCCCTATTTTGATACGCCTATATATGCCTCTCTTTTAATCAATGAGATGTTGTAATCTATTGTTCATCCATTTGGGATCATTTTTGTTAGATCTAATTTCCCTACTTTGAACAAAAGTTGTCTGGGCAGCTAGAACTATGCTCTGAAAAACGTCATATTGTCAACCAAGATCACCTACCTGACCCATAGCCAGGATATCCCAATTTAGCCCACATAGGTAATTTTTCAGTCCCATGAAGTCGGCCAAGCGAAAATCTGGGAAATTCCATTATATATTGAAACTATGTGATTTGTGATCACTTTCCCTAAGCTCATCATTAATCTCAAGATTATTAATTAGAGACTCTTTGTTGGCAAGAACCAAGTCAAGCAGATTGTTTCCTCTAGTTGGTTCTGTCACAACCTGTTCTAAAAAGCAATCCTGAACCGTATCAAGAAAGTCACTAGACTCAAGATTTCCTCTCATATTGTTCTAATCTATTTGTCTAAAGTTAAAATCTCCCATTATCACAACATTTTCATATCTAGATGCTTTATGAATTTCGTCCCATAACAGCTTACTGCACTCCCTATCAAGGTTTAGAAGCCAATAAATCACACCCAAAATTAATTTGTCAAGACCCTCGAGAAACTATAGCCAAACAGATTCTGTCTTCGATGTTTCTAATCTTATGTCATGATTAAGACAACAATTTAAATTTTCTGTGACGTACATCGCCACTCCACCACCCTTCCTGTTGACCCTATCAGTGTGGAATAGTTTATAACCCTGTATGTTGCATTCAGAAGGCATTTCTTTATCTTTCAGCTTGAACCAGGTCTCTGTTATACCAATAACATCTATATTACCTACACTTGCAAGTAATCTTAGCTCGTCTATCTTATTTATTAGACTCCTACTATTTGTATAGTAAACTTTAAGGGAGCTAGTCACTCCTTGCCCTCTGCTATCTCTCTTTGTTTGTTGATTAGTTGATTTGCCATTACTAGCAACTTTATTTTGAATATTGTCTTTTAAACATATCCCTGAGGTATCCCGGTAATAACTGCTGTTTTTATCTCTAATACTGCATCCTGATTGTTTCCCACAAACACCCATACCACAATAATCTGTCATTTTAAATTCCTAGACAAGTCATCATTTACTCTCTCAATCGAATTGGGTAATGCAACCACTCCATTCCAAGAGAGATTAACCCCATCCCTTGCTTATATATCACATTTGCCAAAGAATAGGTCCCAGTTATCAATGAATGTGACTGCAAGTTCCTTGCAATACCTGTCTAGCCAGCAATTTATACCATTTGCCCTAGACATCCATTCATTGCCCACTCCCTTTTTAGGGAAGATGCTACATATGACTGGGATCCCTCCCTTAGACCTAACTACTTCTATGGCTGACTTGTACTTTTCCAGCAGCTCCTGTCTCCTGGCCTTCCCAATGTCATTACCCCCAGCACTAAGACAGATAATGGGCTTGTTCCCATTACCTGACATAATATTATCCAACCTGCTGACGATGTCACAAACACCAGCTCCAGGAAGGCACACCCTCTGTCTGACTTTTCTGTCTCTGTTCAAAAAGCACGGTCCATATATCTTACCTGAGATTCTCCTACTAATAAAATATTTTTTCCTTGATTAGCAGGAAAATCAGTAATATCTTCAACCTCACTAACCACTGAAGTGCACTCGTCCTGGAGAACAGCGAATCGATTTCCTACCTTCACATCTTCTCTATGAACCCTCCTCATCTTCCTTCTTCCTGAACTGTGAACCACTTGCCACTTAAAGCGGCTTCCACTATCACTGCTAGTGACCATTTCCTCCTTACCAGCTAAATCCTTCTCACACTCGCTCCCAAACTCATCTAGGCGAAGCTTCATCCTCTTATTTTCCTTCTGAAGAAATAGAACCTCCTTCTTCAACACTTTAACCTGAGATTCAAAAACACTACAAGAAGGCATGGTGCTTGGTAACACCCCACACTCCTGAGGTCAGTAGCGTAGTTCAGAAAAGCCAGTTAGCTGCACTCAGACTCCTGTGGTCAGTATTGTAGTTCAGAAAAGCCTATTAGCTGCACTTAGACTCCTGAGGTCAGTAGCATAGCTCAGAAAAGCCAGTTAGCTGCACTTAGACTCCTGGGGTCAGTATTGTAGTTCAGAAAAGCCTATTAGCTGTACTTAGACTCCTGGGGTCAGTATTGTAGTTCAGAAAAGCCTATTAGCTGCACTTAGACTTCTGGGGTCAGTATTGTAGTTCAGAGAAGCCAGTTAGCTGTACTTAGACTCCTGGGGTCAGTATTGTAGTTCAGAAAAGCCAATTAGCTGCACTTAGATTCCTGGGGACAGTACTGTAGTTCAGAAAAACCAGTTAGCTGCACTTAGACTCCTGGGGTCAGTATTGTAGCTCAGGGGGAGTAATTTGAATCGTTATGTTAACACACTTTTGGCAAAATGACATTTGAAAGAAAGATAGTGAATGTCACCCTCATTTTTGGATCAGAAATATATATTTCTCTACAAGAAAGAAATTTCTTTATTATTGGGCTGTGAAAGAACGAATTTACCAGTTATTTTAAGGTAAACTGGCAGATCCATTTGCTTGCAGGAATATGAGAATGCTCTTTAAATCTTCTCTCCTTTCTAATTAGTTGTTCGTCCAAGTTAGTGGAACGTTCGGATTGCTTTTGGGATGAATTAGTTTCAGTTAGATACTTTTAACAAACTGTGTTTTTTAGGTGATTAACTGCGAACTCTTTTGAAAAAATCATCAAACTGTCGACTTCGTTCTTACTGACATAAAAAACTAAGGATATTTTATGCTCGTTGTGGTGCCAATTTGAAATGATTGTTGTTATATTTAGCTGTATAAGTATTAATGAATTGCAGTATTATGCTGAAATATTTAAAGTAACAACATTTTCTCATTAATTTCCAAAATGTTGTATTTTATGATTGACAGTTAGGCAGCTAAGAGTTTGCATCAATAGGGAGAAATCAGAGTTGGGGAGTGTCACGAGTGATGTTCCAAAGGGGTCAGTGTTGGGCCCTTTGTTGTTCATAATTTACATAAACGACATTGATGAGGGGATAAATAGTAACGTAAGCAAGTTTGCTGATGACACCATATTAGGTAGCCTAATTCATTCTAATGGGGACATTATGACACACCAGAAAGGCTTGGATAAACTGATGCTATGGTCGGAGAAGTGGCAGATGCAGTTTAGTATAGACAAATGCAAAGTTCTAAACATTGGACAAGAAAATATCCATTCCACATATAAACTAAATAATATAGATCTTGATATTACTGAATGCAAAAAGGATTTGGGAGTTCTGGTTAGCAGCAGTCTAAAGCCAAGACAACATTGCACAAGTGTTGGCAATAAAGCGAGCAGAATCCTTAGCTTCATATCAAGAAACATATAAAATAGAAGTCCTCAGGTTGTTCTTCAACTCTATATATCCTTGGTTAGGCCTCATTTAGATTATGCTGCTCAGTTCTGGTCACTGTATTACAGAATGAATATAAATGCTCTGGAAAACGTACAAAGGAGGATGACAAAATTGATCCTATTTACCAGAAATCTTCCCTATGAGGATAGACTGAGGGCCCTGAATCTGCACTCTCTAGAAAGGCGTAGAATTAGGGGGGGATATGATTGAGGTGTATAAATGGAAAATAAGAATAACTAAAGGAAATGTAAATAGCATGCCAAGACAGGAATCGCAGCAACGGTTTTAAGTTGTAAAACAGAGTTGTGGATGAGTGGAACAAACTCCCGAGTACCGTCATAGAAGCTAAGACGTTCACTATCTTTCTGGAGTGTGTAGCCTTAAAAATTAGGTTGATTAAGGTCGTTAAGATCAAACATGTGGCGTCTCATGTTTGATCTTAATGACAAAAACGGCAAAATATCATAGACAAGCTCAAAACTTTGCTTCTTTTTTGTGTGTGTAGATTATCCTTCCCCACTGGCATTGCTGGCTTCCCATTTTCACTTCTGATCAATCACAGGCATTGTACGAGTCGCGTCAGCTAAGTGGCAGTGGCATCCACTCGCTTCATATTGGTTGTGAGACAAAAATGTAAACACGTTCGGCTTCGCATCATCCAAAGCAGTTTCTCTCCTTGTGTTATGCTCATATATTCTCAAATTTTACTACTCTACAATGTCAGGCAGCTCTTGCTTCTATGTCTAATACCAAAATGAATATATGTGGCATGTTTTGATAAATAACTAACATTTGTGTGAAGCATTACATGGCTACACCATTTTATTGAAAAAAAATTGCAAGGAAAAGAGCCAACGAATATGATTGCGTGTGTGGTAAGGGTAAACTTTGTCAATGCATTAAATAAATATTTATATTTTTATAAATCTAAAAGAGAAGTGGAACAGAATTATTCATCTGTAAGCCACGTGTGTCCTAAGAGACGACTAAAATGCCGGGAGGAAGGGGCTAGTAACCCTTTCATCTGTATACATTACTAAAGCTAAGAAAGAGAAAATTTTGCTTTTCGTTTTGGGCCACACTGCCTCGGTTGGATACGGACGGTTTGTTGAAAAAAAAATTATAAACTGCAGATGTGCATTCAGTAATTTGTCCTTGTAGATCACTCGTGAGTGGTTTTATGGTTCTGCCTCCCAGATGATATCAAAGAATTTCTGTGTTTCTGATGATAACGAGTCTGAACCAGAGCCTGATGACGAATATTTGAATGTCAGTGGTGAATACTTGCTAGAGGATCTAAATGTGTCACATGAAGCTGAAGATAGACCAGCCAAAAAGCCAAAAACATTGACAGTCAGGCACTGCAGCACAAACATCCAGACATCATCATTTTCCTGTCTCACATTAAGGTAATTTTATTCATAAAGAATGGTAAAAATTGTTTTATTAACTTTCATTCTATGAAATAAGTCTTCCTTAATGACTTTGTTCTCGGCAGTACATGAAAATGTATTACAAGTTATATCCCTTTATAATTCTTTGCAACATTGAAACGTTGTCTTGCTTATATTTTTGTCTTGCTTCATAATGGTCAGAAACAAGTTACATTTACTCTTGTGGTAATGTCTGTTTTCAAAATAAATTAGAAAGTACATACTTGGCATTCAGTTAATATTTGAGTCTTTGCAACATCTGCAATGTGGAAGACCCTTAGCAGGCAGACCAATAAATTGACTAACGTCATGATTTCCGACTTTAAGTGGGCACCTAGCTCTCTTGCAGTGCTCCCCTTTCTTAGTATTTGACTAGCTGCTCCTTCTTTCTTCCCCACTACTACTTCCTTCCACCACCGCTACTACTACTACCACTACTACTACTACTACTACTACTACTACTGATACTACTACTACTACTACTACTGATACTACTACTACTACTACTACTACTACTACTACTACTACTGATACTACTACTACTACTACTACTACCAATACCACTTCCTGCCTAAAAATACCCGTCCTGCTCTACTTCTCGTTGGTACCTAGTCTCCATGCCTCAGACTGTACGTGTAGTCCACACGCCATACAGCCAGTGTTGCATCTCCTCGCCGCTGTCTGAAGTCTCCTCGCCTCAGCCTGTATGTGAAGTTTGCACGCCATACAGCTAATGTTGGCTCTCCTTGCCTCTCACAGCCAGTGTTGCCTCTCTTCATCCAGTGGAGGTTACTGGACCTTCGTCTAGTGCTGCAGGATTGGTGCATCGGTGGCTGCCTACCCAAGGGCAGGAAGCCTCCCTCTGCACTCCTGTTGCTGTCTGAAGTCTCCGCCATACAGTCTGAAGTCTAAAGTCTGCACGCCATACAGCCAGTGTTGCGTCTCCTCGCCGTTCAGGGCATACAGTGCTCCATCAAGCTACAGCTTACCTCCTTAGTGTCCTGTGCCTCCAGCAACAGACTCCACAAGGAAACTTAAGTTATAGCCAGGCAAGTACGTGTGTCGACTTCACACGTAGTTGTCAAGCCAATTATTCTCACAGATTTGGCCCACACATCTAATTTACGATGCCTTCAATGCCTTCCACTTTCTTCCCCCTGACCACTCCTCTACTGCCAACACTTGCCTCTACTCTGCCTACTCCTGCTTCTAAGGCCTACCCTGCCTCTACCTCTTCCAAACCCAATTATTTCTCGCTTAACCTCAAATACTCTAAATCTGATCATGCCACTATCTGTCCTGGAAATTTATTGTACCAGATCACTGGCGCACCTCAGCTGAAAGTCTTTAAAACCAACTCAGGCTTCAAACTCCTTCTTGACAGACATTCTTACGAAACATACACCTCAATCGAGACCAGACAAAAACTTCTCAACGCAGGCTTCACTATTATTTGGACTCCTGAGCACCACGCCAAATGCACAGTGATCACAAAACACGTAGACTATTCTCTCCTGACTGCCTATGACACAGACAAAGAAGATGTAATCAACGACATTAGTACTAAGAACAAAGACTCTGTTGACGATATTTACAGACCTGAAAACTCTGCCATCCTCAAAATACGATGTTCAACTCTTTCTGACGCCTATGCACTCTTCAATCAAGGAATCCTTGCCAAGACCATCCGCATTCCTCCAAACTCTCTTTTCACTCCAAACTTTCACCCCATCACACAATGTCTGAAATGCTAGAAATTCGGCCACGACAAAATCTCATGCACTTCCACACAAATCTGCTCCAGATGTTCAGCAACTGGCCACTTCTGGAACACTTGCAACCTCCCCCTTAAATGTTCTAACTGCGGTGGGTCACACACTGCATTTGCAAATTCCTGCCCCTCTAGAAAAGACATTCTCTCCACCCTCAAAGCCAGCCAACCTTCCTCCCTCCCCAACTCCTTCCCTGCACCTCCCACCCCTACCATACCTTCCTCCCGTACCCCGAATGCCTGGGTTACTCCACGCACTTGGTTTACCTCTCCTACTCTACACAATTCAAACACCAACACACAGACTACAATCACTTCTCCTTCTACACCTACACCCACACTAGACTACAAAACTAACTGTCAACTCGCCACTGCTGTCCACTCTGCGATGGTAATCTCTCAAGCTTACCAATCAGACTACTCACATGTCCTTAACCTAATCTTGTTGGCTAACAATCTTCCCTCTTTAATTATCCCTCCTTCTTGCTTCTCTTCTAAGCCACCTACAACCTCTACCTCCTCCCTCTCTCCCACCCCCCACTTCCTACACCCACCAGCTCTCCTCCTCCTCTACCCCTCTTCACTACTTCTTACCCTCCCACCAACACCCCTACTGCTGCTGCTACGACCACCCTCCCCCCGCCTCCTTACCCACTTCCTCATCCCCAACCAAAGCTTCCATTTCCTCATCCCCTACCACAGCTTCCATTTCCTCATCCCCTACCAAAGTTTCCACTTCCTCTACCTTCGCCCACACCACCACAACCAAAACTTCATCCAGGTCCAACTCCACCTCCTCCAGACAAAATCCACTCAAACCTAAACCTGCCCCAACTTCTGACAGACAAAAGAACATAAAAGCCGATCCACCTCTTCCTCCCCCTCCAGGAAACGGGTCCATAACACCACTATCATGGGCTTTAATGCAAACTCCTCTCCTGACATTAACTTTGCTATGACGAAACCATTAAATCATGTTTAAAGTGATTCAGTTCAATATACCTTCTTACTTTACAATTAGACACCTACTGGCCGAGCTCCTTGAAGCAGAGAGGCCAGATATTGTCTTACTAAACAGTACCTGCCTCAAAACCCCTCAACGTATCCGCCATTATGGTTATACTGCACTACAGTTCCCCTATGATCCCCATGATGGGGTTGCCATCCTTGTCAAATCCAACATAAAACACGAATTTCTCCCAATCCCTTTTATTCACCAACACTGTCTTGCAGTCAGAATACACACCCACCTTGACCCCTTTATGAACATTAAAATGGTATAAAATATCGACAGGTTGTTAGGTAAGACACATATGCAACAGTTAGGTATCTTTATTTCGAAACGTTTCGCCTACACAGTAGGCTTCTTCAGTCGAGTACAGAAAAGTTGATAGAAGCAGAAGATACTTGAAGACGATGTAATCAGTCCATCATCCTCAAAACTTTAAGGGTGATGGACTGATTACATTGTCTTCAAGTATCTTCTGCTTCTATCAACTTTTCTGTACTCGACTGAAGAAGCCTACTGTGTAGGCGAAACGTTTCGAAATAAAGATACCTAACTGTTGCATATGTGTCTTACCTAATTGACTCCTTTATCTTTTTCACCACCTATGCTCGCCCAAACACTACTCTCAACATACACAACCTTTCCTTAGTCTTCAACTACACCAACACACCAATATACCTACTAGCTGACATGAATGCCAAACACACCGCCTTTCATCACACCAGTAACAACCAACTTGGTCACCAATTGCTCAATTTCGCAAACCATAAACACCTAATTCATATCGGCCCAGACTTCAACACCTACAACCACACGGGCCAAGGCAAACCGGACATCATTCTGGCAAACCGAGCCAGCTCTCTATTTCAACACTACATCTCACCTGGCCCTATTACAGGCTCTGATCATATCCCAGTCATCTTACACATCTCCATCCTTATCCTCATCCCGACCACACCTTCCTTCTCCTACAAGAACACTGACTGGGATGCTTTCAAACAACACATAGGCAATACTAACATCACCTATGACTACAACAACAAACCTATCTCTGACATTGACACTCAACTTGATCTAATACAGGACACCATTACACAAGCAGCCAACACCGCAATACCAAAGAAAACTCACACCACTCGTTATTCCTTCAAACCGTCACTCAGAACAAGAAGACTAATTATCTACTACCACAACTGCTTCCTCTACAACACACACAGATTTAATCAAGTCCGATTAGATCTCACTTACCTTAGAAACAACATTTTACACAGCCTAGACCAAGACCGCAACAATCACTGGTCACAACTCATACAACAAGGCACAACTCCCACCAACAAATTCAAACACATCACCCACAACAACACGCACATCTCAGACCCGCAGGGTGCTACTAACATCTTCAAACACATCTGGGAGAACATCTTCCACCCTCACCCACCTCACCCTAACGTTATTCAGCACATTCAGAACATAGAACACTGGAACACTGCACACACACAAGAAGCAACACCAGATAGCCACATTCATCTAAACTCTCCTACCTCATCCCAAGAACTCGATACTCCTTTCACCAACACAGACATTAAAACTCTCCTCAGACACCTTCCTCCCAAGGCTCCTGGTGCCTCTGGCCTAAACCATATTATCCTAAAACACCTTCCTGACTCTATCATTACTGCCTACACAAAACTCCTCAATGCCTCCCTTGCCTCTGGATACTTCCCTTCCCTCGTCAAAGCTGCTACTGCTATCCTCCTTCCTAAACCCAAAAAAGACCACTCTGATCCTAGAAACCGTCGCCCTATCAGCCTCCTCGAAACTTTAGGAAAACTCTTTGAAAAACTCATCAGTCATCGCCTTCGCAGATACCTGGAACACAAGTCTCTACTTTCTGAAGGCCAGTTTGGCTTCAGAACACACAGATCCACACAGGATGCCTTTAACATCATTCTCAAGTACATCCACCTAAACACAAACAAAGAAACAGGACAGCTCTGGTTGCAAAAGACGTTGAAAAAGCTCTTGACACTGTCTGGCACGAAGGGTTCAAGTACAAACTCTGCACTAACTTTAACCTGCCTCTCATTACTCGTAAACTCCTATGCAACTTCCTAGACGGCCGTACCATGAGAACCAAATTCCAAGGCTGTTACGCTGACTACTTCACACTAAATGGTGGAGTACCCCAGGGATCTGTCCTCTCCCCTACCCTATAAATTTTATACACTAACGACATTCCAACACCTGTATACCACAACTCCATCACACTAGCCTATGTAGACGACATTATACAACTTATCACTCACGCCAATATAGATACACTCACACACAGAACACAAAACGAAGTCGACAGGATAGCCATCTGGGAACAAAAATAGAGGATCAAAACCAATACAGTTAAATCCAGCATTACGTATTTTAACTACAGAAAACGGGATCCTCCATTACCTGTCGAGCTCAAAACTGCTGACACTCACACTTACATCCCCATCACACAATCTGTCACTGTCCTTGGCGTTAATCTTGACTACCTTCTTCTCTTACAAGGACACATTCATTCAAGGCATGCAATAGCTAGTAAGGCCCTTGCGGGCCTCTACAAGCTACAACATGCCTCCCAACACACCAAACTACACCTCAACAAATCCCTAATACGTCCTCTGATAACTTATTTTCTTCTAGCCCTCTCTCTTGTAGCTAAAACAAACTTACTTAAACTGCAGCGTGTCCAGAACAAGGTGCTGCACTGGGTGCTTGATGTCAGATGGGAAGACTTCGCCACAAGCGAATCTCTCCATGCCCAATTAGACATCCCTGCACTGAGTCTGTCCTGGAAGACGCTCAGAGACAGACAGATAGACAAACCTGAGACACGACATGACTACTGGACCTCTCTCCTTGACGAAGACACTCGCAGACTCACAAACCAACGCAACCTTTTCTACTCCTTGTATAATCCTGCTCCTAACCCTATTTACATATAACCTTGGATTCGCTGACAGGTACCATTCTCTGACCCACGTTCGCCTTAGCTTCAGGGTTAAGACATGGCTCAATTCTACACTCCTCTCTCGTGCTAATCTTCGCCTATCCCCTCCTCCCCGCTCATCCCACCGGAGACCCAACAGAAGTGCCTGAACTTCTCCTCTCAATATCTGTCCCACGATCGCCCTCGCTGCTGGGTTAAGCCCTAGCTCTATTTCTATGACTAAGAACACTCCTCTCCAGCACTATTCTTCGTCTGTCCCGTCTTCCCCGCTCATCCAATTTGGGATCTTGCATGAACTATCGTTCGTTCGTACTTCTCGTTAGTGTGACTTTGTAAATGGTCCAAGTCGGATCGAAACGTAGTCGTGAGCTCCTCTCTTCTATATGCGGGTTATTTGTGTATCGTTCCAGTCACGGTATTGTGCCTTTTTTTATTATTTATATCATGGAGTTACACGGATAACTGCAATCAAATCTCTGTCCCAGACTTTCACTTGGCCGATTTCATGGGACTGAAAAATTACCTGGGTGGGCTAAATTGGGATGTCCTGATTATGGGTCAGGTTGGTGGTGTTGGTTGCCAACATGACGTTTTACAGAGCATAGTTCTAGCTGCCCAGACAACTTTTGTTCCAAGTAGGGAAATTAGATCTAACAAAAATGATCCCAAATGGATGATCAATAGATTAAAACACCTCACTTGTCAAAAGAGACATATATAGGCGCAGTTAAGAAATCAATATATTCAATTAAAAAGAGAAATAAAAAAAAGGAATAAGAAAAGCAAAAAGGGATTATGAGGCTAAGGTCGCAAGAGATTCGACGACTAACCCAAAAGGGTTCTTTCAGGTATACAGAAGTAAGATTAGGGACAAGATAAGCCCACTTATGAGTAACTCAGGTCAGACCACTGATAGTGATAAGGATATGTGTGAAATTTTCAATACTTACTTCCTTTCAGTTTTTACCCAGGAAAATACTAGAGAAATTCCAGAAATAATAGATTATGAAGAACAGGTCGATAATGAACTATGCACGATTGTTGTAACTAGTGATATGGTCCTCAGACAAATAGAGAAATTAAAACCAAACAAATCCCCAGGCCCTGATGAACTGTTTGCAAGGGTGTTAAAGGAATGTAAAGAGGAACTTAGCATGCCTTTGGCTAATCTTTTCAACATATCACTGCAAACTAGCATAGTGCCTGATAAATGGAAAATGGAAAATGTAATACCTATTTACAAGGCAGGTGACAGGTCCCTAGCTTCGAACTATAGACCAATAAGCCTTACCTCCATAGTGGGAAAACTTATGGAATCAATAATTGCCGAAGCAAATTCGTAGCCATCTCGAAAGGCATAGATTGGTTAATGAATCTAAGCACGGTTTTACAAAGGGGCGTTACTGTCTTATGAATTTACTGACTTTCTTCACTAAGGTATTTGAGGAGGTAGATCATGGTATTGAATATGATATTGTGTATATGGACTTCAGTAAAGCTTTTGACAGCAGAGAGTTTGCATAAATGGGGAGATATCAGAATGGGGGTAGTGTTGGGCCCCTTGTTGTTCAAAATCTACATAAACGACATAGACTAGGGAATAAATAGCGGCATAAGCAAATTGGCTGATGACACCAAAATAGTCCGTCCAGTTCATTCTAATGAGGATATTAGGGCACTCCAGGATGATTTGAATAAACTCATGCAGTGGTCGGAGAAGTGGCAGATGCAGTTTAATATAGACAAATGCAAAGTTCTAAATGTTGAACAGGAACATAACCATGCCACATATAAACTAATTAATGTAGATCTTAATATTATGGATTGCGAAAAGGATTTAGGAGTTCTGGTTAGTAGTAATCTAAGACCAAGGCAACAGTGCATTAGTCAATGGGGTTGGGAGCGAGTGTGAGGTGGCTGATATGGTGGAGAGGAATGAGGCTACCAGCAGCGAGGTGCAGTCTGTCTCTCGCTGCGAGGAAGCTGTAGGTGGGGAGGTAGCAAAGGCTACAAGCACCTACTACAAGTGGCAAGTGGTTCCCAGTTATGGGAAGAGCATCAAGATAAGGAAAGTTAAGAGAGAAGATTTGAAGGTAGGAAATAGCTTTTCTGTTCTTCAGGATGAGTGTACTTCAGTGGCCAGTGAAGGTAAAGGTACTACTTCCCCTGCAAATAGAGGTAAATGCATACTTGTGGTTGGTGACTAACAGGTAAGATATATGGACTGTGCCTTCTGTAATAGGAATAAGAAGGTAAGAGATAGAGTGTGCTTCCCAGGAGCTGGTGTTAGTGACATAGTCGACAGGTTGGATAATATCATGACAGGTAATGGGAAGAAGCCTATTAACTGTCTCAGTGCTGGTGGAAATGGTATTGGGAAGAGTAGGAGAGAAGAGCTGCTAGATAAGTACAGATTAGCTATAGATTTAAATAAGTCTAGAAGGGGAGTTGGCAATGAATGGTTGTCTAGTGCAATTGGTGTAAATTGCTGGCTAGACAGATACTGCAAGGAACTTGCAATCCCATTCATTGACAACTGGGACAACTTTTATGGCAAACATGATATGTATGCAAGGGATGGTGTACATCTTTCTGGGGCAAGGGTGGTAGCACTTGCAGACTCAATCGAGAGGGCCATTGCTGATATGCCTAGGATTTTAAACTGATAGAAGATAGAGGTATGGGTGTGTGTGGGAAACAGTCAGGTTGCAACACTAGGGTTGTAAACAGTAAATGTATAAAAGACATTCATCATGAAGTTATAAAGACAATAGATCATGTCAGCAAACAAAGGGAGAAAGCAGAGGGCAGCAAGGGACTAGCTCCCTTAAGGTCCATTATACTAATAGCAGGAGTGTAAGAATTAAGATAGATGAGTTAAGATTAATTGCAAGTGCAGGAAACATAGATATTATTGCTATAACAGAGACCTGGCTCAATCTGAAAGATAGAGAGATGCCTTCTGATTGTCACATACAAGACTATAAATTATTCCACACTGACAGGGCTAACAGGAAGGGTGGTAGAGTAGCGATGTAGTCAGCGACAATTTAAAGTGTTGTGTTAGACAAGATATAAAATTAGAAGCGTCAGCCACTGAATCTGTTTGGTTACAGCTTCTCGAGGGCCGTGAAAAACTAATTTTGGGTGTGATTTACAGGGCCCCAAATCTTGATAGGGAGTGCAGTAAACTTCTATGGGATGAAATTCGTAAGACCTCTACATACGAGAATGTTGTGATAATGAGAGATTTCAACTATAGAAAGATTGACTGGAGCAATTTGACAGGAAATTTAGAATCAAGTGACTTTCTTGATACGATTAATGATTGTGTTTTAAAGCAGTTTGTGACAGAGCCAACTAGAGGAAATAACCTGCTTGACTTGGTTCTTGCCAGCAGGGAAACGCTAATTAATAATCTTGAGGTTAATGATGAGCTCGGGGAAAGTGATCACAAATCACTCAGTTTTCGTATATCATGGAATTCCCCTAATAATGGCAATCAAGTCTCTCTCCCTGACTTCCGCTTGGCAGATTTCATAGGACTGAAAAATTACTTGGGTGGGCTGAACTGGAATGACCTGACTATGGGTCAGGTAGGTGGTGATGATTGCCGATATGACGTTTTCCAGGGCATAGTTCCAGCTGCTCAGACAACTTACGTTCCAAATAAGGAAATCAGATCAAGCAAAAATTATCCTAAATGGATGAACAATAGATTAAAACATCTCATTGGTCAAAAGAGAGGTTTATATAGGCAAATCAAAAGAGGAGAGATGCAATTGAGAAATCAATATATTCAGTTAAAGAGAGAAATAAAAATGGGAATAAGAAAAGCAAAAAGAGATTATGAGGTTAAAGTTGCAAGAGAATCTAAGACTAACCCAAAAGGATTCTTTCAGGTATGCAGAAGTAAGATCAGGGACAAGATAGGCCCACTCAAAAGTTACTCGGGTCAGCTCACAGACAGTGATAAGGAAATGTGTAGAATTTTTAACACATACTTCCTCTCAGTTTTTACTCAGGAAGATACTAGCGATATTCCAGAAATAATAAATTATGTAGAACAGGTTGATAATAAACAATGCACAATTAGGGTCACAAGAGACATGGTTCTTAGGCAAATTGATAAATTAAAACCTAACAAATCCCCAGGCCCTGATGAGCTGTATGTAAGGGTTCTAAAGGAATGTAAAGAGGAGCTTAGCAAACCTCTGGCTAATCTTTTCAATATATCACTACAGACTGGCATGGTGCCAGATAAGTGGAAAATGACAAATGTGATACCTATTTTCAAAGCAGGTGACAGGTCCTTAGCTTCGAACTATAGACCAATAAGCCTAACCTCCATAGTGCGAAAATTTATGGAATCAATAATTGCCGAGGCAGTTTGTAGCTACCCTGAAAAGCATAAATTAATCAACGAATCTCAACATGGTTTTACAAAAGGGAGTTCCTGCCTTACGAATTTATTAACTTTTTTCACTAAGGTATTTGAGGAGGTAGATCATATTAATGAATATGATATTGTGTATATGGACTTCAGTAAGGTATTTGACAGGGTCCCACATCAGAGACTATTGAGGAAAATTAAGGCACATGGAATAGGAGAAATTTTTTCCTGGACAGAGGCACGATTGACAAATAGGCAGCAGAGAGTTTGCATAAATGGGGAGAAATCAGAGTGGGGAAGCGTCACGAGCGGTGTTCCACAGGGGTCAGTGTTGGGCCCCCTGTTGTTCACAATCTACATAAACGACATTGATGAGGGCATAAAGAGCGACATAAGCAAGTTTGCCGAATTCATTCTGACTAGGATATTAGAGCACTCCAGGAAGATTTGAATAGACTGATGCATTGGTCGGAGAAGTGGCAGATGTAGTTTAATATAGACAAATGCAAAGTTCTAAATGTTGGACAGGAAAATAACCATACCACATGTAAACTAAATAATGTCGAGTGTTTATATACACCTGTTGATAAATTAGACACATGTGCAACTCTTGGGCATCTTTAATGAGGAAACGTTTCGCCACACAGTGGCTTCATCAGTCCATACAAAGGAGAATCGTGAAGAACAGGAGATGAATGAGGTAATCAGTCCCTCAACCTTGAGTCGATGTGGTCAGTCCATCAATCTTGAGTAAAATACAGCATATGTGAACAAATGTGACACCACCTACGTCTGCTGCACCTCTCCTGCCTACGGTATATAAGCTACTTCTCGGCACATATGCTGTATTCTACTCAAGATTGATGGACTGACCACATCGACTCAAGATTGAGGGACTGATTACCTCATTTTTCTCCTGTTCTTCACGATTCTCCTTTGTATGGACTGATGAAGGCACTGTGTGGCGAAACGTTTCCTCAGTAAAGATACCCAAGAGTTGCACATCTATCTAATTTATCAACAGGTGTATATAAACACTCTCAACGTTTTGACCATTGCCGGACAGCTTGTCTACCAGGTCACGGGCCATGGTTTACTAAATATTTTGGTTTAGAAAGACACGTAAGCAAACACTATAACATATTTATTAGAAAACGTTTCGGTCCTGGGACCTTGATCACTTCTAACATACAGGATAGGATAGGATAGGACTCACAGGTAAGTACCCACGAGGGGCGAGGGGCAAGTGGGGACAGTGCGAAGAATAGACGGTGAGAGGAATGTCTTGAGTCGAAGAGAGAAGAGTCAGGACTAGACCCAACTGCTAAGCCACAATAACGATAACAAAAGACGATGTAGATACAACAGGAGCTCTGCAGGCCCCGACTGCAACTTGCTGGACGAAAAATTGCTGCATCTTGATGTTGATTGGCGGCTGGCAGGAGCTGGAGGAGTGGTCAAGGGAGGCAAGCTTCTTGATTGGTCAGGTGTCGTTAATATGTGAGTCTGGAGTTACTTCGTTTCTTTCGTGAAGGAGGCATTCCTTATGTTGTGCATTTGTTGGAAGGAAACGATAAGTAGTCTTGTAATCTTAGGTCGAAATGCTGGGTTGGCTTGTAACTGGTCCAAGGTCATCTGGAGAGTAGTGGTGGAGCAGTGGGATCCTTTACGATTTGTAAACTTGACTGTTCTGTCGAGTAATTTCTCGTACAAAGTGTCGACAGTCATGGTAGGTTCTTGGTCAGGAGTCGTATAAAAAGTTATATCTTTCCAGTGCAGGTATTGATCTTGATGTTGGTCTTCTGTATTAATACGTCGAGAGATAGCTGGAGAGGTTTTTGTTGGTGGTTGCCGCATTGAAGGTGCTTTCAATGTTGGTGTCTCCGCTAGAGAGTGTGTAGAAGACTGCGGGAGAATCGTGGCTTCTGATTGGTCCATATGAGTAGTGGTGGGTGGAGGTGAAGGAGGTACGCCGCCACGACGAGCCAATCGACGAGCAGGAGGCGATCGACGAATAGGAGGCCTTGTTGGAGTGACGTCACTAGGTGTTGGTGGTGTTGGAGCTGCTGATGCAGAAGTGTTGATTAGGTCTTTGGTGAATTTTAGTATTTCTTCCGAAGGTGGAGATGCTGGGAATATAAATGATGGCGTTATTATTTAGTGCAATAAACTCGTTGATGGTTAGAGTTAAAAGATCCAGGTACAGGCCATATTCTGCATGTGAGCGTATAGTAGACAGTAGTGGATCTTGGTTACGTCACAAGCTGGAGGAGTGATGATGGTGGAGGCTGGCTGAGTAGTAGCTTGAAGTAATTTCGTTAGTATTAGCTTGGATCTTTGCAATTGCTGCATACGTTGGTGTGTTGCTAGTAGGTTTTTTCTTTGCTGCTTCTTGTGTTTTCTCCACAATATCCTTACGTGTAGGACATTTTGCTGCCAGTGTATGGTGGTCGTTGCTCTTACAGTTTAAGCACGATGGTTGTGGTGGAGTAGCAATGGTGCAGGAACTGAAGGTGTGTCCCTCACTACCACATGTAGTGCAGAACTTCTTGTTCTTTTACTGGACATGCTTTGGTGGTTGTGATGGTAAGAATAACAGTTCCAGCAGTGTTGGATGTACTGATATCTCTCTGCTTCGATGTAAGTTGGACTGATGAAGTAGTAGTAAACAGCAAGACCTTCGTTCAGAGCAGTGGCAGCCATGTTAACGTCGGTGAAGGTGACCTTGAGCATGGACGATGCATTCGGGATTTTTGTGATGCTGTCAACAGTAGCCCAAGTATTTTGCGTCTCGATGGATGTCTTGAGTTCTGCAGGTGATTGAGATGTCAGAATCTTGTCTAGTTTTTTAAGGAATACTGATTTCCTGGCCTTGAGGGCAGGAGATGACATAACAGTAAACCCTTGAGCAGTAAGTGTAGTGGTGGCATCTGTAGTGAGTAGCTTCTCTGCTTCAGCATCATCGTGACACACAACAATGAATGCTTCTTTCAGAGACAAAATGGTGTTGAATTTAACTTGCAGTGTTCCTTGAACAACAGTTGCAAGAGCAATCTTCGTTGAATCATCAACGGTACCACTTGTTGGCTTGATCTTGACACGATTTGCGTAGCTCATCGTGCATGAAGGTGAAGACGATGCTGGTACAGGTTCCCCTCCCCAACGGGGATCGCAGGGATAGAGTAGGGAAGACTTCACCCAGCTACAAGAGTGCAGAGGCCAACTGTCTGCCCTGGGACAGGCAGCCAGCTACGCACCAAGTCCTGGAGCGGGATGAAGAATTCCTCTTCTCTTGCCTGTTCCAATGCCGAGTGTCGAGGTCTGATCCTCCCAACCAGGAGCAGGAGCAGGTACGTCTTGCCAGTGCAGAAGCCAGTCGAAGAGTGAAGTCTGAAGTCTAACATACAGAGATAGAAAGACATTATATATATAGGCGGAGAGTGAGGTGTGACGCACGTGACCTGAGGAATGTCATAAGAACATAAGAATGGAGGAACACTGTAGAAGGCCTACTGGAGACTCCGAGTTTCAAAAGGGTTTTGCTCAAGGAATTATCACTGCTGCAGCTACTGAGCCTTCAAGATCGGTCATTCCCAGAAGATACATCCAAGCACTCAGGAACTTGGCCAACAACGATGATATCGTCATTACAACCGCTGACAAAGGAGGTGGTGTGGTGTTACTCAACACTGTCGACTACAACAATAAAGTCTTAAATCTTCTCAACGATGCCAACACATACCAGCCTGTATCGGAATCAGTGCTACTTCAAAGTACCCAGACTTTCCTTCAAAAGGCTCGTAGCATCTTACGAAAATCAGAACAAGGCAAGAAACTACTTAAACTTTTACCAGGTCAACCGAAACCAGCACGCCTGTATGGCCTTCCTAAGACACACAAACCTGGCATCCCACTACAGCCTATCACTTCAGGCATAAGGAGCGCACCACACAGACTAGCCGGCCACCTTGCCAAATACCTTTCAGCGCTTCTGGGCACCATCAGTCAAGCCCACCTCAAATACTCAGGTGACCTTCTCTCCCGAATTTCCAACCTGAATGTCAAAAACAAAAGCATGGCTTCCTTCGATGTCACAGCCCTCTTTACCAACGTTCCTACTGACGCTGCAATCAACATTCTGAGACAGAGGCTCACTGAAAACCACGACCTCCCTTTACCTCTTCTAGATTTCATCAATCTAGTGGAACTTTGTGTTAATTTCACTTCTTCAAGTATCAGGACAACTGTTACAAACAATGCTTTGGGATGGCAATGGGCAGCCCGCTCAGTGCTGTGCTTGCCAACCTCTTCATGGAAAACCTGGAGACAGAGAAATTCAGCACCCTCATTCCCAACACCGTTACCTGGCTAAGATACGTTGATTATATATTGGTTTTTCTATCCGAGACGTCTCAATATCCAGGCCCTTCTCAACAAGATCAATGCAGTTGAACCATCAATAAAGTTTACACCTGAACTCTAAAATGATGGCAAACTTCCTTTCCTCGACGTTCTACTGTGCAGATCTCCCGACAGTGACAAACTTCTCTTCAAAGTGTATAGAAAACCTACCAACAAGGACGATCTTATACACTTTTATTCACACCAAGACTCCCGCACTAAGAGAGGAGTCCTCATTGGCTTCTTCTTGAGAGCTCTTCGCATCTCCAGCCCTTGTTTTTCTAGAAGAAGAAAAGCATTTACATAACACAAGCCTTTACACGTCTTCAGTTCCCATCTTTCTTCATCCGAGATTGCAGACTCAAGGCACAAGCTATCCTCAACAAACCGCCCATGGAACAGCCCCCTAAACATTTCATAGTACTCCCATGTGGTGATGTTGCCACGAATACTCGCAGGGCACTTGCTATGAGTAACATCAACGTTTCTACCATAAACACATCATCTATCAAAGACCTCACTACGAAACGCAGCCCCACACCTCTAACTTCTACAGCAGGCGTCTACACTATCCCCTGTGGGTTCTGTCCCAAGAAATATGTATGCGAGACAGGCAGAGATCTTGCAGTCCGCCTGAATGAGCATCGAAATGCCTCTAACAGAGACGATGTAAGGTACGCATGTGTCCTCCACAGAGACTCCACGGGGCATTTGATGAACTGGAATGAGGCACAACTCGTTCTCACCGAACCAGACCTCAGAAGCCGACGGTGCCTAGAAGCCTCACTAATCGCCGTCACCGACACTATAGAACGCAACATGGAAACTAAAAATTTCAAAAACATTGGCATACATGATACTTAAGCAGCACCAACCCAACAACACAGGAGTCACATGATTTCATCGTCTACCCGTCCTCATCATAGGTAGAGGTTGTTTTGATAAGGAACTGCCTCGCATGGGCCAGTAGGCCTTCTACAGTGTTCCTCCATTCTTATGTTCTTATGACATTCCTCAGGTCACGTGCGTCACACCTCACTCTCCGCCTATATATATAATGTATTTCTACCTCTGTATGTTAAAGTGATCAAGGTCCCAGGACCGAAACGTTTTCTAATAAATATGTTATAGTGTTTGCTTACGTGTCTTTCTAAACCAACTTGTCGGTATTTATTACCAAGGTTTATACCACTAAATATTTTCATGGTGTGCAGGTTCCTTGCATAAGGGGAATTCAATGCTCTCATCCCCATTTTTTTTTTCGTACAGCGCATCATTGTAGAAACCTTTCTCCCTCGTCAGCACAGCCCAGTCCAGTCCAGCACCACGTGGACAGACAGACACATGGCTTCTGCCGAAAGGAAGAGGTCACGATGTTCCAGGGACACGACGGATGACTCGGATTTAGAAATGGACGACTCAGATTTAGAAATGGACGACTCGGATTTAGAAATGGACGACTCGGATTTAGAAATGTGGGGTGCAATCCTAGCGAAGAAGTTGCGAGACTACTCCGTGTCATCAGAGGAAAAGTCTCCAGTTCTGACAAGCCTAACCATGCAGCCAGAGAATACGGAAGGATGGATCAGTGTGAACAGTAAGACACGCCGTCCCTCCAAGGAGCAGGTAAACCAGCTCAAATCACCTTCCAAATTCAAGGTAAAGGCTTATGGGGAACACAAAACCCACTATGGCGTGGTTACACACCTGGAAACACAGCACAAACTGAGGTTCAAGATATGGTTCAACCTGAGGGGAGAACCAATACTGACTCCTATCAACAGGGAAATGCATATCACCTTGAAGAAAGTCATGGAAACAGACCGCTCCTTCACCCTGGAGGAACTGGATTCTCGGCAGAAGGTCACCAAGGGTGTAGTGATGCGATACCCGCTGATGATGCCCATCGAGGCAGTAGCAGTTCACCCCAGTGTCGTGTCAGCTCAGCGTCTCAAGGCAAAATCGGCAGGCAACGCACCAACCCGGCAGGTTGGTGCGTTGCCTGCATGTAGGACCGCTGCATGTAGGACCGCTGCCATCCCAGCTGGACCTCGGTTCATGGGCCAGGTACGATGTCAAGACCTTCACGGCAGAACCAGTTTGCTGTTTCAAGTGCCAGCGTTACGGACACATAGGTGCACTCTGTCCGAGCAAAGTAATCTGCGGTGTCTGCAGCCAGCCCCACCCTACCGAGGAATGCATCACCAAGCTGAAGAGTGCATCGCCACCCACTCCACGATGCCCGAATTGCAGGCAGAAACACCATGCCTGGAGCCCTCGATGCCATGAGAGGCTCACTAGAATTCGTGAGGCCTGAAAGACACCAACGTCGAGACAGCAGGCTACGGCAGAGCATCACCCTCAGCAGACGATGGGTGCAGAGAATCCTGCCATACTGCAGAACTCTCATCAGGCAACACAACTCAATGCCCAGGAATTTCCAACCCTTGAAGACTCAACCAGGCGTCATGAACAGGAGCATAATCCCCCACTACCGCAACGAAGAAACAAAAACATGAGGAACAGGCGGCGCCAACAGGAAACATCTGGGCAACGCAATCAGCAGACGGCACTACACGAGCCCCCACCGCCCTCCTTGCCAGGCACAGCCACTATGCAGGCTGTGGCTGCACCTCACCAGCAGATGCCGGGTACACAACTTGGCATAGAACAACAGGCCACGGTGTGCACAGTGAAGAAATACAACCCTCAGCAGTCCCCACAGATTACGACAGCCCAGATAATGTCCACTGCTTCGAACCCACCGACAACGCAGGCCCTCAACAGAGAGGATCTCTTAACACTCATCAAGGCATTCACGTATATTATCTGCAACACAATCACCTCCACGGAACAACAGAGCATGTTCCGGCAGATGGTCAGCACACTCCTGAGGGTGTGCTTACTGACAGAGCAGGAAACAGAGGATGCCATAAATCTGCAGATAATCAGAGCGGACAGAACCCAGCCCCCAGCTCAGGAAACAGCTGAGATGGAGTAACCTCAGTCGCTTATGAGGCACACTAGCTGAACTGTCCGGAAAAGTGCTTGTGCAGCATAAGCTGCAAGAGCGAAAAATCAATTCTCCTTCAGGAGCCAGAGTCGGGTCATCTCAAGATTAAGACCCGTGCCAGGACCCTTGTCTTGGCGAACATTATACATACATACATCATCCCCACTTATTCCCAGGCGATGACTGATGAGATTCCCAAAATGAGGGTTTTATCAACTCTGAACGAATTATAGTTGTTAGACACACGTTTGAAAAATTAAACAATGATCGATATAAACTGGGATATGTCAATAAGACGATTAAAATGTCTTTTTGTAAAAAAGTAGTGTTATGTAATGAATATTTGTGTAACACGTGAAGAAAAGATCAACCGGGAGGAGCTAAATCAAAACACCCGTCATACGGAGAGAGGAAAATGAGTTGGTAATGCTTGGATGCTAGCAGGTCCTCTACCTGTGCTAGTACCCAGGATAACGAGTGGGCAGTGCTTGGATACTAGTAGGGCCTCTATCTGTACTAGTACCCAGGATAATGAGTGAGCAGTGCTTGGATACTAGCAGGTCCTCTACCTATACTAATGCCCAGGATAACGAGTGGGCAGTGCTTGGATACTAGCAGGTCCTCTACCTATACTAATGCCCAGGATAACGAGTGGGCAGTGCTTGGATACTAGTAGGGCCTCTACCTATACTAATGCCCAGGGTAACGAGTGGGCAGTGCTTGGATACTAGTAGGGCCTCTATCTGTACTAGTACCCAGGATAATGAGTGAGCAGTGCTTGGATACTAGTAGGGCCTTTACCTGTGCTAGTACCCAGGATAACGAGTGGGCAGTGTTTGGATACTAGCAGGGTCTTTACCTGTGCTAGTACCCAGGATAATGAGTGGGCAGTGTTGTAATACTAGCAGGGCCTCTACCTGTGCTAGTACCCAAGATAATGAGTGGGCAGTGCTTGGATACTAGCAGGGCCTTTACCTGTGCTAGTACCCAAGATAATGAGTGGGCAGTGTTGTAATACTAGCAGGGCCTCTACCTGTGCTAGTACCCAGGATAATGAGTGAGCAGTGTTGTAATACTAGCAGGGCCTCTACCTGTGCTACTACCCAGGATAATGAGTGAGCAGTGTTGTAATACTAGCAGGGCCTCTGCCTGTGTTAGTACCCAGGATAATGAGTGGGCAGTGCTTGGATACTAGCAGGGCCTCTGCCTGTGCTAGTACCCAGGATAATGAGTGGGCAGTGCTTGGATACTAGCAGGACCTCTACCTGTGCTAGTACCCAGGATAATGAGTGGGCAGTGCTTGGATACTAGCAGGACCTCTACCTGTGCTAGTACCCAGGATAATGAGTGGGCAGTGCTTGGATACTAGCAGGACCTCTACCTGTGCTAGTACCAACAAGTAGGCGGGATTATAAGTGAATGAAAATTAGATGTTTACATTTCTGTTATTTCAGATGTGATCCAGGAAGATGTCCGGATATAATCACTTTAGATAACTCGGATAGGTCATCACATGTGAATATTAATTCAGACTTATCCACTGATAATAATGTTCAAGTAATGTGATTACTAACCATGCCACGAGCGGGTAGTGTTGTAATTGCTCTCATTTTTCTAAGGTATTTTCAGATATCCCACATAGAACCAACTCTGAACTCAAGAATGAACAAACCATTGCAGGTGTTACTTAAATGGAAATGTACCAAGTACCTTTTCAATTAAGATCTGTGATAATGTTGACAAAACATCTGAAAGTTAACATCACTGAACCATCCACTTATTGTTCTCCAGTAGTAATCTCCATAATTCATAAGAACTGATCATGTGTCTGTGAATTATTGATGACCTTCATAAATTTGCTAACTATCATTACTTCTCGGAAGTGGATATAATTCAGAAGCAACATTAAATTATTTTACATGCTGATTCCAAGCACTATAATACTTTTTCGATTCATTAAGGTCGGAAAAGAAGTGTACTGCTGGTACTTAAGCACCTTTCAAACATATCGCCTTATTTTGAAATATATATTATGAATCCTTCCTGGAAAGAGCTTATGCATTTCCTCTGTAGTTTTTCCGACACGACAATCCCATGGATTAACTTTTTTACTAACTGCCAACTTATATCATAAATTTGTACCCAACTAATCTACTTATCTGATGTAACTTATCAGATATGAATTTTTTGTTTGGTAGGTGAGACACATAGGCAACAGTTAGGCAACTTTATTCCGAAACGTTTCGCCTACACAGTAGGCTTCTTCAGTCGAATACAGAAAGTAGGCAGGAACAGTAGAGATGTGAAGACGATGTAATCAGTCCATCACCCTTGAAGTCGTAGAATTTGAGGTTGTCTTCACATCTCTACTGTTCCTGCCTATTTTCTGTATTCGGCTGAAGAAGCCTACTGTGTAGGCGAAACGTTTCGAAATAAAAGTTGCCTAACTGTTGCCTATGTGTCTTACCTACCAACCTGTCGGTATTGTATACCATTTTGATGTTCATCTTGTCAGACACTGCAACACATGGTATCTTGGTACAGAAAACACCTTGGACAAGTTTTTCAAGTGAGAATTGTTGGATCTGAGAGGGACCTGACCTCTCAGTGGCTACATTCTCACTACTACTACTACTACTCTGCACCTCTCCTTCCGACAGTATTTAAGTCTCCGTACTGTCGCTTGATCTTCAGATAGTTCCTGACTATGGAACTGAACTTCTTCAGGCTGAGGGACTGACAACCTCAAATTCTACGACTTCAAGGGTAATGGACTGATTACATCGTCTTCACATCTCTACTGTTCCTGCCTACTTTCTGTATTCGACTGAAGAAGCCTACTGTGTAGGCGAAACGTTTCGGAATAAAGTTGCCTATGTATCGGAATTGTATACCATTTTGATGTTCAATTTTTTGTTTGATCTGCTAAGTCAATGAAACATTTCAGCCACATGAATTCATTTTTTTAATCCTTCCATACTAAAGCTTCCTGACATTATTAGAACATTTTGTTAACATATATGTGTCCAGCAGAGGACTGGACACATTACGTTCACAGTATTATGACGTTCCTTTTCCTGTAATTTTAAGAATCTAATAGCATTTTAAGATGGATCCTCGTAATACAAGAGTTTAAGTTCCAAGTACTATGCATTGTGAGTTCCACAAATTACTTTTATGATTGGCTGAACGGCTGCTCAGCTGGTGAGGTTCTTTAGAAAGAGGAAAATAACCTTTTCTTTTGGCTGTGCTTTCAGAGCTCCGTGAGTTTAAGAAATGTTTAAGAGTGTTGTATAAGGGGAAAGGGTAGATAATGGTTCGTGTGACTGTCGTCCGTTTGTTGGGTCCGAAGTTCTCTCTAGAGGAGCCGTTTGTGGCGCTATCTAGTGAGGGAATTAATTTCTATGATCCGTCATCTGCCGTCTCTTCTTTACTTATGGGGGTTTCTCTTTACTGCTTCTCACGTTTTCTTTCCTCAGAGGTAACAACTGATATCTCTTCACTTCTTATTTTAGCGTTTGGTTATAATGTTCTGAAGACTCCAAGTGGACTTCCTTTCAGTGTTAAGTATTGTCTTATGCAAACTATACCACGGGCGGGATTTGAACCCGCGGTCAGAGAGTCTCAAAACTCCAGACCGTCGCGTTAGCCACTGGACAGCTAGCCACGATAAGATTCATCTAACTAGGTATATTTCTACACCATAGGAAGGTTAGCATAGGCACCACTGTGACCCCAAATGCAAGTTTTTACATTTGGGGTCCACAGTGGTGCCGAAGCTAAAACCCTTTCCTTTGGTGTAGAGATATTCCTAGTTGGATGAATCTTATCGTGGCTAGCTGGTCCAGGGGCTAACGCGACGGTCGGGAGTTTAGACCTCTGACCGGGGGTTCAAATCCCGCCCGTGGTAGGGTTTTGTTTGCCTTTGTGTCTTACGTTTCGTGAGTCATTTTTATGCCGTTTTTACTTCATGATTTTACTTTTTTGTTTCTACCACCCCTTTTTCTGTCAGATCCCGTGAAAAAGGTGGAAAGGAACGGGATTTGTGTATTTTAAATTTTATTGCCTTGAAAATCAGACTGCCAACAATGTGTGATCTGGAGTGTTTTTCTACTCGCTTCTTGATTTCAAAAAGGTCTCTTAATGTTCCGTAACTTATCAAGGGTTGGGTGAACGCCTATGACACTCGGGTTTTCGAGTGTCACCCTTCAAAACCACGTTTTTTGACTTGAAGTACTTTTGACAGTGGCCTACATTTATATTTGTTACACCATCTTGTGGAGTGGTCGCCTACATCTCTACCAAGTGCATTTGCCCCTCTGTTTGACGATTAATTATTTTCATATTAGCTTTGCTTAGTCTTTTGCTTTTTTTTTTTTAAATTTATTTATTTAAAAAATAAACTTTTGCTAAATTTACTTAGCTCTTCATTTTTTTTTTCAGTTACAATTTTATTTCTCATAATTTTTTCAACGGAAAACCACAACATTTTGGTCCACAATTTAAACCAATGACATCAAAACTAAAAACGTTTTTAAAGTAAAACCCATGTTTGGGGACATTACCCAAACGTTAGTTATTGGTCACCCCATAAATGTGGAAAAATTTAGCCTTTTCCCCTTTGTGTTTGGGCTGATGAAGTCACTGTGTGGCGAAACGTTTCTTCGTAAAAATTCCCATATATTGCATAAGTGTCTCTCTTCAACTTGGGGGTTTTTAAAACCTTTATCACTGGCTAATTTGTATTTGATAAAAAAACTAGTACCTGACCAAAATTGGGGTTTTCACGGTTAAGTTGGGCTGAAAAACTAGTGTAAGTAGCCCAGTATCGACATTATTTTTCTTAAGGCCTGCAAACTTGATACCATAATGCCAGGCGCTTTTAGGCCTAGACCTGGCCGTCGCTGATGTTTGTCTGGGGATTAAACGGGTTTTGCTAGCGAAGGGGGAAAATTGGGCAAAAAAATGGCATTAACCCTCGACTTATAGCTGCGGGGTGAGTATTAGGACTAATGTATTCTGGTAAAACAACATTCAAAGCTTCATGACAAAGAGTAAGTGTTTGGGCCAAAACAAAATAATCCTCATTTTATCCCGTTTTGGGGATTTGCCCAAATCGTATTGCATATGGGAGCGATGGGCTTGTAACCCCTTCTCCTATATAAAATACTAAAAATAACAAGAAAAACTTGATAAAAGCTGGGATGTTTGAATGTGTGTATTGATAAGAAAGAGATAATTGCCAGTGTTATGAGTGGAAAGAAGTCGAATGTCCTACCTCAAAGTGAAACAAACTTTAAGGGGTTAGGGAAGTTTCAGTGGGGAGAAATAAATGGGATTAAATCAAGAGTATCTAAGAGATTGAAGATTAATGGTTCAGAGAACCGACATATTGACAAATTATACACATGATCTACAATCCTGTCAGACACTGCAACTTCTTGGGATCTTAATACTTGGAAATTCTTCGCTTGCCTAACCCTTGGGCACGACCTACTTCCACATTGAACAAATGTAACACCACCTATGACTGCTGCACCTCTACTGCCTACGGTTTATAAGCTCCTTCTCCGCATGTATGCCGTATTCTATTCAAGATTGATGGACTGACCACATCGACTCAAGGCTGAGGGACTGATTACCTCATTCTCCTCCTGTTCTTCAAGATTCTCCTTTGTATTGACTGAAGAAGCCACTGTGTGGCGAAACGTTTCCTCAATAAAGATACCCAAGAGTTGCACATGTGTCTAATTTATCGACGTGTCGGTTCTCTGAACCATTGATCTACAACTCTTGGGTATCTTTATTGAGGAAACGTTTCGCCACACAGTGGCTTCATCAGTCCATACAAAGGAGAATCTTGAAGAACAAAAGGAGAATGAGTTAATCAGATTTGAGTCGATGTGGTCAGTCCATCAATCTTGAATAGAATACGGCATACGTGCGGAGAAGGAGCTTATAAACCGTAGGCAGGAGAGGTGCAGCAGTCATAGGTGGTGTCACATTTGTTCAATGTGGAAGTAGGTCGTGCCCAAGGGTTAGGCAAGCGAAGAATTTCCAAGTATTAAGATCCCAATAAGTTGCAGTGTCTGACAGGATTTTAGATTAATGGTTCAGATAACCGACATGTTGATAAATTAGACACTTGTGCAACTCTTGGGTATCTTTATTGAGGAAACGTTTCGCCACACAGTGGCTTCATCAGTCCATACAAAGGAGAAACTGTGGCGAAAAGTTTCCTCAATAAAGATACCCAAGAGTTGCACAAGTGTCTAATTTATCATCAGTATCTAAGAGAGTTAGAGCTAACGAAGGAGTAGGAATAATTGTGAAAGATCAATTATGGAAGGAGAAGAGGGAATATAAATGTAAATATTGAAGGATTGTGTGGATTAAAATAATGGTTGTATGCGAAAAGTGAGTTAAAATAAGTATGTATGCACCTAGAGAAGAGGAGAGAGAAAGATTGTGAGAGATGTTTAGCGAGTGTTTTGAAAGTTTTGAACCAAGTGATAAAGAATTGTGGTGAGGGACCTAAATGCTGATATGGAAGAATGGTTAGGGAGGGTGTGGTAGGTAAGTTTGGAGTTCTAGGTGTAAATGAAAATGGGGGCCATATGATTGAACTTTGTGTACATGGACAACAGGTGTCTTAAGGAAACGCGTCCTGATGTTTCCAACAATACCGGAGCTCGCTCCCCTGACCTCAGTGTGTGAGCTAGATGCATTAGCAATCAAGCTACCATTGTACCGTAGAGTACCACTGTATGATAACAACACTTCTTACCCCACTGTCAGCACTGTTAGGGTTAACGAAGCCATCAGTGAAGATAGTCTGCTGGATTTTATTTATTGTTTGCAGCTCGTGCATTTATTCCAGACCACTGAGGTCAGTGGTCACGTGTGGTCATACCTGTCCTGAGCTGTCTGGGATTAGCGTGGGGTGTTATCAAGCACCATGGCTTGTTGAAGTTTTTTAGAATCTCTGGTTTAAGTGTTGAAGAAGGAGGTTCTACTGCTACAGGAGGAAAATAGGAGATAAGGAGGGTTAATAAAGAAGATGTGATAGTAGGAAATCGATTTTCTGTTCTCCAAAACGAGTGTACTTCAGTGGTTAGTGAGGTTAAAGGTACCTCTGACTCACCTGCTAATCAAGGTAAGAATATTCTGATTGTAGGAGACTCTCAGGTAAGATATATGGACCATGCTTTTTGTTACAGAGATAGAAAGGTCAGACAGAGGGTGGGCCTCCCAGGAGCTGGTGTTGGTGATACAGTCAGCAGGTTTGATAATATTATGCCAGGTAATGGGAACAAATCCATTATCTTTCTTAGTGTTGGGGGTACTGACACTGGGAAGTGCAGGAGACAGGAACTGCTGGATAAGTACAGGTCGGCCACAGAAGTAGTCAGGTCTAAGGGAGGGATCCCTATCATGTGTAGCATCTTGCCTAGAAGGGGAGTGGGCAATGAATGGATGTCTACGACAATTGGTATAAATTGCTGGCTAGACAGGTACTGCAAGGACCTTGTAATCCAATTCATTGATAACTGGGGCAAATTCTGTGTCAAACATGATATGTATGCAAGGGATGGGGTTCATCTCTCTGGGGTTGGAGTGGTTGCATTAGCCAGTTCGAATGAGAAGGTAATTGATGACGTGTTTAGGACTTTAATCTAATAGATTATAGAGATATGGATATTTTTGGGAAACAATCAGGCTGCAGTATTATTGCTGGAAACAGCAGATATTACCAGGATACCTCAGGGATATGTTTTGAAGATAACATTCAAAATAAAGTTCCTAATAAAGGCAAAGCAACTGATCAACAAAGAGAGATAGTAGAGGGTAACAAGTGACTAGCTCCCTTAAGATTTACTATACAAATAGTAGGAGTCTGAGAAATAAGATAGATGGACTAAGATTACTCTCAAGAGCAGGTAATATATATATTATTGCTATAACTGAAACCTGGTTCAACTTGGAGGATAGAGAAATGCCTTCTGAATGCAGCAGAAAAGGTTATGAACTATTCCACACTGATAGGGTCAACAGGAAGGGTGGTGGAGTAGCGATGTACGTCAAAGATAATTTAAATTGTTGTGCTAGACATGATATAAGATTAGAACCATCGGACACAGAATCTGTTTGGCTACAGTTTCTCGAGGGGTATGAAAAATTAATTTTGGGTGTAATATATAGGCCCCCAAACCTTGATAGGGACTGTGGTGAGCTGCTATTGGACGAAATTCATAAGGGGTCTAGATATAAAAATGTTGTGTTATTGGAAGATTTTAACCTTAGACAAATTGACTTGAACAATTTGACAGGAAATCTTGAGTCTAGTGACTTTCTTGATACAGTTCACGATTGCTTTCTAAAACAGTTTGTGACAGAACCAACTAGAGGAAACAATCTGCTTGACTTGGTTCTTGCCAACAAAGATTCACTTATTAATAATCTTGAAGTTAATGATGAGCTTGGGGAAAGTGACAACAAATCACTTAGTTTCAATATATTATGGAATTACCCAGTAAACTGCAATCAAGTCTCTGTCCCACACTTCTGCTTGACTGATTTCACAGGACTGAAAAATTACCTAGGTGGGCTAAATTGGGATGTCCTGACTATGGGTCAGGTAGCTGGTGTTGGTTGCCAATATAACGTTTTTCAGAGCATAGTTCTAGCTGCTCAGTCAACTTTTGTTGTGAGTAGGGAAATTAGATCTAGCAAAAATGATCCCAAATTGTAAAAAATAGATTAAAAGATCTCATTGGTCAAAAGAGAGGCATTTTTAGACGTATCAAAAGAGGGGATGGGCATGGTTGACAAATAGGCAGGAAAGAGTTTGCATTCATGGGGAGAAAAATAGACCTGGAAAAACGTTTTGGGTTAGTTTTAGAATCCCTAGCACATTAATTTCATAGTCCCTTTTAGCTTTTTTTATCCCCTTTTTTAATGTCCCTCTTAATTCAATATACTGATTCAAACGATGACCCACCCTCGCCTCTTTTGATACGCCTATAAATTCCTTTCTTATACCCTAGTAGATATTTCAGCCTATATTCATCCATTTGGGTAATTTCTATTTGATCTTAATTTCCCCTTATAAGGGATAAACTTCTTTGAGCAGCATGAATTTGTGTCAGAAAACTGTCATATTGAATAGCTCTCTTTCGTTACCCCCCAGTCCAACAGATGATAAGTGTTTCTCTAATCCCATCGTAATCTTCAAAGCCGAAAATCCTTGTGCCTGTTTTACTGAGTTATTCCTACTATCATACACTTCCATTCAATTCTAACATGTAATTGGATTTGTGGTCGCTAGCACCCAGTTCCTCTGAACTTCTAAATATTAACAAGGGATTCATTGTTTTGCCAGAACTAGTCAAGCAGATATAAACCCTTGTAGGTTCAGTCACAAAAAAAACCTTCCCCCCCTGGCTTCAAAAAACCAATCCTACCTACTTCTAAGAAATCGTATGATTCTAAATTCCCAGTCAGAAATTCCAATCAATATGACGAAAGTTAAAGACTCCAAGAATTACTACATTAATCGTCCTTGTTGGCCCTAACAATTTTCCTCCCATAGTAGTCTCCCGGTCCCTAATCTAAATTTGGGGGACGGTATATCACACCTAAAATAATTTTCATGCCCCTCTGAAAATTTCTATCCAAACAAGACTCTGTATGTGATTACTCAACTTAATACCCGTTTTTATGCAACAGTTCCAGCGATCTCGGACATAACAATGCCACCCCCCACCCCCCTTCCCGATAACTTCTATCTACTGGAACAATTTAAAAACCCTGAATTGTGACCATTCTGCAGGCATGTCCCGAACTATTTTTGAATTAAACCACGTCCACAGTAATGGCAAATACATCTATGTTACCTGCACTATCAACTAGTCTCCACTCGTCCATTTATTTCTATCACGCGACTATTTGTGTATAAATAATTAATGACCCACCTCTCTCATTACCCTTCCTGCTCTATTCGTTATTTCACTAAACCTATTCTGTCCATTGTCAATTAGTGCACTGGCTTTCCATATCCTCCTCATTTTGCCTATTACTAGTTCCTCCTAGTAACTCATGTTACTACCACTGAGACTTCACAGATTTCCTTTCCCGCCAAACCCATACCACTAACTATGCCTATTTAAAGACCTAAAGCTCCCTCCACTGCGGTTGGCCAGTGCTCCCACACCACACCTAACAAAGTGAACCCCATCCCTGCATAACATGTCATTTCTGCCATAAGAAGAGGTCCCTTTTGTCATGAATGTACACCCGCATTTTCCTTACAGTATTTGTCCAGCCATCAATTGACACCAATTGCTCTGGACAACCATTCATTTCCAACTCCTCTCCTTGGCAAAATGCCACATATGACAGGTTTCCCACCCTTCTTCCTAATTATCTCTATGCTGACCTATACCTGCTAATCAGGTCCTCACTTAACTCTACGTCCTGCCAACATCGTGCCTCCAGCAACTGAGACAGATATTCGGATGGCTCCCATTACACTCTCATGATGACAAACCAGACGGCTAACAATATATCCTACCATCCCCCAGCCCCAGGAAAACACACTCTCAGCCTCCTACTTCCTATCCTTCAAACAGATGATGCCCTATCCCATGTACCTAATCTGGCCTATCCCCAACAACAACAATGTTTTAACATCCATTGGCGTCCGTCCGTAGTAATGCCCAATAGTCGACTCACATTCGCCGGGTAGCATTACACCACTTGTAAATCGTCATGACGTTCTCGATGGATCTTCGTTGGGGTTTCATAGGGATGTATCACTCACGTCTGGCCAATGCTTCCTTGTTGCACGTTGTGGCATTTCCCAGTAGAACACTCACAAATCGTCAGGTAGCACCGAAATGAGTTGAAAGTTTCCACGGCAGTCCTTCTGGTTTCTCGTTTTTTCTGCCTCGTCAACCGTTTTTCTTAATCTACAGCTTGGTTTCCATGTGCCGCGGGGCCACTGACAAGCACCCCTCTTAACCTGGGGACTCACAACAGAGGATTACTACAGAATCCCTTGTTCTCCTCCGTTAATCGCCGTATCCCATTTAGCAACTCTGAGTTTCTACTCTCAGGCTGCTGGTAAAGCTGCTCAAGAGAGGGCATCCTGGTTCAGATTCACAGAGAGCACACAAACATGTCTTCACAAGCTAAGAACACGTCACCAATGTGTCTAATTAATCAACATGTCGTCTCATGAACCATTCATCTACAAAGTCCAATACAAAGTAGAAATGGGAAAGGAGAAGAAGAAGTTTGAGTAATACAGCTCCCTCAACCTGGATGATAGGTAAGACACATATGCAACAGTAGGTATCTTTTAATTGTGAAACGTTTCGCCTTACACAGTAGGCTTCTTCAGACAAGTAACAAAAAAGTGATAGAAGCAAAATACTTGAAGACGATGTAATCATCCATCACCCTTAGAGTTTTTGAGGTGCAGTCCCTTCTCTGGAGAAGAGCATTGTTCCAAAGTATGAAACAATAGGAGAGAAGTGACAGATGGAGCTTTTTAAAGCGCCAAGAGGTGAGACCGTAGCCACTAGGAAGGTAAGAACCAGATGTTGAGAGGTCAGGTCCCTCTCAAATCAGCCCCTCTCACTATGGAAGTTGTCGAAGTTTGATTGCAGGTCTGTACCAAGAGTGTCTAATTTATCACATGTCAGGTGTTCGGTTCTCTGAACCATATCATCTTACAAACCTGTCAGACACTGCAAACTTCTAGGGAGCTTTAATACTTGGGAATTCTTTTCGCTGCCTAATCTTGGGCAAGACCTACTTCCACATTGAACAAATGTGACATCACCTATGTCTGCTGCACCTCTCCTGCCATACGGTTTATAAGCTCCTTCTCCACACGTATGCCGTATTCTATTCAAGATTGATGGACTGACCACATCGACTCAAGGTTGAGGGACTTATTACCTCATTCTCCTCAGATTCTCCTTTGTATTGGACTGATGAATCCACTGTGTGGCGAAACGTTTCTTCAATAAAGATTCGCATGTGTTGCATAAGTATCTCAATTCTTCAACTTGTCGGTTTTCAAAACTATTCATCACATAAACTGAATAGCGTAGATCTTAATAATGCTGATTGCGAAAAGGATTTAGGAGTTCTGGTTAGCAGTAATCTGAGACCAAGACAACAGTGCATAAGTGTTCTCAATAAAGCTAACAGAATCCTTGGCTTCATATCAAGAAGTATAAATAATAGAAGCTTCAGACTGTTAAGAACATAAGAAAGGAGGAACACTGCAGCAGGCCTGTTGGCCCAAACTAGGCAGGTCTCTTACAATTAATCCCAAAAAAAAACTAACAACATATGAACCAACCCCATTTTTAATTCTACCCAAGAAACAAGCTCTGATGTGCAAGTCCCACTCAAATCCTTGGTTAGGCTTCATTTAGATTATGCTGCACAGTTCTGGTCAGCATATTACAGAATGGATATAAATGCACTGGAAAGCATACAGAGGAGGATAACATGTTGATCCCATGTATCAGAAATCTTCCCTATTAGATCAAATAGAAATGACCCAAAATGGATGAATAATAGGCTCAAATATCTACTAGGGCATAAGAAAGGAATTTATAGGCGTATCAAAAGAGGTGAGGGTCATCTTATGAATCAGTATATTGACATTAAGAGGGACATTGAAAAGGGGATAAGAAAAGCTAAAAGGGACTATGAAATTAAAGTTGCTAGGGATTCTAAAACTAACCCAAAAAGTTTTTTCCAGGTCTATAGAACAAAATTTAGAGATAAAAATAACTATGGGCATCTTACTGACAAAGAGAATGAAATGTGCTCGATTTTAAATAATTATTTTCTTTCGGTTTTTACACAGGAAGACACTAACAATATTCCAGTAATTAATTTTTATAGTGGGCTAGAAGAAGATAAATTATGTAACATCACAGTCACTAGTGAAATGTTGTGCAAGAATGGTATATAATACCGACAAGATGAAATTAAGACACAAGTGCAACATCTGGGTATCTTTATTGTAGACGTTTCGCCATCCCAGTGGCTTATCAATAGCTAAATTCTAGGACATAAGGTTGAAGACAGTAGAGCTATATACAGAATATGAAGGTAATCAGTCCCTCAACCAAGGAGTAGGTTGCGAACAGCACATATCGTGGAGATTCTGAAGCAGAATGTATGTAATAATGTTCGCCAAGACCGAAGTTCCTGGCACGGTCACCAATCTTGCGAGACTGCCTCTCCTGGCTTCCCCGAGGGAGAAAGGTTTCTACAAATGAATGCGCCGAATGCTGCTCAATCTCTTCTGGGGCAGTTCAACTGATGCATCTCATAATCGACAACACCGTATTTACACCTCACTATGGAACACTAGCGGAGGAGGAGATATGTCGTTACACAGGTATACAGCTTGTCTGGGTTCGTTTGACTGTCCTTTGTACACTAGTGGGGTCCGCAGTCATCTCTGGGTCCTCTTCGGGGTGAATATCACTCGCTAGTTGCCTGCGGAGTGTCTCAAGTAACTTCGCACTCCAGAAGATAGTGTTGTTAGGGGCCGCTGAACAACGTGCTGACAGTACTGGCACATCTCCTCAGCCTTGTCTACCACATCTTGGCTGTGGAAACCCAAACGAAGCCGATGGATGGCGGTACACTGCGCTCCTGGACCAGCTTCAATCATATGGAGGGGTTTCCTCCCTGATTCGCTGCTCGTACCACCTGTTGAGATGGTGGTATCACCTAAGATCCCCTCCCCCAATAAGGTTTTCATTGCTCGGCAGCCACCATTTGGGCTATCGATAGGCTGATTGGGACAGTAATCCCAACATGTGGATAGTCTGTTGCTGCCTTGCTGCATCATCTGCCGCCTCATATTCCCCGGATGCCCAGCATGGCTGGGGATCCATTTCAAGTCGATCTGTTACCCTGAACTTCTAAGGCAGTCAAGCTCAGGATCGGGGTAATGTTTTTTTGTGGATGAGGTGAACATTGTCCTGTGGTTGAGGATGGAGATGGCATTGATTGCAGAGGTGGAATCAACATGTATGACAGGTCGGAGTCGATGCCTTAGGCATGTGACCCAATTGCCTGCCTAATCGCCACCAGCTCAGCTTGAAGGATTATGCATTGGTCAAGGAGTCGCAAGCCCCTGTGTGTTGTGACCATTGTGGTACAGTCCAGCTGCTGCTCACTTCCTGCCAGGGTCGACAGAACCATCTGTGAAATACACGCCAGTGCCAGCTTTGTCTCAAGCAAGATTGCTGAGGGATTCTGGCTGCAGAGATGCTTAGAGATGGGTAGCTGCATGATGCAAACATCGGCTGGACTGGGCGCCAGGGAAGTGGTGGATGGTACCCAGCAACGAGGAAGGTCAACAACTCTTCTCGGAGTAGTTGTAAGGCCAAGCAAGCTTCCGCCCAGCAGCACAAAACAACGAATCCAGGATAGTTCCGTGAAAGTGTGGGTCCAGTGCCATGGTTGTCATAAATCCGTCTCCTTATGTGGTGTACCTTGCTGCGCGGTGGCGAATCGTGGCACTTTGCAGCGTTATATGTATCTTACTCTGTCAGGCCCAAGAATAGGAAGCCGGCCTCAGATCTGAGACCATACAGTGTTGGTCCAGATGGGGGCCCCAGCATAGTTTCTTATCGCCTGATTTTGTACACCTCTCCACCCTTTGCCTAGCTCATGCGGGAAGAGATGAGCTAACGCCGGTGCACCAAAGTCAATGAGCCGAGCGTAATAGCTTGTATAATAGTAAACAAGCAAGTGCAATCTTTTGATTTGCCCCTGCACGGAGCCTCAGTCATGGCTCACATGGCGTTGAGTCTGAGTAGAGCACGTGACCTGACATACTCGCCTGTTTTCTGAAAGGTCACTTTTTATCAATGTAGATTCCCAAGTACAGTAGGAGCCTTGTTCCCTCAAGTTCTATATCCTGATAGCGTAATCTATTCACAGGCTCTGTCCCTTGAACATCATTGCAAGCGATTTCTCGGCCCAGATCTTGAGGGGCCCTAGTTCCTTGCAAGACTGCGTAATTAGATCCAAAGCTCTCTGAGCCTGTCTCAAAATTGCCTTTCCCAATCACTACGAGTGCAAGATCCATCAGCATAGCTGAGAGTTGTGTACCACTAATGAAAATGGGACGGCCTCACAAGTTCCTGCATACTGGGATGTTAAACAGAGGTAGGACTGAGCACACCTCTCCTAGTTGGTGTACCGTTTCCCAGGTTTTAAAGGAAGAGTAGGTCCCTGAAACTGACACACAGGCCTGCCTGCCCCTAAGTAGACCTCTATCCAGGCCAGGAGGCGTCCTTTGATTCCCATCCGACTAGTATTGCCAGAATTGCTGTGGGGCTGCTAGCTCCAAATGCTTTTTCAAGGTCGAGGTAGACGACGATGGAAGGTTTTTTGTTACTATCAGCAATCTGCTTAGTAGAAGGTGGTTATGCACTCTCTGTATCCCGACTTTCCTTGGTGAAGCCAAAAATGTGATGATGAGAGGGTCCAAGTTTTTCAAAAGGCGGTTTAACACCATCCTTTACAGCAGTCATGGGCTAAGCACTGGACAGCGATATGGGTCTCATGCTGCCTGGGTTCCTATGGGCTTTGGAAATGGTACGATGGTAGCTTTCTCCAAGCAGCTGGGAGTGTCCTGGCCCTCCACGCCTTGTTAATGACGCTAGTAAGGCCTCCCATCCACCTGGCCCAATCCACGTGCAATCATGGAGTATGTAAACACCATCGATGCCCGGGGCAGTGTCCCCTGTGTACTTAAATGGCACTCGGATTTCCAAGTCCGTGAGGTCCTTCATAGTCACATCTTCCGCCACATGCGGCTTGTATCCATTAAGCTGGCGCTGTGGCAGAAGATACGTCTGTTATATTCCGGATGTCCTGTGGGAGCTGAGTGGAGGCTCCCCTGAAAGTGAAAGCTCCACTAGTTTCTCAGCTTCCTGGATGGGTACGGGTGTGCTGGTGGTCCTCTGGCTACTTCTTGCCAGTTTGCTATGTTGAGCTTGCCCCAATCTCAGATAAGGTGGTGTGATGCCCGAATGTTGAGCACCCACTCCCACCATTTCTCAGTTTACTCGAGAGAGACTCTGCGGCATGCTGCACAATGGTGCGTCTCAGAGGTATTCCTGTTTCTCTGCCGTAGGGTTACCCTTATAGCTTCCTAAAAGGAGTTGATCGGAGGTTCTGCTCCCGCACCTCGTCGTTGAAGAACCACCAGTCTCTTGTGAGTGCGTCCTGCGGGACTTCTTTGTAATTCCGCACCTCTGCTGCCTGGATGAGAACAGTAGATTAGCTCCTAGTTTGCATCACTGTACCACAGTCTTCAGATAGAGTATGTGTACCGACCAGTCTGAAGATAATCCTGGAAAAACCTTCCAGTTGGCCCTCTTTTTACGTCCATCTAAGGATGCAGCACAATTTGTGGGAGTCCAGTTAGTTGAAGGTGGTGAATCACTGCAAAGTGGTCACTGACAAGGTGAGGATGAGTTTCTCCCATGTGGCTCCTGCTGCGAGTTGTCTTGACCCGAAGAGTAAGGTCGAGCAGCCACCCAACAGGTGTGTGGGGTTCTCCATTGTTTAGCAACTTTACCTCTGGAATATCGTGCAGGAGCCATTGCTTATGTTCTGCCAGCAGCATTGGATGCTGAGTGAGAGTGCCAGCATTGGGTGATGTGCATTGAAATCTCCACCACAATAATACACTCAGTGCGTGCTAGTGCGAGGACCTCTGCAATGTCAGGGTGTGTCCCCCTTGGGTTTCTTGTAGATGTTATAGATGGTAAAGGGCGCCCCAGGTAATTGCACAAGGATGGCCTGTACCTCGACATCCTCCCCACAGTCCCACAGGGTTGGCTATAACCTCGTGAGGTATTGTATATGGATACAAATACAGCTGTGCCTCTGCAGTGGAACGCCCGGGTCCATGGTGCCGAAAAACCCAGCAAAACCGGTGTCTTGGCACATAGTCGGGACAGTCAGATTTCTTGTAAGGAAGACGATGTCAACCCGATCCCCGAATTACTGCCTCCAGCAAAAGGTGCTGTTTGCCCCTCAGGCCCTGAATGTTCCATTGTATGACCTTGAGGGTTTTTGATTTGGTACCGAGTATTATTCCAACGCTTTGTTTCCTAAGCTGAAGGCTGAGGTCCTGCCCTGCTCTGAGAAACCTGCAATTTCATAGCAATCCACTGTCTCCTCCTCGGTCAGTAACACACTCTCGACGTACTGACCATCTGCCAGAAATGCGCTCTGTTGTTCCGTGGAGTTGATTGGTGTTGCAAATAAAATCCGTGAACACTTGATGAGTTGCTACGAGATCTCCCTGGTGAAGGGCCTGCTTGGGGTTAGGGTTCGAAACAGTCGATATTATCTGGACTGTTGTGGTCTGGTAGACAGCTGCGGGTTGGATTCTTTATTGTATGCACCGTAGGTCTGTTGCTGTAACCAGGTTGGGTAGCTTGGATCTGCTGGTGAGCGCCTTGAGTCTGCAAAGCGCCTGTGCCGGGTAAGGGAGTGCCTGCTTTGTCGTGCTATGCCTGTGGGGGCTCGTTTAGTGCCGCCTGCCCTGAATCGTATTGACCAGATGTAACCCTGTTGACGGCCTCCTGTTCCTCTTGTTTCTGTTTCTTTCGTTGAGGTAGGGGTGGCAGGATGTTCTTGACCTTGACCGCCTGGTTGAGGCTTCGTAGGGTTTGGGAATTCTGGGCATTGACTTAGGTTAGCTGCTGAGAGATCTGCGTATGGAAGGGTTCTGCATGCCCCCATCCCGTTTGCTGAAGTGATGATCCATCGTAGCCTGTTGCCGAGTTCTTGGCGTCTTTCCAGACTCCTTGGAATTCTGGCGAAGCCTCTCGGGGCATCGAGGATTCCATGCATGGAGTTTTACTGCCTGCAGTTCGGACATTTTGGAGTGTGGCGATGCATTTTTCAGCTTGGTGATGCATTCCTCGTAGGGTGGTGCTGGTTGCAAGACACCACAGATTAGCTCTGGTTCGGCCCAGAGTGCAACCTAGGTGTCCCATAACGCTGACACTTGAAACAGCGAACTGTTTCTGCTGTGAAGAGTCATGACATCGTACCAGCCCCAAGAACCGAGGTCCAGCTGGGATGTGCATAGTCCTACAAAGCAGAATGAGGACCTGTCCCGGGTTGTGCATTGCCTGCCGTCTTTGCCTTGAGATGTTGAGCTGACACCACACTGGGGTGCGCTGCTACTGCCTCGAAGGTGATCTTCTGCCGAGAGTCCAGTTCCTCCAGGGTGAATGAGCGATCTGTCTCCATGACTCTCTTCAAGGTGGTATACATTTCCTTAGTTGAGAAGGAAAGTCAATATTGGGTTCTCCCCTCAAGTTGAACCATATCTTGAACTTCAGGTTGTGTCGTGATTCCAGGTATGAAACAACGCCGTAGTGGGTTCTGTGGTCCCCGTAAGACTTCACCTTGAATTTGCCAGGTCGGTTGAGCTGTGTTTGCCTCTCCTTGGACGGACGGCGCTTCTTCTGGTTGTCCACAGTGTTCCATCCCTCTTGGTTTTCGGGGGTGGGGTGTTTATTTCCTCCCCTGTTTCCCATTGCCGCTGGCTCCCATGGTTGGACGTCAGAAACTCTACAATGTGAGCAGGATCTCCCTCTTCCTCGTTCCTCTCGCAACTTCCATCGCTTAGAATTGCGCCCACATTCCAAAATCCGAGTCCTCCGTCTTGTTCCATGGCGACATCCGTGGCCTCTTCGTTTTCGGCAGAAGCCAGGTACCTATCTTGTAAAAGTAAGTGAACAGAGTGAGTTCTAAGGATAGTCCGGAGTCGCTAAAAGGTGACTTGACGTCCCAAGTTTGGAGTCTGCTCTGGGCTGATACCCAGATGTTGCACATGTGTCTTAATTTTCATCTTGACGGAATTATATACCATTCCTTGCACAACTTGTCATACACTGTACGATCGATGGAATCTTGATTCTGAGAACATGTACATAACCTTCTCGACTACGACAACACTACTAACAACTATCCCATCTCTTTGAGAAGGACCTTAACTTCCACTGGGGAATCCGCCTACCAGTGACATACCTCGCGCTTACACCTGACGTTACTCTATAAGCGCCAGGCTCCTGCTTCTGCTTCAGACTCTCCACGACTAGGGTGCGCTTCGTACCTACTCCTAGGTTGAGGGCGGATTACCCTTCATCTTCTGTATATAGTCCTCCTGTCTTCAACCTATGACCTAGATTTGTATTGATAAAGCCACTGGATGGCGAAGACGTCAACAATAAAAATACCCAGATTTGCACATGTGTCTTAATTTCCATATTTCGGTATTAATATAACCATTACTTGCACAACATTTCACTAGTGCCTGTGATTTTACATAATTTATCTCTTCTAGCCCACTATAAAAATTAATTACTGGAATATTGTTAGTGTCTACCTGTGTAAAAACCGAGAAAGAAAATAATTATTTACAATCGCGCACATATCATTCTCTTACGTCAGTTAAGATGCCCATATTAATTTTAATTCCAATTTTGTTTCTAAGAACCGGAAAAAAACTTTTTAGGTTAGTTTTAGAATCCCTACAACCTTTAATTTTCATAGTCCCTTTAGCTTTTCTTATCCCCTTTTTATGTCCTCTATAATGTCAATATACTGATTCATAAGATGACCCTCACCTCATTGGATACGCCTATCAATACCTTTCTTATCCCTAGTAAATATTTGAGCCATTATTCATCCATTTTGGGTCATATCTATTTGAATCTAGATAGGAAGATTTTCTGATGTTGATAAAATTAGACACATGTGCAGCTCTTGGGTATCTTAAGAGGAAACGTTTCGCACTCAGTGGCTTCATCATTCCAATTACGTAGAGAAACTTGAAGAAGAGGGAGAAGAATTGAGGTTAATCAGTCCCCTCAACCTTGAGTCGATGTGTTCAGTCCATCAATCTTGAAATAAGAATACGGCATATCAGCGGAGAACAACTTATACAACCGTATGGCAGGAGAGGTGCAGCAGGTCATATGTCGTGTCACATTGTACAATGTGGGAAGTAGGTCGTGCCCAAGAATTAGCGTGCCCAGAGTTGCACATGTGTCTAATTTATCAACATGTCGGTTCTCTGAACCATTCATCTACAAAGATTTCTGATACATGGGATCAACTTTGTTATCCTCCTCTGTATGCTTTCCAGTGCATTTATATCCATCTGTAAATATCTGACGCAGAAATGTGCAGCATAATCTAAAATGAATGCCTAACCAAGGATTTGAGAGGGGAGTCTTGCACATCAGAGCTATTTCATGGGTAGGCATTGAAAATTGGGTTGGTCAAATGTTTTGTTAGTGGATGAATAGTAAAGGACCTGCCTCGTAAGAGCCAACAGCCAGCAGCAGTGTTCCTCTCCTTTCTTATGATCTTATGAGGAAATGGTATGGTGATACCGACAAGATGTGGAAAAAGACACTTATGTACAGTTCAGGACATTTATTAAAGGAAACGTTTTCGCACGAGTGGCTTCCCCTCATCCTATACAGAGAAAACTAAGAAAAAACATATATATAGTGCGGAGTCAGGTGAGGTGATGCTGGGTAGAGGTGGTTAGTATAGTAGTATAGTAGTAATGAACTAAAGGAAGTGACAGAAGGGACCTGCTGGCATCAAGTAAACACCAGTTCCCAGATGGGTAATATCCTCTTCTTAGTAAATTTGAATACTGTAACTACCCGATGGATTTTGCTTATAGTGTTTACTGACAGAAATTAGTGCCACTTCAATGCATTTTTCCCACCGTCTAAGTCTCTTCTTTAATAACTATTAACTTCATGTGAATTTCATGAGGTGTCCAACATCGTCTCTATGATGAACACATGCGTTTTTTGCGGTCATCGTTTCTGCAAGCATTTTGGTTCTGCTATCCTAAAGACCAGAGTACTGGCTGTTTCCCCCTACATATACTTTGTCACATCCCCCACATGGTATAGTGTAGATTCCTGCACTGGTCAGAATCATGCTTGGGTTTTTTTGTATCAGTTCCTATTAGTAGTTGAAGAGCTGGTAGATATTTTAGCCATTTTCTGTCAAACATTTTTGAAACATTAGTGGCTAACGTCTGACGCGTAAAGACCGATGTAACTTGGAGGCTTTTCTTCAATATTGATAGGTGTTGGTCTTGCTGAGGATACGTTTGCACTTTTCTGCAGTCACGTATGAATTGTAGGGAAAGGTAGTGAACTAAAAAGAGTGTGGTGAAGCTGGTACATTCTTCTTCGAGGAACTTGCGGACTGGAAATACTGTAGGCTCTCAAAAGAAGCCGATAACTACCCCTTTCCTTTAGTTTTTTCTTGTGTCAATGTGAAGAAGAAATGTAGAAAGATCATTCTTGTAGGATAGGCTTCCGGTATACTTTAAAGAAAGTTTGTTTTCCCCTTGCGTAGAGAACGTCGAGAAAAGGTAAACTACTGGTTGTCCCTTCTCCTCCTCTAGAGTAAATTTAATAGTAGTATCCAGAGTGTTGTGGTGTTGAGGATCCCCTGAACGTCAGAATTTTTGGTACAATGACCCGCCAAGATTTTGTGAGCCTTGTCCGAACTTTTGATGTTCGTTATAAACTGTTTTAGGTTTCGAGGACGAAGAAGTACAAACAACTCTTCGGACTAGCCTTGGGAATCCCCCCTTATGTGCAGTTCTTGCCAATTTTTATATAAGGGAAGGACCTGGAAACAAGAAGGATTCCTCAATAACATCCCTCGTTCATTTACTTGATGCGGGTACGTAGATGATATTTAGTTCATGTATACCCAAAAATCTTGACGTACAAGGGCATCCTCAACAACCAATCAAACTCTCTGAACCTACTATTAAATTTACTCTAGAGGGGAGAAGGACACCAGTTACTTATCTCTCGACGTTCTCTTACGCACAGTGGAAAACAAACTTTTCTTTAAAGACTATACCGGGAAGCCTACCTACAAGAATGATCTTGCTACATTTCTTCTCCCCTCACCATGACACAAGAACTAAATGATGGGGTAGTTATCGGCTTCTTTCTGAGAGCCTACAGAATTTTCCAGTCCGCAGTTTCCTCGAAGAAGCTGTACATACATCACCAACTCTTTTAGTTCACTACACTTTCCCCTACACAACAATTACTTGACTGCAGAAACGTGCAACACGTATCCTCGCAAGACCAACACGCTATCAAATTGAAAAAAAGCCCCAAGTTCATCGTGTTTAAATTACCCGGTCCAGCAACGTTGCCACTAATGTTTCAAAAAATGTTATGACAGAAAATGGCTAAAATATCTACCAGCTCTTCAACTACTTTTAGAACTGATACAAAAACACAGCATGATTCTGACACCAAGTGCAGGAAACTACACTATAACAATGTGGGGATGTGACAAAAGTATATGTAGGGGAACAGCCAGAAACTCTGGACATTAGATAGGCAAGAACACAATATGCTTGCTGAAACGATACCGCAAAAACTCATGTGTTTCAACATAGAGACATGTTGGACACCCTCATGAAATTCAAATGAAGCGAAACTAGTTATTACAGAAGACACTTTAAGACGGAGAAAAATGCATGAAGCTGCACTAATTTCCTGTCAGTAACACTATAAAGCAAAATCCGTAGTATTTCAGAATTTCAAATTACTAAGCAAGTGGATAATACCCAAACCGGGAACTGTGTACTTGAAGCCAGCTCAGGTCCCTCTCTTGCCTCACTCCTTAGTTCCATTACTACTACTACTCCTAACTACTACTACTACTACTACCACCTCTACCCACGCATAGCACTACACCTGACTCCCGCACTATAAATATTGTGTTTTCTTAGTGTTTCTCTGTATTAGGACTGAGAACCACTCGTGCGAAACGTTATTCCTTAATAAATGGTCCTGAACTGTACATAAGTGTCCTTTTTTTTTCCCCCACATTATGTTCTTATGTTCTAACAGCCTCCTGAGCCTCTATTATTATTCTTCTTGATATAAGCCAAGGATTCTGTTAGCTTATTGAAACACTTATGCACTGATGTCATAGGTCCCCAGAATTACTGCTAACCAGAAACACCAAAAACCTTTTCTCATCAGCATATAAGAACTACGCTATTCAGTTATAATTTGATGAATAAGTTTTGAAAACAGACAAAGTTGTTGGAAGAAATTAGCGACACTTATCCAACACATCAATCATAAATGAAGAAATGTTTCTGCCACACCGAGGCTTCATCTCCCAATACAAAGAAGAATCTGAGGAGAATGAGGTAAAAATTCCCTCAACCTTGAGTCGATGTGTCAGTCATAAGCACATAAGAACATAAGAAAGGAGGAACAACTGAGTAGGCCAGTTGGCCCAAACTAGGCAGGTCTTTTAAACAATTCATCCACAACAAACATTTGACCAACCCAAATTTCAATGCTTCCCAAAGAATAAGCTCTGATGTGAAAGTCCCACTCAAATCCAACCCCTTCCACTCATGATTATCCGTAACCGTAAATTAAAGAACGTACCAAAAGTCCTAGCCTCAATAACCCAACTAGGTAACCGTTCCATTCCACTCATCTACTACCCTACTTCCAAACCAATACTTTTCCTATGTCCATTTCAACTCTAAACTTATCTAAATTTAAATCCATTACTGCGGGTTCTCTATGGAGCGATAACCTCAAGACCTTGTTTTAATATCCCCTTTATTAATACCTATCATCCACTATACACTTCGATCAGGTCTCTCCCCTCATTCTTCGTCTAACAGTGAATGTAACTTAAGAGTCTCAATCTTTCTACCATAAGAAGATTTCAATCCTATGTATTTTTTTTTTTTTTAATTTAATGTCACAAACGCTGAATGTTTTCTAACGAATTTATGTCCATTCTGTAATATGGAGACCAGAATTGAGCTGCATAATCTAGGTGAGGCCTTACTAATGATGTAAAAGCTGCAGTATGGACCTCTGGACTTCTGTTTGCTTACACTTCTTTTGATAAAATCCCAGTAATCTATTTGTCCTTATTATGTACAACTTAGTCAATTGCTGTCTTGGTTTAAGTTGCTGCTACCATAACCCCAAGTCCTTTTCGCAATCTGGTATGGTTAAGTCACATTATTTAACTTATAAGGCTAGGGTTATGGACAACTCCCGAAGCTTCAGAACTTGCATTTATCTACATTGAAACCTGCCTCTGCACCACTTTTTCTGACCAAGAGTACGAGTTTGTCTAAATCCTCCTGAAGTTCCCCAAACCTCTAACGTTGAATCAATTATCCTACCTAATCCCTTCGTGGTCATCGGCGTAATGTTGCTCAATCACTAGTAATTCCTTCATCAAGGATTCATTGATATAAATTATAAACAACCACGTCCCAAGACTGATCCCTGTGGAACGCCAGCTTGGTTTACTGACCCCACTCGGATTTAACCCCATTTTATGGACACTCTTTGCTTCCAGTCTGTGAGCCATGAATCGATCCACGAGGCACCCTTCTCCCCAATGCCATGAGCTGCTACTTTCTTCAACAGTCTTTGGTGCGGACTCAATACAAATGCCTTACTAAAATCTAAGTAAATAATATCAAATCTTTATCGTGGTCAACAGCCTCAAAGCTACTGAAGAAAGTTAATAAATTAGTTAGACAAGACCGGCCTCTTGTGAATCCATGCTGAGATCATTTAATCAAGCTTGCTTATCGAGAATGGCGTTCTCATAATCTCAGCTATAATTGACTCTAGTATTTGCCTACAATTGGAGGTCAGGCTTATTGGGCGGTAATTTGACGGTAATGACTTTGTCCCCTGTTTAAAAATAGGAGTTCAATAGCCAACTCCACATAACAGAACACTGCCCTTGTTTGAAGAGATAAATTAAAAAATATTAGTTAATGTTTCGCAGACTTCCATTTTGGCATCCTTTAGAAACCCTTGAAAAAACCTCACAGCACCCGTGACTTATTTTGCTTCATGTCTGTCTAACTGCTTTTCACAACCATTCACAGTGACTGTGATGTTACATAATTTTAACTTCTTCTGATCCACTATAAAAATAAATAACCGGAATATTAATAGTGGTCTTTCCCGGTAAAAACCGAGAGAACATAATATTTAAAATCGAGCACATTCAATTCTCTTGTCAGTTAATATGCTCATAGTTAATTTTAAGGGGACCTATCTTATCTCTGCCTTTTGTTCTATAGACCTGGAAAAACGTTTTGGGTTAGTTTTAGAATCCCTAGCACATTAATTTCATAGTCCCTTTTAGCTTTTTTTATCCCCTTTTTTAATGTCCCTCTTAATTCAATATACTGATTCAAACGATGACCCACCCTCGCCTCTTTTGATACGCCTATAAATTCCTTTCTTATACCCTAGTAGATATTTCAGCCTATATTCATCCATTTGGGTAATTTCTATTTGATCTTAATTTCCCCTTATAAGGGATAAACTTCTTTGAGCAGCATGAATTTGTGTCAGAAAACTGTCATATTGAATAGCTCTCTTTCGTTACCCCCCAGTCCAACAGATGATAAGTGTTTCTCTAATCCCATCGTAATCTTCAAAGCCGAAAATCCTTGTGCCTGTTTTACTGAGTTATTCCTACTATCATACACTTCCATTCAATTCTAACATGTAATTGGATTTGTGGTCGCTAGCACCCAGTTCCTCTGAACTTCTAAATATTAACAAGGGATTCATTGTTTTGCCAGAACTAGTCAAGCAGATATAAACCCTTGTAGGTTCAGTCACAAAAAAAACCTTCCCCCCCTGGCTTCAAAAAACCAATCCTACCTACTTCTAAGAAATCGTATGATTCTAAATTCCCAGTCAGAAATTCCAATCAATATGACGAAAGTTAAAGACTCCAAGAATTACTACATTAATCGTCCTTGTTGGCCCTAACAATTTTCCTCCCATAGTAGTCTCCCGGTCCCTAATCTAAATTTGGGGGACGGTATATCACACCTAAAATAATTTTCATGCCCCTCTGAAAATTTCTATCCAAACAAGACTCTGTATGTGATTACTCAACTTAATACCCGTTTTTATGCAACAGTTCCAGCGATCTCGGACATAACAATGCCACCCCCCACCCCCCTTCCCGATAACTTCTATCTACTGGAACAATTTAAAAACCCTGAATTGTGACCATTCTGCAGGCATGTCCCGAACTATTTTTGAATTAAACCACGTCCACAGTAATGGCAAATACATCTATGTTACCTGCACTATCAACTAGTCTCCACTCGTCCATTTATTTCTATCACGCGACTATTTGTGTATAAATAATTAATGACCCACCTCTCTCATTACCCTTCCTGCTCTATTCGTTATTTCACTAAACCTATTCTGTCCATTGTCAATTAGTGCACTGGCTTTCCATATCCTCCTCATTTTGCCTATTACTAGTTCCTCCTAGTAACTCATGTTACTACCACTGAGACTTCACAGATTTCCTTTCCCGCCAAACCCATACCACTAACTATGCCTATTTAAAGACCTAAAGCTCCCTCCACTGCGGTTGGCCAGTGCTCCCACACCACACCTAACAAAGTGAACCCCATCCCTGCATAACATGTCATTTCTGCCATAAGAAGAGGTCCCTTTTGTCATGAATGTACACCCGCATTTTCCTTACAGTATTTGTCCAGCCATCAATTGACACCAATTGCTCTGGACAACCATTCATTTCCAACTCCTCTCCTTGGCAAAATGCCACATATGACAGGTTTCCCACCCTTCTTCCTAATTATCTCTATGCTGACCTATACCTGCTAATCAGGTCCTCACTTAACTCTACGTCCTGCCAACATCGTGCCTCCAGCAACTGAGACAGATATTCGGATGGCTCCCATTACACTCTCATGATGACAAACCAGACGGCTAACAATATATCCTACCATCCCCCAGCCCCAGGAAAACACACTCTCAGCCTCCTACTTCCTATCCTTCAAACAGATGATGCCCTATCCCATGTACCTAATCTGGCCTATCCCCAACAACAACAATGTTTTAACATCCATTGGCGTCCGTCCGTAGTAATGCCCAATAGTCGACTCACATTCGCCGGGTAGCATTACACCACTTGTAAATCGTCATGACGTTCTCGATGGATCTTCGTTGGGGTTTCATAGGGATGTATCACTCACGTCTGGCCAATGCTTCCTTGTTGCACGTTGTGGCATTTCCCAGTAGAACACTCACAAATCGTCAGGTAGCACCGAAATGAGTTGAAAGTTTCCACGGCAGTCCTTCTGGTTTCTCGTTTTTTCTGCCTCGTCAACCGTTTTTCTTAATCTACAGCTTGGTTTCCATGTGCCGCGGGGCCACTGACAAGCACCCCTCTTAACCTGGGGACTCACAACAGAGGATTACTACAGAATCCCTTGTTCTCCTCCGTTAATCGCCGTATCCCATTTAGCAACTCTGAGTTTCTACTCTCAGGCTGCTGGTAAAGCTGCTCAAGAGAGGGCATCCTGGTTCAGATTCACAGAGAGCACACAAACAGGTCTTCACAGAGCTAAGTACACGTCACCACTGTGTCTAATTTATCAACATGTCGGTTCTCTGAACCATTCATCTACAAAGTCCAATACAAAGTAGAAATGGGTAAGGAGAGTAGAAGTTTGAGGTAATCAGTCCCTCAACCTGGATGTTAGGTAAGACACATATGCAACAGTTAGGTATCTTTATTGTGAAACGTTTCGCCTACACAGTAGGCTTCTTCAGTCAAGTACAGAAAAGTTGATAGAAGCAGAAAATACTTGAAGACGATGTAATCAGTCCATCACCCTTAAAGTTTTGAGGTGGTCAGTCCCTCAGTCTGGAGAAGAGCATTGTTCCATAGTATGAAACAATATGGAGAAGAAGTGACAGGATGGAGCTTTTTATAGCGCCAAGAGGTGAGACGTAGGCCACTAGGAGAGGTAAGAACTCAGATGTTGAGAGGTCAGGTCCCTCTCAAATCCAGCCCCTCTCACTAGTGGAAGTTGTCGAAGTTGATTGCAGGTCTGTACCAAGATACCCTTGTGTTGCAGTGTCTGACAGATTGAACATTAAAATGGTATAAAATACCGACAGGTTGTTAGGTAAGACACATATGCAACAGTTAGGTATCTTTATGTGAAACGTTTCGCCTACACAGTAGGCTTCTTCAGTCAAGTACAGAAAAGTTGATAGAAGCAGACTGCTGTGTAGGCCTACTGTGTAGGCGAAACGTTTCACAATAAAGATACCAAACTGTTGCATATGTGTCTTACCTAACAACCTGTCGGTATTTTATACCATTTTAATGTTCAATCTGTCAGACACTGCAACACAAGGGTATCTTGGTACAGACCTGCAATCAACTTCGACAACTTCCACTGAGAGGGGCTGGATTTGAGAGGGACCTGACCTCTCAACATCTGAGTTCTTACCTCTCCTAGTGGCCTACGTCTCACCTCTTGGCGCTATAAAAAGCTCCATCCTGTCACTTCTTCTCCATATTGTTTCATACTATGGAACAATGCTCTTCTCCAGACTGAGGGACTGACCACCTCAAAACTTTAAGGGTGATGGACTGATTACATCGTCTTCAAGTATCTTCTGCTTCTATCAACATTTCTGTACTTGACTGAAGAAGCCTACTGTGTAGGCGAAACGTTTCACAAAAGATACCTAACTGTTGCATATGTGTCTTACCTAACAACCTGTCGGTATTTTATACCATTTTAATGTTCCCTCAACCTGGAATCGATGTGTTCAGTCCATCACTAATGTAGGAAGTGCAGCATAGGGCCATGGGTGGTTATATACTGCGGAGACTGAACACATGGGGTCTTGCTACAAAGACT
>NC_069489.1:12086658-12105873 GCF_026875155.1 Cherax quadricarinatus | reverse complement strand
TCTGCAGTTACTTAATACAAAACATTTCGTGAAAAGGCATCTGCGACTCATTTGACTTGCCAGGTAAATGCCCAAGGTGGGATGAATTTTGGGATATAAAGGGTCCATCGGGGTTAAACCCTTCCGTGGGTTTGGGTTTGTTCTGGAAAAGGTATCGTTCTTTTTTACGGGAGGAATGAAAAAAAATCGTGGGGGGATGACTCCCCCGGTTTTTGAAAATAACGCTAAACACGAAATTTTGGCGGGGGGAACGAATTACTATCCAAACTGCAAGCACAGGAGAAAAGAAATGAACACGGGTAACAATTCTGATATTCTGAGTCGCACACGTGACAGAGGTATCAACATAAAGAAACCACTTACAAATTTTAAAACAACGGGGAAGTTACGGGGAAAATAACTCTTACAATGCATGATTAGTCAACAGGTGGGATCACAATCTGAAACAAAGGGACAACAACAACACTCAAGTGACACACTCCCAAAGAAACGTCTTTCTGCAGGTTGTGGCTTCAGCAAGAGATGGCATAACCGTTGCAAGTAAATTTTAAAAGCGCCCCCGGGGAAGGACGAAACTTGAAAGTCGCCATCGCAAGGATGTAAGCACTATGTGGTGCAGATATTGTGGCTGGGCCCAACGGATGACGTATTACTATGCCTGACCGCTTGGGTCGCTACTGGGGGCATTGTTTTAAAGGATTTTCCGCTTCTCTCTGGGGGTATAAAAATTTCTGACCCAAGTGGAAACCCCAGAATGGAACGTCGGGTCGTAAATTTGTGATGCCATCGAAAAGGGGTCGAGCCAATGCGTAAGCTGCATGGGAAACAAATCCCCGTAGAAGGTCACCAGGGGAAAATAAATTGGTCAAACAACAAGGAAGGAACGTGAGTCTCTACCTTGGATAGAAAAGGTTGGGAAATCCGACCTGGGCACGCTGTGAGAACCCGATACTCCATAAGGGAGGGCACGGGAGTCGGTTTCTACGAGAAGGGGCATGCGTAATTTTTTATCCTTAAAAAAAAACTAGACCTAATAAAATTGACTTTCGCACCAGAGTCCAAACAAATGAAAACGGGCGCATTTAAAAAGTCTTGCACTATGGGCCTATGGTTGATTGGAAGTTTGTCAAACAAAAAAGGGGGGATTGTCATCAGAAAAGACTTGTTCAACCCATCCCCAAAAATCATTATGTCAGAGACATGTGAAGCACTCATCACAGGGTTTCATTCTCGAGACGTTTTAAGGTTTTAAAGGAAATTGTAAAGGGGAGGTGTACCATTTCCCCTTTCTGTCACCAGGGGACGGTTTGGACGGGGGCGCTCGAATTTTCCCCCCGCGGGGAAGAACGAGCCGGTTCTGGTTAGTTTGAGAATTGAAAAAATGACCTGGTTCTGGTTATTTTAAAACCCACGAGATCTGTTTCCTCTAGGGTTCTGCGGTTGGGAACGACCACGGGGAAAGGCCTAAGGTCTAAAGGTTATAGAGAGCTTACACTCAATTTTTCATGTCCTGTTTCTTGATAAAACAGTGGGGGAAGATTGAGTACTCATCTCAGTACGGTTCTTAGGGAAACTATCGGGGACATTAATTGCAATTGTCACAAACCACATTTGTAACAATTCCGCCGACTAGGGTTTAGAATGTACAAAATACTAGGGGTGTATAACGACTCTGTCGGGTTCTTGGTGATTTGGATGGTTGACGACCACTATTTTCTCTGTGGCGCAAACAGAGGTGGGGCGACTGAGGCTATGTGTGACATTATTTTTAATACAAGGGAAAGTACCCTGGGGGCACAAGGAACGTACATGATTTAAAGCTGTAGTGGTTCCATCGTTTTCAGTGGAGGATGAGCCTCAACACCACAGAAGCAGGGGGCATTAGTTCTTTAATTGCTCCAAAAGCTGCTATTTTAGCAAAATATTTTGTAAATGGTTTAGCCTCTTCAGGGGGAAAAGTGAGATTTACGCATTTATAAATGATGAAAAAGTTTGTCTAATTAAAAGCAAATGCACTCAACGATTCATTACTCATGGGTGTAGCATTCATTTCCTAAGAACGACACATGGACAGCTGTTTTTTTGGGGGAAGGGAAAAAAACGAATAGTTTCCCTATTTTGGGCCACTTTTAAAAATCCTGAAGTCCGCAATCAAAGGGGATCAAACGTGAAAAAGCGCAGAGATCGAAAAGAGCTTTTTTTTGCAAGTTGATAAGGCTTTTGTTGAAGGAGGCCTTCACCTGGGGACTACCGAGAACGAATGGCTGCAAACAATCTCAAGACTATGGGACATGGCCTTGAAAAAGGTAACGCAATCAAGGGGAATCACGAGTGTAACTATAATTCTCGGGTCTGGGTCGGTTGTCGTGGTAAGGAACTGTGAGGACTGATGACGGGGCCCGCAGTAGCCTGAGAGGTCGAGTGCGCATTCACTAAAGATCACTTGACGGTTTTGAGACATAATGGAAAGTGCACAGAAAAAATAAGGCAAAAAAAAAGAACAATAAAAATGATTTAAAATTCTAGAATTGAGAAAAAAGATATACAATAATTTTGCAGAATAAAAAAAATTAATGTCTAAGATAACTGAAGAGGAAAGGGAAAAATCAATTTAAAGGACTATTGACCAAGAAAAAAAAAATTTACATTGAAATAACAAATAAAAATATTACTGGAGATGAATTAATTCAAAATGAGCTGGTCTTTACTCTTTTAATAAAGAAAATTAATTAAATTTTTAAAACAATGTAAAAAGTAAAAATAAAAATTTTTAAATTGTTAATGGGAAATTTAATTTTTTTAAGAATGATAGCAAAATTAAATTTTAATTCATAAAAATATCAATAAAAGAAAATAATTCACTGCGACCAATGCAACAATAAAGTGTAAAAATAATCACTGCAGTAATAAAGTGTCACTGGGAAAACCCCGGTAAAAAAATGAAATAAAATATGAAAATCAAAAAAAAAATAAAACTGATTGAACACTTTAATCTTAATTGTAAATTAGAACAATAACAGATTTACTCAAGCAGAGTAAAGAAAGACACTTTACGTTAAAAGTTAATTTGAATTTTATCAAGAGTGTGAATGTTGTTAAAGGGAATATCAAAATATGTAATAATAAGAAAACACAGAACAAACAAGGTAATTATAACACTTACTAGTTGCGGGTAGGAAACACAACAGTATTAGTTTATTCTTACAACAAGATTGGCTGTGGACTGATTACAAACGAAATCTTGCTTTGTGGACTTGATACGACAAAAATTTGCTGGCAAAATAATGGTACACAGTCTGCGATAAAATTTAGAGGAATGAGACCTGGCTGGGCATACGAAAAATAGGAGCCACATATTAGAAATAAATGGATAATTTAGTATACTGGGGTGAATATCACTGCATGAAAATACAATGAGTAATTCACTGGTAGAATACAAACTCGCTGAAAGAATACAATAAAAACATGAATCACTTCACAGGGTGAATGGACTGGTACACATACACAATAATACTTATACAGTACTGAGTAGATAAATGAAAAAACAATCAGGAATAAATAATATGAAGATAGAGTGAAAACACTGAAATAAATAAAATTGTAATAAATAATGATGTCTAAGAAAATACTGCCGTTTACTCTGAACACACAATATGGTTTACGGAGTTCATACAAGGCAATTTTACTATAAAGTGTGCCTCTACACACGGACTATAATGGGTCTTTAAATGCTAAGAACATGTCTCGCAAGAATAAATTTATCATGGAGTCTGACTTGTAGTAGTAGGTCGGATGTTGTACGAGTGATGTTGGGAGTTGATTGTTGTCCTTGTGGGCGGGTTGGGTGTTTCCTCACTTACACTCAGCACTGTTGTCGTGAAGAAATGTGTCGTTCTAGGTGAACTTCACAGTATACTGGCTTTAGCGTTGCACCAGCTACAATTCTCTTGACCAATTGATGTGAGCCCACACCAAAACAGTGATGGACCAATTTGGTACAAGGTGCAAACAATCACAGGTAGATGGTGTGGATGGTGGTGGTGGTTGTGGTAGTGGGTGGTGGGAGGGTGAGCCGTGGTGGAGGGAGAGGTAGAGTGTGGTGGTGGACGGCGATTGAAGGGCGCCGTCGGCACCCCTACTCACCACGGAAGGTGGCTTAACCCACTCTAGGCCCACAGGAATGGTGGAAAACGCACTCTTAGCAATTTTTACGAACAGGGAACGCAAAGCAGATATAGACAATACTTCAGAGGAAACTTGGTATCTTACTGTGTGGCTTACTGTCTCTCTTCTCTCAGCTGGGGTATAGAAGCTGGTTGGCCTGGACTGGCTAGACCACACGAGAATGGCTGACGGAAGAGTTGGGGGGTTAACGCATGCAGCTCATAGAGAAGTCACGGAGGAGCAAGTTGGATGACAGAGACAGGTGTATGATAGGTGGGATATGGCGTTCACTTCCAGACAGTATGGCTTATGACTGGTGTTAATTGCAAATCGGTGTTGCAAACCTCTCGGAGATTGTAGCATATATAGCACTATACGAACGAGAGCCTCAGCAGGAGGCTTGAAACTGCCAGCAACAGGCTTGTCAGGCAGAGGTGTGTGAGGCGGGAGTAAGGCTGCTGGCTGGTGGGTGCGTGGAGGGTGTAGGTTGGCTGGTGGCTGGAGGTTCACCTTTGACCCTGGCGCCGTACTCACGCAAACAGACCCTTCTAATGCCTTGAATTACCCTTTAAAAACGTATAATCACGCTCCACACGTGTCTACACATTAAGGTAAGTATAATTAATCACGTAGCTGTTTATTAGTATAATTGCTGTTAGGTGACAGAAGCCCTTGCAGCCGTACCTATCTCCTTCGACTCCCCTCTCGTAACATGACTAGCCGGCTGCCAGTACCCATGTTGTGAGAGGGGCCCTTTGATACTGCTGAGGTCAGCACAATATGAATTCAGATAGTGACCTCAGGCAGTGACGGTTGGTTCGTAAGACTTGTGCGGTACACTGGAGTAAACTGGTTACTACTTACTGAGACCAGGTGGTTTGATAGCTTCCTGGACCACCTCACTCTCACTCCATCTTGGTGGTTGTAGCTCCCGGACCACTCATCATCTTGCATGGTGGCTGTAGACTCTGGCCACCTTCGCACTCACATCGCATCGGTGGTGGTAGCTCCTGGACCACCTACTCACCATTCATGGTGGTGTGCTCATGGACCACCTCACGCACCATCCTGGTGGTTGTAGCTCCTGGACCACCTCACTCGCATCATGGTGGTGTGCAGCTCATGGACCACCTCACTCACCATCCTGGTGGTGTGTAAGACTTCCTGGACCACCTCACTAAGGATCTTGGTGGTGGTGTAGCTCCTGGACCACCTCACTCCCCATCCTGGTGGGTGTAGCTCCTGGGCCCACCTCATCCCCATTGGTGGTTGAGCCCCGGACCACCTCACTACCATCCTTGTGTTTGTAGCTCCTGGACCCGTTATCCAATTCTGGTGTTGTAGCTCCTGGACCACCTCCCCACCATCATGGTGGTTGTAGCTCCTGGCCCACTCACTCCCTTTGGTGGTTGTAGCTCCTACCCCTCACTCACCCATCCGGGGTTTGGGGTGCTCCTGGCCCCCAATAATCCCCATCTTGTGTTTGTGCCCCTGGCCACCTATCACCATCCTGGGGGTTGTAGTCCTGGACCACCTCACTCACCATCTTGGTGGTTGTAGCCCCTTGAAAAACCCTCACTCCCACCCGGGTGGTTGTGCCCTGGACCACCTATACCATTTGGTGGTTGTCTCCGGACCACCTCACTCACCATTTGGTGGTTGTAGCTCCTGGACCACCTCACTCCCCATCGTGGTGGTTGAGTCCTGGCCCATCTCATCCCATCCTGGGGGTTGTGCCCCGGGACCCCCTCACTCACCTCTGGTGGTTGTGCCCCGGGGACCCCTCATCACCATCGGTGGTTGTAGCCCCCGGACCACCTCACTCCCCATCAGGGCGGTTGTATCCTGGACCACCTCATCACCATCCTGGTGGTTGTAGCTCCGGGCCCACCTCACTCCCACCCCTGGTGGTTGTAGCCCTGGACCACCTCACTCACCACCCCTGGGGGTTTGTGCTCCTGGACCCCCTCACTTCCCCTCCTGGGGTTTTGAGTCCTGGACCCCCTCACTCACCATCCTGGTGGCGTGCTCCTGGACCCCCTCACTAAACCCCCTGGTGGTTGTAGCCCCTGGCCACCTCACTCCCCACCCTGGTGGTTGTAGCTCCTGGACCCCCCTCACTCACCATCCTGTTGGTTGTAGCTCCTGGACCCCCTCCTCACCACCCTGGTGGTTGTAGCCCCTGGACCACGTCCCTACCCCCGGGTGGTTGTAGCTCCTGGACCACCTCACTCCCCTCCTGGTGGTTGTAGTCCTGGACCACGCCCCTCACCATCTGGTGGTTGTAGCTCCTGGCCCAACCTCATACCACCCTGGTGGTTGTAGCCCCGGACCACCTCACCCCATCCTGGGGTTTTGTAGCCCTGGACCACGCCCTCACCCCCTGGTGGTTGTAGCTCCTGGAACCTCACTCCCCATCCTGGTGGTTGTGCTCCTGGACCACGTCCCTCACCCCCTGGTGGTTGTAGCTCGGGACCACCCCCTCACACCCCTGGTGGTTGTAGCTCCTGGCCCCACCTCACTCCCCGCCTGGTGGTTGTAGCTCGGGCCCCCTCATCCCCCATCATGGGGTTTTTAGCCCCTGGACCACCCATCACCTCATGGGGGTTGTAGCTCCTGGACCACGTCCCTCACCATTGGTGGTTGTGTCCGGGACCACCTACTCACCATCCTGGTGGTTGTAGCCCCTGGCCCCACCTCATCCCCATCCGGTGGTTGTAGTCCGGCCACCTCACTCCCACCCCGGTGGTTGTAGCCCTGGACCCCTCACTCACCACCCTGGGGTTTGCAGTCCTGGACACGTCACTACCACCCTGGTGGTTGTGCTCCTGGACCACCCCCACTCCCATCCTGGTGGTTTTTTAGCTCCGGGACCCCCTCATCCCATCTGTTGGTTGTAGCTCCCGGACCCCTCCTCAACACCCGGTGGTTGTAACCCGGGCCACTAACTCACCACACTGGTGGTTGTGTCCGGGACGCCCCCATCACCACCCTAGTGTTTGTAGCCCCCCGGCCCTCACTCACCATCTGGTGGTTGTAGCCCCGGGGCCCAACCCACCCCCCATCATGGTGGTTGAGTCATGGACCACCTCCTCCCCTCATGGGGTTGTAGTCCTGGACCCCCCTTTCCCCACCATTTTGGTGGTTGTAGCTCCTGGGCCCAAATCCTCCCCAAAGGGTGGTTGTAGTTTGGGACCCCCCTCACTCTTTATCCTGGTTTTTGAGTCCTGGACCAAATCACTCACCCCCGGGGGGTTGTAGCCCCTGGACCACCCCACTCCCATCCTGGGGGTTTTGTAGCTCCGGCCCCTCACTCACCATCCTGGGTTTGCAGTCCTGGACCCCTCATTTCCCATCTGGGGTTGTAGCTCGGGACCACCTCACTCACCTCCTGGTGGTTGTAGCCCCGGACCCCTCCTCACCACCCTGTTGGTTGTAGCTCCCGACCCCCTCCTCAACATCCTGGTGGTTGTAACTCCTAGACACCTACTCACACAATGGGGTTGTGCCCCGGGCCCCACCTCACTCACCCCGGTGGTTGTAGCTCCTGGACCCCTACTCACCTCCGGGGGGTTTGAGTCCTGGACCACCTCACTCACCTCCTGGGGGTTTTGTGTCCTGGACCACCTCACTCACCTCCTGGTGGTTGTAGCCCCTGGACCACCTCATCACCATCTGTTGGTTGTAGCTCCCAGACCACCTCACTCAACTCTGGTGGTTGTAACCCTGGAAACCCCCTAACTCACCACAGGGTGGTTGTAGTCCGGGACCCCCCCACTCACCCCCTGGGTTTGTAGCTCCTGGACCCCTCTCCCCCCATCCTGGTGGTTGGCTCCTGGACCACCTCATCACCATCCTGGGGTTTGTAACTCCTGGACGTGTCATACCCCCTGGTGGTTGTAGCTCCTGGACCCCTCACTCCCACCCGGGTGGTTGTACCCCGGACCCCTCACCCCCCACCCTGGTGGTTGTAACCCCGGGCGTCGTCATACCACCCGGTGGTTGTAGCTCCTGGACCACCTCACTTCCCATCCTGGGGTTGTGCTCCGGGCCCACTCACTCACCATCAGGGTGGTTGTAGCTCCTGGACCATTCATCACCTCCTGGTGGTTGTAGCTCCTGGACCACCCACTCCCCCATCCCTGTGGTTGTAGCCCCGGCCCCACCTCATCACCATCCGGGGTGGTTTTAGCTCCTGGACCACCTCATCACGTCCTGGTGGTTGAGTCCTGGCCACCTCACTCACTTTTGGGTGGTTGTGCTCCTGGACCCTCATCACCTCTTGGTGGTTGTAGCTTTGGACCCCTCACTCACCATCTTTGTGGTTGTAGCCCCTATACCACTCACTCCCCATCCGGGTGGTTGTAGCTCCAGGACCCCCTCCCTCCCATCTTATTGGTTGTAGCTCCTGGCCCATTTATCATCATCCTGGTGGTTGTAGCTCCTGGCCACCTCATCAAAAAACCAAAAAACAACAGTGAGGGATCACCCCCCTGGTGGTTGTAGCCCGGGGCCCCGGTCACAGGCACGATCACTATTATCAGACACACCAGTCGCCCCAGAAAAACACCCCCCCTGAGTGCTGGGTAGTGACGTCACTGCTGCTGCTGACACCGAGCTGTGACACTTCCCCCCTGTGTGTACACCATCTGTCACCTCACCACTGTAGTGATACACCTTTACGTCCCTTCCTACTGTGTGATCACCATCTGTCCCTCACCCTGTGTGTTTAACCATATGTCAAAATCCTACTGTATGATACACCTACTGTCACCTTCACTACTGTAGTGATCACCATTGTCCCCATCACCACTGTAGTGATAACATTACTTCCCTCCTATGTAGGTCACCATACGGTCACCATCACTACTGTAGTGATACACCTACTGTCAACTTCATACTTAGTGATACACCCTGTCCCCATCACCACTTTGTGATACACTTACTGTCACCTCATACTTTTAGTGATCCCCATACTGTAATATATATTGTGTGATCCCCTCTGTCACCATCATTAGTAGTGTACCCATACTGTCCCCCATCACACGTAGTGATACACCATACTTCAATTTACTGTAGTGTACCCATTCTGTCACCATCACTACTGTGTGAAAACCCTGCTGTCACCCCCCACGTAGTGTCACCATATTCCCCAAAAACACTACTGTAGTGTACCCCATTCTGTACCATCCCCAACTGTAGTGATACACTTATGTCACCTCACTACTGTAGTGATACCCTACTGTACCCCTTTGTGTGTACCCATCTGTCCCATATTATGTAGTGATACCCATATGTCCCCCATCACACTGTAGTGTACACCTATGTCCCCCATCATTATGTAGTGATCAATTTGTCACCATCATATGTAGTGATAACCCAATGCTGTCACCACCACCCGTAGTGATAACCATCTTTTTAAACCTCACTATGTTGTGATAACCATACTTCCACCATCATTACGTGTGAACAAAATACTGTCACCATCATACTGTAGTGATACCCATACTGTCACCATACTATGTAGTGATACACCTACTGTCCATCAACTGTAGTAAAAACCCATACTGTCACCTCACCACTTTTGTGATCCCCATATGTCACCATCACTACTGTAGTGATACACCATACTGTCACCATCACCACTGTAGTGATACACCATACTGTCACCATCACTACTGTAGTGATACACAATACTGTCACCATCACCACGATGTCAGGGTGGACAGTGTTGTCAGGGTGGACAGCGTTGTCAGGGTCGACAGTGTTGTCAGTGAGGACAGTGTTGACTGGGTGGACAGTGTTGTCAGGCTGGACATTGTTTTCAGGGTGGACAGTGTTGTCAGGGTGGAAAGTGTTGTCAAAGTGCACAGTGTTGTCAAAGAGGACAGTGACGTCAGGGTGGACAGTGTTGTCAGGTAGGACAGTGTTGTCAGGGTGGATAGTGTTGTCAGAGTGGACAGTGTTTTCGGGGTGGATAGTTTTGTCAGTGTGAACGGTGTTTAAGGGTGGAGAGTGTTGTCAGTGTGGACAGTGTTGTCAAAGGGAACAGAGTTGTCAGGGTGGACAGTGTTGTCAGGGTGGACATTGTTGTCAGGGTGGACAGTGTTGTCATGGCGAACAGTGTAATCAGGGTGCACAGCGTTGTGAAGGTGGACAGTGTTGTCAGGGTGGGAAGTGTTGTCAGGGTGGACAGTGTAGTCAGGGAGCACAGTGTAGTCAGGGTGGACAGTGTTGTCAGGGTGGACAGTGTTGTCAGGGAGGACAGTGTTGTCAAGGTGGACAGTGTTGTCAGGGTGGACAGTGTTGTCAGGGAGGACAGTGTTGTCATGGTGGACAGTGTTGACAGGGTGGATAGTGTTGTCAGGGAGGATAGTGTTGTCATGGTGGACAGTGTTTTCAGGTTGGACAGTGTTGCCAAGGTTTACAGTAAAGTCAGGGTGGACAGTGTTGTCAGGGTGGATAGTGTTGTCAGGGTGGACAGTGTTGTCAGGGTGGACAGTGTTGTCAAGGTGGACAGTGTTGTCATGGTGGACAGTGTTGTCATTGTGGATAGTGTTGTATGGGTGGATAGTGTTGTCATTCTGGACAATGTTGTCAGGGTGGATAGTGTTGTCATTCTGGACAGTGTTGTCAGGGTGGATAGTGTTGTCAAGGTTTACAGTGTTGTCATGGTGGACAGCGTTGTCAGGGTGGATAGTGTTGTCATTCTGGACAGTGTTGTCAGGGTGGATAGTGTTGTCAAGGTTTACAGTGTTGTCATGGTGGACAGCGTTGTCAGGGTGGACAGTGTTGTCATTCTGGACAGTGTTGTCAGGGTGGATAGTGTTGTCAAGGTTTACAGTGTTGTCATGGTGGACAGCGTTGTCAGGGTGGATAGTGTTGTCAGGGTGGATAGAGTTGTCAGTGTGGACAGTGTTGTCATTGTGGACAGTGTTGTCAGCGTGGAGAGTGTTCTCATGCTAGACAGTGTTGTCAGGGTGGATAGAGTTGTCAAGGTGGGAAGTGTTGTCAGCGTGGAGAGTGTTGTCAGGGTGGACAGTGTTATCAGCTTGGAGAGTGTTGTCAGGGTGGACAGTGTTGTCAGCGTGGAGAGTGTTGTCAGGGTGGACAGTGTTGTCAGGGTTAACAGTGTTGTCAGGGAGGACAGTGTTATCAGGGTGGACAGTGTTATCAGGGTGGACAGTTTTTTCAGGGTGGACAGTGTTGTAAGGGTGGAGAGTGTTGTAAGGGCGTACAGAGTTGTCAGGGTGGACAGTGTTGTCATGGTGGACAGTGTTATCAGGGTTGACAGTGTTGTCATTGAGGACAGTGTTGTCAGGTTGGACGGTATAGTCAGGGTGGACAGCGTTGTCAGGGTGGACAGTGTTGTCAAGGTGGACAGAGTAATGAGGGTGGACAATGTTGTCAGGGTGGACAGTGTTTTCAGGGTGGACAGTGTTGTCAGGCTGGACAGTGTTGTCAAAGCGGACAGTGTCGTCAGGTGGACAGTGTTGTAAGGGTGGACAGTGTTGTTATGGTGGACAGTGTTGTCAGGGAGGAGAGTGTTGTCAGGGTGCACAGTGTTGTTAGGGTTTACAGTGTTGTCAGGGCGGACAGTGTTGTCAGGGTTGACAGCGATGTTAGGGTGGTCAGCGTTGTCAAGGTGGACAGTGATGTCAGGGAGGACAGTAATATCAGGGTGGACAGTGACGTCAGGGAGGACAGTGCTGTGAGGGTGGACAGTGTTGTCAGTGTGGACAGTGTTGTCAGGGTACATAGTGTTGTCAGCGTGCACAGTGATGTCAGGGAGTACAGTGAAGGCTGGGAGTAAAGTGTTGTCAGGGTGGACAGTGTTGTCAGGAGTACGGCGTTATCTATAGGACAGTGTTGTTAGGGTGGACAGTGTTGCCAAGGTGGACAGTGTTGTCATTGAGAACAGTGTTGTCAGGTTGGACAGTATAGACAGGGTGGACAGTGTTGTCAGGTTGGACAGTGTTGTCAAGGCGGACAGAGTTGTCAAGGTGGACAATGTTGTCAAGGTGGACAGTGTTTTCAGGGTGGACAGTGTTTTCAGGTGGACAGTGTTTTCAAGGTGGACAGAGTATTCAGGGTGGACAGTGATGTCAGGGAGGACAGTGTTGTCAGGGTGGACAGTGTTGTCAGCGTGGACAGTGTTGTCAGCGTGCACAGTGATGTGAGGGAGGACAGTGATATCAGGAAGGACAGTGTTGTCAGGGTGGACAGTGTTTTTAGTGTGGACAGCGTTGTCAGCGTGGACAGTGTTGTCAGCGTGCACAGTGATATCAGGGAGGACAGTGATATCAGGAAGGACAGTGTTGTCAGCGTGGACAGTGTTTTCAGTGTGGACAGTGTTGTCAGCGTGCACAGTGATGTCAGGGAGGACAGTGTTGTCAGGGTGGACAGTGTTGTCAGCGTGCACAGTGATGTCAGAGATGACAGTGATATCAGTAAGGATAGTGTTATCAGGGTGGGCAGAGTTTTCAGTGTGGACATTGTGGTCAGGTTGGAAGGTGCTGTCAGCGTGCACAGTGATGTCAGGGAGGACAGTGATGTCTGGAATCACAGTGTTTTCGGGGTGGACAGTGTTGTCAGGGTGGGCAGTGTTGTCAGAGTGGACTGTGTTGTCAGGGTGGACAGTGTTGTCATGGAGGACAGTATTGTCAGGGTTGACAGTATAGTCAGGGTGGACAGTGTTGTCAGGGTTAACAGTGTTGGCAGGGAGGACAGTGTTATCAGGGTGGACAGAGTTGTCAGTGTGGACAGTGTTGTCAGGGAGGACAGTGTTGTCAGGGTGGACAGTGTAGTCAACGTGCACAGTGTTGCCAGGGTGGACAGTGTTGTCAGGGTGGACAGTGTTGTCAGGGTGCTCAGTGTTGTCAGGGTGGACAGTGTTGTCATTGAGAGAAGTGTTGTCAGGTTGGACAGTATAGTCAGGGTGGACAGTGTTGTCAGGTTGGACAGTGTTGTCAAGGCGGACAGAGTTGTCAGGGTGGACAAAGATGTCAAGGTAGACAGTGTTTTCAGGGTGGACAGTGTTTTCAAGGTGGACAGAATAGTCAGGGTGGAGAGTGATGTCAGGGTGGACAGTGATGTCAGGGTGGACAGTGATGTCAGGGTGGACAGTGTTGTCAGGGTGGACAGTGTTTTTAGGGTGGACAGTGTTGTCAGAGTGGACAGTGTCGTCAGGTGGACAGTGTTGTAAGGGTGGACAGTGTTGTTAGGGTGGACAGTGTTGTCAGGGAGGAGAGTGTTGTCAGTGTGCACAGTGTTGTTAGGGTGGACAGTGTTGTTAGGGTGGACAGTGTTGTCAGGGGGCACAGTGTTGTCAGGGTCGACAGCGTTGTTAAGGTGGACAGTGATGTCAAGGAGGACAGTAATATCAGGGTGGACAGTGCTGTTAGGGTGGACAGTGTTGTCAGTGAGAACAGTGTTGTCAGTGAGGACTGTGTTGTCAGGGTACATAGTGTTTTCACCGTGCACAGCGATGTCAGGGAGGACAGTGAAGGCTGGCAGTAAAGTGTTGTCATGGTGGACAGTGTTGTCAGGGTGGACAGTGTTGTCAGGGTGGACAGTGTTGTCAGGGTGGACAGTGTTGTCAGGGAGGACAGAGTTTTCAGGATTGACAGTGTTGTCAGCGTGGACACTGATATCAGCGTGCACAGTGACGTCAAGGAGGACAGAGTTGTCAGGGTGGACAACGTTGTCAGCGTGCACAGTGATGTCAGTGAGGACAGTGATATAAGGAAAGACAGTGTTGTCAGGGTGGACAGTGTTGTCAGTGTGGACAGTGTTGTCAGCGTGCACAGTGAAATAAGGGAGGACAGTGTTGTCAGGGTGGACAGTGTTGTTAGCGTGCACAGTGATGTCAGGGAGGACAGTGATATCAGGAAGGACAGTGTTATCAGGGTGGACAGTGTTGTCAGTGTGCAGAGTGTTGTTAGAGTTGACAGTGTTGTCAACGTGCACAGTGACGTCAGTGAATACAGAGATGTCTGGAAGGACAGTGTTTTCAGGGTGGACAGTGTTGTCAGGGTGGAAGGTGCTGTCAGCGTGCACAGTGATGTCAGGGAGGACAGTGTTGTCAGGGTGGAAGGTGCTGTCAGCGTGCACAGTGATGTCAAGGAGGACAGTGTTGTCAGGGTGGACAGTGTTGTCAGTGTGCAGAGTGTTGTTAGAGTTGACAGTGTTGTCAGCGTGCACAGTGACGTCAGTGAGGACAGAGATGTCTGGAAGGACAGTGTTTTCAGGGTGGACAGTGTTGTCAGGGTGGACAGTGTTGTCATTGAGGACAGTGTTGTCAGGGCGGACAGTGTTGTCAGGTTGGACAGTGTTGTAAGGGTGCACAGTGTTGTCATGGTGGACAGTGTTGCCAAGTTGGACAGTGTTGTCATGAAGGACAGTGTTTTCAGGGTGGACAGTGTTATCAGGGTGGACAGTGTTATCAGGGTGGACAGTGTTATCAGGGTGGACAGTTTTGTCAGGGTGGACAGTGTTATCAGGGTGGACAGTGTTATCAGGGTGGACAGTGTTATCAGGGTGGACAGTTTTGTCAGGGTGGACAGTGTTGTAAGGGTGGAGAGTGTTGTAAGGGCGTACAGTGTTGTAAGGGCGTACAGTGTTGTCATGGTGGACAGTGTTGCCAGGTTGGACAGTGTTGTCATGAAGGACAGTGTTTTCAGGGTGGACAGTGTTATCAGGGTGGACAGTGTTATCAGGGTGGACAGTGTTATCAGGGTGGACAGTTTTGTCAGGGTGGACAGTGTTGTCAGGGTGGACAGTATTATCAGGGTGGTCAGTGTTGTCAGGGTTGACAGTGTTGTCACTGAGGACAGTGTTGTCAGGTTGGACGGTATAGTCAAGGTGGACAGCGTTGTCAGGGTGGACAGTGTTGTCAGGCTGGACAGTGTTGTCAAAGTGGACAGTGTCGTCAGGTGGACAGTGTAGTAAGGGTGCACAGTGTTGTTAGGGTGGACAGTGTTGTCAGAACGGACAGTGTTGTCAGGGTTGACAGCGATGTTAGGGTGGTCAGCGTTGTCAAGGTGGACAGTGATGTCAGGGAGGACAGTAATGTCAGGGTGGACAGTGACGTCAGGGAGGACAGTGCTGTGAGGGTGGACAGTGTTGTCAGTGTGGACAGTGTTGTCAGGGTACATAGTGTTGTCAGCGTGCACAGTGATGTCAGGGAGGACAGTGAAGGCTGGGAGTAAAGTGTTGTCAGGGTGGACAGTGTTGTCAGGAGGACGGCGTTATCTGGAGGACAGTGTTGTTAGGGTGGACAGTGTTGTCAAGGTGGACAGTGTTGTCATTGAGAAGAGTGTTGTCAGGTTGGACAGTATAGTCAGGGTGGACAGTGTTGTCAGGTTGGACAGTGTTGTCAAGGCGGACAGAGTTGTCAAGGTGGATAATGTTGTCAAGGTGGACAGTGTTTTCAGGGTGGACAGTTTTTGCAGGGTGGACAGTGTTTTCAAGGTGGACAGAGTAGTCAGGGTGGACAGTGATGTCAGGGAGGACAGTGTTGTCAGGGTGGACAGTGTTGTCAGCGTGGACAGTGTTGTCAGCGTGCACAGTGATGTCAGGGAGGACAGTGACATTAGGAAGGACAGTGTTGTCAGGGTGGACAGTGTTTTCAGTGTGGACAGTGTTGTCAGCGTGCACAGTGATGTCAGGGAGGACAGTGTTGTCAGGGTGGACAGTGTTGTCAGCGTGCACAGTGATGTCAGAGATGACAGTGATATCAGGAAGGACAGTGTTATCAGGGTGGGCAGAGTTTTCAGTGTGGACGTTGTGGTCAGGTTGGAAGGTGCTGTCAGCGTGCACAGTGATGTCAGGGAGGACAGTGGTGTCTGGAAGGACAGTGTTTTCAGGGTGGACAGTGTTGTCAGGGTGGGCAGTGTTGTCAGAGTGGACAGTGTTGTCAGGGTGGACAGTGTTGTCATGGAGGACAGTGTTGTCAGGGTTGACAGTGTAGTGAGGGTTGACAGTGTTGTCAGGGTGGACAGTGTTGTCAGGGTGAACAGTGTTGTCATTGAGGACAGTGTTGTCAGGTTGGACAGTATAGTCAGGGTGGACAGTGTTGTCAGGGTTAACAGTGTTGTCAGGGAGGACAGTGTTATCAGGGTGGACAGAGTTGTCAGTGTGGACAGTGTTGTCAGGGTGGACAGTGTAGTCAACGTGCACAGTGTTGCTAGGGTGGACAGTGTTGTCAGGGTGGACAGTGTTGTCAGGGTGCTCAGTGTTGTCAGGGTGGACAGTGTTGTCATTGAGAGCAGTGTTGTCAGGTTGGACAGTATAGTCAGGGTGGACAGTGTTGTCAGGTTGGACAGTGTTGTCAAGGCGGACAGAGTTGTCAGGGTTGACAAAGATGTCAAGGTGGACAGTGTTTTCAGGGTGGACAGTGTTGTCAAGGTGGACAGAATAGTCAGGGTGGACAGTGATGTCAGGGTGGACAGTGTTGTCAGGGTGGACAGTGATGTCAGGGTGGACAGTGTTGTCAGGGTGGACAGTGTTTTTAGGGTGGACAGTGTTGTCAAAGTGGACAGTGTCGTCAGGTGGACAGTGTTGTAAGGATGGACAGTGTTGTTAGGGTTGACAGTGTTGTCAGGGAGAAGAGTGTTGTCAGTGTGCACAGTGTTGTTAGGGTGGACAGTGTTGTCAGGGCGGACAGTGTTGTCAGGGTCGACAGCGTTGGTAGGGTGGACAGTGATGTCAAGGAGGACAGTAATATCAGAGTGGACAGTGATGTTAGGGAGGACAGTGCTGTTAGGGTGGACAGTGTTTTCAGTGAGGACAGTGTTGTCAGGGTACATAGTGTTGTCACCGTGCACGGCGATGTCAGGGAGGACAGTGAAGGCTGGGAGTGAAGTGTTGTCAGGGTGGACAGTGTTGTCAGCGTACATAGTGTTGTCAGCGTGCACAGTGATGTCTGGGAGGACAATGAAGGCTGGCAGTAAAGTGTTGTCATGGTGGACAGTGTTGTCAGGGTGCACACTGTTGTCAGGGCGGACAGTGTTGTCAGGGAGGACAGAGTTTTCAGGATGGACAGTGTTGTCAGCGTGGACACTGATGTCAGCGTGCACAGTGACGTCAAGGAGGACAGAGTTGTGAGGGTGGACAACGTTGTCAGCGTGTACAGTGATGTCAGTGAGGACAGTGATATAAGGAAAGACAGTGTTGTCAGGGTGGACAGTGTTGTAAGTGTGGACAGTGTTGTCAGCGTGCACCGTGAAATAAGGGAGGACAGTGTTGTCAGGGTGGACAGTGTTGTTAGCGTGCACAGTGATGTCAGGGTGGACAGTGATATCAGGAAGGACAGTGTTATCAGGGTGGACAGTGTTGTCAGTGTGCAGAGTGTTGTTAGAGTTGACAGTGTTGTCAGCGTGCACAGTGAAATAAGGGAGGACAGTGTTGACAGGGTGGACAGTGTTGTTAGCGTGCACAGTGATGTCAGGGAGGACAGTGATATCAGGGTGGACAGTGTTATCAGGGTGGACAGTGTTGTCAGTGTGCAGAGTGTTGTTAGAGTTGACAGTGTTGTCAGCGTGCACAGTGACGTCAGTGAGGACAGAGATGTCTGGAAGGACAGTGTTTTCAGGGTGGACAGTGTGGTCAGGGTGGAAGGTGCTGTCAGCGTGCACAGTGATGTCAGGGAGGACAGTGTTGTCAGGGTGGACAGTGTTGTCAGGGTGGACAGTGTTGTCAGGTTGGACAGTGTTGTAAGGGTGCACAGTGTTGTCATGGTGGACAGTGTTGCCAGTTTGGACAGTGGTGTCAGTGTGGACAGTGATGTCATGGTGGAGAATGAAGTCAGCGTTCGCATTGATGTCAGGGAAGACAATGATGTCAGGAAGGGCAGTGTTCTCAGGGTGGACAGAGTTGTCAGGGAGGACATTGTTATCAGAGTGGACAGTGTTGTCAGGGTGGACAATGTTTTCAGGGTGGACAGTGTTGTCAGCGTGCACAGTGATGTCAGGGAAGACAATGATGTCAGGAAGGACAGTGTTCTCAGTGTGGACAGTGTTGTCAGGGTGGACAGTGTTGTCATGTAGGACAGTGTTGTAAGTGTGGACAGTGTTGTCAGGGGGGACAGTGTTGTATTGGTGGACAGCGTTGTCAGGGTGGACAGTGTTGTCACGGAGAACAGTGTTGTCAGGGTGGACAGAGTTGTCATGGAGGACAGTGTTGTCAGGGAGGACAGTGTTGTCTGGGAGGACAGTGTTGCTAGGGTGGACAGTGTTGTCAGGGTGGACAGTGTTGTCAGGGTGGACAGTGTTGTCAGGGTGGAGAGTGTTGTCGTGGAGGACAGTGTTGTTTGGGTGGACAGTGTTGTCAAGGTGAACAGTGTTGCCAGGTTGGACAGTGTTGTCTTGGAGGACAGTGTTGTCAGGGTGGACAGTGTTGTCAGGGTGGACAGTGTTGTCAGGGTGGACAGTGTTGTTAGAGTGGACAGTCTTGTCAGCGTACGCAGTGACGTCAGGGAGGACAGTGGTGCCAGGAAGGACAGTGTTGTCTCGGTGGACAGTGTTGTGAGGGTGGACAGTGATGTCAAGGAGGTGAGTGTTGTCAGGATGGACAGTCTTGTCAAGGTGGACAGTGTTTTTAGGGTGGACAGTGTTGTCAGGGTGGACAGTGTTGTCAGGGTGGACAATGTTTTCAGGGTGGACAGTGTTGTCAGCGTGCACAGTGATGTCAGGGAAGACAGTGATGTCAAGAAGGACAGTGTTCTGAGTGTGGACAGTGTTGTCAGGGTGGACAGTGTTGTCAAGGTGGACAGTGTTTTCAGGGTGGACAGTGTTGTCAGTGTGGACAGTGCTGTCGATGTGGACAGTGTTGTCATGGTGGAGAATGTAGTCAGCGTGCACAGTGTTGTAAGGGTTGAGAGTGTTGTCAGGGTGGACAGTGTTGTCATGTAGAACAGTGTTGTAAGTGTGGACAGGGTTGTCTATGTGGACAGTGTTGTCAGGGGGGACAGTGTTGTCTTGGTGGACAGCGTTGTCAGGGTGGACAGTGTTGTCACGGAGAACAGTGTTGTCAGGGTGGACAGATTGTCAT
>NC_069489.1:12061161-12086158 GCF_026875155.1 Cherax quadricarinatus | reverse complement strand
TCATGGGCTTGGCCTCCCTAGTTTTGAAGGTTCTCATTATCCATCCTGTTATTTTTCTAGCAGATGCGATTGATACAATGTTATGGCCCTTGAAGGTGAGATCCTCCGACATGATCACTCCCAGGTCTTTGACGTTGGTGTTTCGCTCTATTTTGTGGCCAGAATTTGTTTTGTACTCTGATGAAGATTTAATTTCCTAATGTTTACCATATCTGAGTAATTGAAATTTCTCATCGTTGAACTTCATATTGTTTTCTGCAGCCCACTGAAAGATTTGGTTGATGTCTGCCTGGAGCTTTGCAGTGTCTGCAATGGAAGACACTGTCATGCAGATTCGGGTGTCATCTGCAAAAAAAGACACGGTGCTGTGGCTGACATCCTTGTCTATGTCGGATATGAGGATGAGGAACAAGATGGGAGCGAGTACTATGCCTTGTGGAACAGAGCTTTTCACCGTAGCTGCCTCGGACTTTACTCTGTTGACGACTACTCTCTGTGTTCTGTTAGTGAGGAAATTATAGATCCATCGACCGACTTTTCCTGTTATTCCTTTAGCACGCATTTTGTGCGCTATTACGCCATGGTCACACTTGTCAAAGGCTTTTGCAAAGTCTGTATATATTACCTCTGCATTCTTTTTGTCTTCTAGTGCATTTAGGACCTTGTCGTAGTGATCCAATAGTTGAGACAGACAGGAGCGACCTGTTCTAAACCCATGTTGCTCTGGGTTGTGTAACTGATGGGTTTCTAGATGGGTGGTGATCTTGCTTCTTAGGACCCTTTCAAAGATTTTTATGATATGGGATGTTAGTGCTATTGGTCTGTAGTTCTTTGCTGTTGCTTTACTGCCCCCTTTGTGGAGTGGGGCTATGTCTGTTGTTTTTAGTAACTGTGGGACAACCCCCGTGTCCATGCTCCCTCTCCATAGGATGGAAAAGGCTCGTGATAGGGGCTTCTTGCAGTTCTTGATGAACACAGAGTTCCATGACTCTGGCCCTGGGGCAGAGTGCATGGGCATGTCATTTATCGCCTGTTCGAAGTCATTTGGCGTCAGGATAACATCGGATAGGCTTGTGTTAATCACATTTTGTGGCTCTCTCATAAAAAATTCATTTTGATCTTCGACTCTCAGTCTGGTTAGCGGCTTGCTAAAAACTGAGTCATATTGGGACTTGAGTAGCTCACTCATTTCCTTGCTGTCATCTGTGTAGGACCCATCTTGTTTAAGTAGGGGCCCAATACTGGACGTTGTTCTCGATTTTGATTTGGCATAGGAGAAGAAATACTTTGGGTTTCTTTCGATTTCATTTATGGCTTTTAGTTCTTCCCGCGATTCCTGACTCCTAAAGGATTCTTTTAGCTTAAGTTCGATGCTTGCTATTTCTCTGACCAGTGTCTCCCTACGCATTTCAGATATATTGACCTCTTTTAGCCGCTCTGTTATTCTTTGCCGTCGCCTGTAAAGGGAGCGCCTGTCTCTTTCTATTTTACATCTACTCCTCCTTTTTCTTAGAGGAATAAGCCTTGTGCATACATCGAGTGCCACCGAGTTAATCTGTTCTAGGCATAAGTTGGGGTCTGTGTTGCTTAGTATATCTTCCCAGCTTATATCGGTTAGGACTTGGTTTACTTGGTCCCACTTTATGTTTTTGTTATTGAAGTTGAATATGGTGAATGCTCCCTCGTGACTAGTCCCATTATGTCGGTCTGGGGCTCCACGCATACATGACTGAACCTCAATTATGTTGTGATCTGAGTATATTGTTTTTGATATGGTGACATTTCTTATCAGATCATCATTGTTAGTGAAGATGAGGTCTAGTGTATTCTCCAGTCTAGTAGGCTCTATTATTTGCTGGTTTAAATTGAATTTTGTGCAGAGATTTAAAAGCTCGCGTGAGTGTGAGTTTTCATCAGAGCTGCCTCCTGGTGTTATTACTGCAACAATATTATTTGCTATATTCCTCCATTTTAGGTGCCTTAAGTTGAAATCCCCCAGGAGCAAGATGTTGGGTGCAATAGCTGGAAGGTTTTCCAGACAGTGGTCAATTTTTAACAGCTGTTCCTGGAATTGCTGGGATGTTGCATCCGGAGGCTTGTAGACTACCACAATGACTAGGTTTTGGTTCTCGACCTTTACTGCTAAAACTTCCACTACATCATTTGAGGCATTTAGCAGTTCTGTGCAAACAAGTGACTCTGCAATGTACAGGCCAACCCCCCCCCCTTTTGCCTGTTCACTCTGTCACATCTGTATAGGTTGTAACCTGGGATCCATATTTCGTTGTCCAAGTGATCCTTTATGTGGGTCTCAGTGAAAGCCGCGAACATTGCCTTTGCCTCTGCAAGCAGTCCACGGATGAAAGGTATTTTGTTGTTTGTTGCTGGCTTTAGACCCTGTATATTTGCAAAGAAGAATGTTATCGGACTGGTGGTATTGTTGGTACTGGGGGGGGGATTTTTTTTCCGGCATTAGTATCTGTATCTGTTGGTTTGGAGTGGAGGCCATCGACTGTGGTTCCACTCCAGGAATGACTGGATTTGGTGTACGATTTCTGCCATTTCCTGCCAGTTTTTTTTCCTTCCTGGCACTAAAAAACCTCTCCCTCGTGAGTGGCTGTGGCTACCCAGGTTTTCCCATGGCCTGGATGTTTTGTATCTTTTTGTCCCCTTTAGATGGTATGCCTGGCAATTTAAGTTATAGCACCACAGTCTTTTCCTGTACGGAAGAGGACACAGTTCAGGGTGAAAAAGCTTACAGGAGGAGTTTGCATTTCCTCTTGTCATATGGGGCCAAGGCACTGGCAAAACTATTCCACGCCAGACAACTCTCCTCAGGGGGGCAACACTGTCCAAACTGACAATCACTGTCCTCACTGACAACACGTTTCCTCACAGACTACACTGTCCTCTCCTGGCACACTGTCCTAACTGACAGCACTGTCCACACTGAAACACTGTCCTCACTGAAACACGTCCTCACCTGGCAACACTGCCCTCACTTGACAACACTGTAATACTGACAAAACACTGCCTAACTGACAACACTTCCTTATAGACAACAATGTCCTCCCTGACAACACTGTCCTCCCTGACAACACTGTCCTCACTGAACACTGTCCCCCCTAACAACACGTCCTCCCTGACAACACTGGTCCTTATAGACAACACTGTCCCTCCCTGCCAACCACCTGTCCTCCCTGACAACACTTTCCTCACTGACAACACTGTCCTCCCTGACAACACTGTCCTCCTTGACAACACTGTACTCCCTGACAACACTGTCTTCCCTGACAACACTGTAATTATAGACAACACTGTCCTCCCTGACAACACTGTCTTCCCTGACAACACTGTAATTATAGACAACACTGTCTTCCCTGACAACACTGTCCTCCCTGACAACACTGTCCATCCTGACAACACTGTAATTATAGACAACGCTGTCCTCCCTGACAACACTGTAATTATAAACAACACTGTCCTCCCTGACAACACTGTCCACCCAGACAACACTGTCCTCCCTGACAATACTGTCCACCCATACAACACTGTCCTCCCTGACAACACTGTCCTAATAAACAACACTGTGCACCCTGACAACACTGTCCTCCCTGACAACACTGTCCTACCTGACAACACTGTCCTCCCTGACATCACTGTCCTTATAGACAACACTGTCCACCCTGACAACACTGTCCTCCCTGACAACACTGTACTCCATGACAACACTGTCCTCCCTGACAACACTGTCCTCCCTGACAACACTGTCCTCCCTGACAACCACTGTCCTGCCCTTACAACACTGTCCTCCCTGACAACACTGTACTCCCTGACAACGCTCTCCTTCCTGACAACACTGTCATACCTGAAACACTGTCCTCCCTGACAACACTGTCCTGCCGGACAACACTCTCCTCCTTGACAAAACTGTCCACCCTGACAACACTTTCCAACCAGACAACACTGTCCTCCCTAACAACACTGTACTCTCTGAGAACTCTGTCCTCCCTGACAACACTGTCCTACCTGACAACACTATCCTCCCTGACAACACAGTCTTACCTGACAACATTGTCCAACCTGACAACACTTTCCAACCTGACAACACTGTCCTCCATGACAACACTGTCCTCTCTGACAACACTATCCTCCCTGACAACACAGTCTTACCTGACAACATTGTCCAACCTGACAACACTTTCCAACCTGACAACACTGTCCTCCCTGACAACACTGTCCTCTCTGACAACTCTGTCCTCCCTGACACCAATGTCCTACCTGACAACACTATCCTCTCTGACAACACTGTCCTACCTGACACCCCAGTCCTCCCTGACAAAACTGTCCTACCTGACAACACTCTCCTGCCTGACTACACTGTCCTACCTGACAACACTGTCCTCCCTGACAACACTGTCCTCCCTAACAACAGTGTCCTCCCTGACAACACTGTCATCCCTGACTACACTGTCCTCCCTGGCGACACTGTCCTCCCTGACATCACTGTCCTCACTGGCAACACTGACCTCCCTGACAACACTGTCCACAATGACAACACTGTCCTCCCTGACTTCACAGTTCTCACTGGCAACACTGTCATCCCTGACATAACTGTCTACCCTGAAAACACTGTCCTCCCTGACAACACTGTCTACCATGACAACACTCTCCTTCTTGACAACACTGTAAATCCTGACAACACTGTCCTCACTGAAAACACTGCCTTCCCCAACAACACTGTCCTCACAGACAACACTCCTCCCTGACAACACTCTCCTCCCTGACAACACTGTCCTCCTTGACAACGCTGTCTTCCCTGACAGCACTGTCCTTATAGACAACACTGTCCACCCTGACAACACTGTCCTCCCTGACAACACTGTCCACCCTGACGACACTTGTCCTCCATGACAAACACTGTCCTCCTGACAACACCCTGTCCTCTTGACAGCACTGTCCTCCCTGACAACGCTGTCCTCACTGACAAGTCTGTCCTTGTAGACAACACTGTCCACACTGACAACACCGTCCTCCATGACAACACTGTACTCCGTGACAACACTGTCCTCCCTGACAACACTGCCCACCCTGACAACACTGTCCTCCTTGACAACATCTCTCGCTGACTACACAGTACTCCATGACTACAGCCGTCCTCGCTGACATCCATGTCCCACCTACAACTCCGTCCACGCAGACAACACTGTTGTCACTGACATCACTGTGCACGACGACAACACTGTCCAAACTGACAGCACTATCCTCCCTGACATCAATTTATCACGCTGACAACGCTGTCCACCCTGACAACGCTCTCCTCTCTGACAGCACTGTCCTCACTGACAACACTGTCACCCCTAACAACACTGTCCTCCCTGACAACACTGTCCTTAAAGACAACACTGTCCTCCCTGTCAACACTGTCCTCACTGACAACACTGTCCTCCCTGACAACACTGTCCTTATAAACAACACTGTCCTCCCTGACAACACTGTCCTCCTTGACAACACTGTCCTCATAGACAACACTGTACTCCCTGACAACACTGTCCTCCCTGACAACACTGTAATTATAGACAACACTGTCCTCCCTGACAACACTGTAATTATAGACAACACTGTCCTCCCTGACAACACTGTCCACCCTGACAACACTGTAATTATAGACAACACTGTCCTCCCTGACAACACTGTCCTCCCTGACAACACTGTAATTATAAACAACACTGTTCTCCCTGACAACACTGTCCACCCTGACAACACTGTAATTATAGACAACACTGTCCTCCCTGACAACACTGTAATTATAAACAACACTGTTCTCCCTGACAACACTGTCCTCCCTGACAACACTGTAATTATAGACAACACTGTCCTCCCTGACAACACTGTCCACCCTACAACACTGTAATTATTAGACAACACTGTCCTCCCTGACAACACTGTAATTATAAACAACCACTGGTTTCTCCCTGACGACAAACACTGTCCTCCCTGACACACTGTAATTACATGAGACAACACTGTCCTCCCTGACAACACTGTCCTCCCTGTCAACACTGTCCTCACTGACAACACTGTCCTCCCTGACAACACTGTCCTTATAAACAACACTGTCCTCCCTGACAACACTGTCCTCCTTGACAACACTGTCCTCATAGACAACACTGTACTCCCTGACAACACTGTCCACCCTGACAACACTGTATCTTAGTAAACAACACTGTTTCTCCCTGACAACACTGGCCTCCCCTGACAACACTGTAATTATAGACAACAAAGTCCTCCCCTGACAACACGTCCACGCCGAGACAACAGCTGTAAGGGAGGTAGGGACAACACTATAGTCCTCCCTAACAACATGTCCCTGACAACACTGTAATATAAAGCAACACTGTTTCTCCTGACAACACTGGCCTCCTGAACACACTGTAATTATAAGACAACACTGTCCGTCGCCTGACAACACTTCCCTCCCTGTGCGAAGCCGACGTGTCCTCACTGAGACAGCTCAGCCTGTCCTCCCTGACCAACACCTGTCCTTATAAACAACACTGTCCTCCCTGACAACACTGTCCTCCTTGACAACACTGTCCTCATAGACAACACTGTACTCCCTGACAACACTGTCCTCCCTGACAACACTGTAATTATAGATAACACTGTCCTCCCTGACAACACTGTCCACCCTGACAACACTGTAATTATAGACAACACTGTCCTCCCTGACAACACTGTCCTCCCTGACAACACTGTAATTATAGACAACACTGTCCTCCCTGACAACACTGTCGTCCCTGACAACACTGTCCACCCTGACAACACTGTTCTCCCTGACAACACTGTCCTCCCTGACAACACTGTAATTATAGACAACACTGTCCACCCTGACAACACTGTCCTACCTGACAACACTCTCCTCACTGACAACACTGTCCACCCTGACAACACTGTAATTATAAACAAAACTGTTCTCCCTGACAACACTGTCCTCCCTGACAACACTGTAATTATAGATAACACTGTCCTCCCTGACAACACTGTAATTATAGATAACACTGTCCTCCCTGACAACACTGTCCACCCTGACAACACTGTCCTCCCTGACAACACTGTCCTAATAAACAACACTGTCTACCCTAACAACACTGTCCTCCCTGACAACACTGTCCTCCCTGACAACACTGTCTTCCCTGACAACTCTGTCCTCCCTGACAACACTGTCCTCACTGACATCACTGTCCTCCCTGACAACACTGTCTTACCTGAAACACTGTCCTCCCTGACAACACTGTCCTGCCGGACAACACTCTCCTCGCTGACAAAACTGTCCACCCTGACAACACTTTCCAACCTGACAACACTGTCCTCCCTGACAACACTGTCCTCTCTGGCAACTCTGTCCTCCCTGACAACACTGTCCTACCTGACAACACTATCCTCTCTGACAACACTGTCCTACCTGACAACATTGTCCACTCTGACAACACCTTTCCAATCTGACAACACTGTCCTCCCTGACACAAAAAAAACTTGGTCCCCTCTCTGACAACTCTGTCCTCCCTGACAACACTGTGCTACCTGACAACACTATCTTCCCTGACAACACTGTCCTACCTGACACCCCTGTCCTCCCTGACAACACTGTCCTACCTGACAACACTCTCCTGCCTCACTACACTGTCCTTCATGACAACACTGTCCTCCCTGACAACACTGTCCTCCCTAACAACAGTGTCCTCCCTGACAACATTGTCCTCCCTGACAACACAGTCCTCCCTGACAACACTGTCCTCTCTGACAACACTGTCCTCCCTGACAACACTGTCCTGCCTGACAACACTGTCCTCCCTAACAACACTGTCCTCCCTGACAACACTGTCATCCCTGACAACACTGTCCTCCCTGGCGACACTGTCCTCCCTGACATCACTGTCCTCACTGGCAACACTGACCTCCCTGACAACACTGTCCACAATGACAACACTGTCCTCCCTGACATCACTGTCCTCACTGGCAACACTGTCCTCCCTGACATAACTGTCTACCCTGAAAACACTGTCCTCCCTGACAACACTGTCTACCATGACAACACTCTCCTTCTTGACAGCACTGTAAATCCAGACAACACTGTCCTCACTGACAACACTGCCTTCCCTGACAGCACTGTAGTCACAGACAACACATTCGTCCATTACAACACTGTCCTCCCTGACAACACTGTCCTCCCTGACAACACTGTCCTCCTTGACAACGCTGTCCTCCCTGACAGCACTGTCCTTATAGACAACACTGTCCACCCTGACAACACTGTCCTCCCTGACAACACTGTCCTCCCTGACAACACTGTCCTCCTTGACAACGCTGTCCTCCCCTGACAGCACTGTCCTTATAGACAACACTGTCCACACTGACGACACTGTCCTCCATGACAACACTGTCCTCCCTGACAACACTGTCCTCCCTGACAGCACTGTCCACCCTGTTGACACTGTCCTCCATGACAACACTGTCCTCCCTGACAACACTGTCCTCCCTCACAACGCTGTCCTCCCTGACAACACTGTCCTCCATGACAACATTGTCCACCCTGACGACACTGTCCTCCATGACAACACTGTCCTCCCTGACAACACTGTCCTCCCTGACAGCAGTGTCCTCCCTGATAACGCTGTCCTCCCTGGCAACACTGTCCTCGTAGACAACACTGTCCTCCCTGACAACACTGTCCACCCTGACATCACTGCCCTCCTTGACAACACTGTCCTTCCTGACAACACTGTCCTCCCTTACAACATTCTCCTCCCTGACAACAATGTACTCCGTGACAACACTGTCCTCCCTGACATAAATGTCCACCCTGACAACTCCGTCCACGCTGACAACACTGTTGTCACTGACATCACTGTGCACGATGACAACTCTGTCCAAACTGACAGAACTGTACTCCCTGACATCATTTTATCACGCTGACAACGCTGTCCACCCTGACAACACTGTCCACCCTCACTACACTGTCCTCCCTGACAACACAGATCACTCTGCAACATCATTCCCCCCTAACAACACTGTCCACCCTCACAACACTGTCCTCCCTGACAATACTGTTCACTCTGGCAACACAGTCCACCCTGACAACACTGTCCTTCATGACATCACTGTGCACTCTGACAACACTCTCCACCCTGACAACTATTTCCACCGTAACAACACTGTCCTCCCTTACAACATTGTCCTCCCTGACAACACTGTCCTCCCTTACAACATTGTCCTCCCTGACAACACTGTCCACCCTCACAAGAATGTCCTCCCTGTCATCACTGTGCACCCAGACAACACTATCCACCCTGACAACATTGTCCTCACTGGCAAAACTCTCCTTCCAGTCAACTCTGTCCACACTGGCAACACTGTCAAAACTGACAACACTGTCCTCACTGGCAAAACTGTCCTCCATGACAACACTGTCCTAACTGACAGCACTCTCCTCACTGGCAACACTGTCCACCCTGACAACACTGTCCTCCCTGACAACACTGTCCTCCCTGACAACACTGTCCACCCTGACAACTCTATCCCAACTGACAGCACTATCCACCTTGACAACACTGTCCTAACTGACAACACTGACCTTTTAGACAACACTGTCCTCCATGACAACACTGTCCACCCTGACAACACTGTGCACCCTGACAACACTGTCCTCCCTGACAACTCTGTCCTCCCTGAAGACACTGTCCTTCCTGACAACACTGTCCTCCCTGACAACAATGTCCTCCCTGACAACACTGTCCTCCCTGGCAACACTGTCCTTATAGACAACACTGTCCTCTCTGACAACACTGTCCTCTCTGACAAGACTGTCCTCCATGACAACACTGTCCACCCTGACAACACTCTCGTCCCTGACAACTCTGTCCTCCCTGACATCAATGTGCACGCTGGAAACACTGTCCATCCTGACAACACTGTCTCCTCTGACATCACTGTGCACCCTGACAACTCCGTCCACACTGACAACACTGTTGTCACTGACATCAATGTGCACGCTGACAACAGTGTCAAACCTGACAACACTGTCTACTCTGACAACACTGCCCACCCTGACAACACTGTCCTTCATGACATCACTGTGCACTCTGACAACACTGTCCACCATGAGAACACTGTCCACCCTGACAACACTGTCCTCCCGGACAACACTGTCCTCCATGACAACACTGTCCTTCCTGACATCACTGTCTACCCTGACAACACTGTCCACCCTGACAACATTGTCCATGACAACACTGTCCACCCTGACAACACTGTCCTCCCTGATAACTCTGTCCACCCTGACAACACTGTCCACCCTGACATCACTGTCCACCCTGACAATACTGTCCTCCCTGACTACACTGTTCTTCTTGACATCACTGTCTACCCTGACAACACTGTCCACCTTGACAACACTGTCCACCCTGACAACACTGTCCTCCCTGACAACACTGTCCACCCTGACAATACTGTTCACCCTGACATCACTGTCCACCCTGACAACTCTGTCCTCCATGACAACACTGTTGTTCCTGACATCACTGTCTTCCCTGACAACACTGTCCACCCTGAAAACACTGTCCACCTTGACAACACTGTCCACCCTGACAACACTGTCCTCCCTGACAACACTGTCCTCCCCAGACAACACTGTCCCTCCCTTGAACCACCCTGTCACTCCTGACAACACTGTTCTCACCCTACAACACTGTCCATCCCTGCCACACTATCCACCATTACAACTCTGTCCTTCCTGACTCAGAAGTGATGGTGACAGTATGGTGTATCACTACAGTAGTGATGGTGACAGTATCGTGTATCACTACAGTAGTGATGGTGACAGTATGGTGTATCACTACAGTAGTGATGGTGACAGTATTGTTATAAACTACAGTAGTGATGGTGACGTATGGGTGTATCACTACAGTATTGATGGTGACAGCAAGTGTAACCCCCCTCACTTACAGTATGTGCTGGTGACAGTATGGTGTATCACTCCAGTTATTGATGGTGACAGTAAGGTGTACCACTACGTTTAGTGATGGTGACAGTATGGTGTACACTACATTAGTGATGGTGACATATTGTGTAATCGCTAACATTATGATTGTGGACAGGATGTGCATCAGTAGCAGTAGTGAAAGGTGACAGTATGGGTGTATCTCTACAGTAGTGATGGTGACAGTATGGTGTATCACTACAGTTGGTGACATAATGGTGTATCACAACAGTAAATGATGGTGACAGTATGGTGATCACTACAGTGGTGATGGAGACAATATGGTGTATCAATACAGTAGTGATGGTGACAGTATTGTGTATCACTACAGTAGTGATGGTGACAGTATTTTGTATCACTAGAGTAGTGATGGTGACAGTATGGTGTATCACACAGTAGTTGATGGTGACAGTAATGGGTTGTTATCACTACAGTAGTGATGGTGACAGTATGGTGTAATCACTACAGTGTGATGGTGACAGTATATTGTATCACTACAGTAGTATGGTGACAGATGGTGTATCACTGCAGTAGTGATGTGACAGTATGGTGTATCACTACAGTGGTGATGTAGACATTTTTGTGTATCATACAGTGGTGATTGGTGACAGTATGACATATACTAGAGTGTTGATTGTAACAGTGTTTGAGTAACACATACAGTAGGAGGTGACAGTAATGGTGTAAGCACTACAGTGTGTGGTGACAGTAGTGGTGTATCACTACGAGTAGTAATGTTGACAGTAGGTGCAACACTACCAGTAGTGATGTGACAGTATGGTGTATCACTACAGTGGTGGTGACAGTATGGTGTACCACTACAGTAGTGATGGTGACAGTATGGTGTATCACTACAGTGGTGATGGTGACAGTATGGTGTATCACTACAGGAGTGATGGTGACAGTAATTGTTATCACACAGTAGTGATGGTGACAGTATTTTGTATCACTATAGTAGTGATGGTGACAGTATGGTGTATCAGTGCAGTGGTGATGGTGACAGAATGGTGTATCACTGCAGAAGTGATAGTGACAGTATGGTGTATCACTACAGTAGTGATTGTGACAGTATGGTGTATCACTACAGTAGTGATGGTGACAGTATGGTGTATCACTACAGTGGTGATGGTGACAGTATGGTGTATCACTACAGTAGTGATGGTGACAGTATGGTGTATCACTACAGTAGTTGATGTGACATATGGGGAGGGGGGGGGGTGGTATCACTAGAGTGGGACAGTATATGGGGGGGAGGGGGGATATGGTTGTGTACAGGGAGAAACACACCGACCAGATCCACTTGGTGAAAAACATCTAAAAAGAGATACTCACACATCAGGTGATCATTATGTTGACACAAAGGTTCATTCTCAACCACGACATGTATAATTATGTTTAACACCAAAGGTCAAATCTCACACATCAGTGATATTATGTTAACACAAAGGTTACACTCACACATCAGGTTGATAATATGTAACACAAAGCCTCACTCACACGTCAGTGATAATTATGATGACACAAAGTCACACCTCACATGTCTGGTGATAATCATGTTAACACAAAGTCACACTCACAATACGTCAGGTGATAATTGTGTTGATCGAAAGTTCACACTCACTACGTCATGTGTTAATTTATGTTAACACAAAGGGTCACCCTCACACATCAGGTGATAAGTATGTTGACACTACAGTCATACTCACACTCAGGTGATAATTATTTAACACAAAGGTCACACTCACACATCAGTTGATAATTATGTAAAACAAAGTTACCTCACACATCAGGTGATAATTAGGTTTTTTATTAACCCACCCAAAAGGTTTCACACTCACTAGACTCAGGTGATGATTATGTTGACACAAAAGTCACACTCACGAACTCCAGGGTGATAATTATGTTAACACAAAGGTCACACTCACACGCAGGTGATAATTATGTATAACATCAAAGTAATCACTCACACATCAGTGATAATTATGTTGACAGCAAAGTCACACTCACACGTCAGGTGATAATAATGTAACCACGAACGTCACACTCACACATCAGGTAATAATTATGTTAACACAAAGGTTAACTCACAAATCATAATAATAATTAATGTTAACACAAAGGTTACACTCACACATAAAGGTGATATTATGTAACACAAGTTGCACGCACACATCAGGTGATATTTATGTTAAACTCACACATAAGGTTATTAATTATGTGACACAAAGAGTCACACTCGCACATCAGGTGAATATCCATGCTGACAGAAAATTTCACACTCATCACATAGGTGATAATGATCTGACATGAAGGTCACACTCGCACATCAGTATAATCATGTGACACAAACAGGTCTTCATGATGTTATGAATGAAAAACCATAGTTGGATGTCTTGACCCTAAGCTAAATGGGGTAGGGAGTTTTTCGGTGGGGAGAAATAAAATAGGATTAAAATCAGGAGCATCCTGAGAGAGCTAGAACAAAGGAAAAGGTAGCAATAATGTTTGAAGGATCAGTTTGGAATGAGAAGAGGAGTATACATGTGTAAATTCAAGGATTAACATTATTTTTATTATCCACTGGCCGATTCCCACCAAGCAAGGGGGCCCTAAAAAGAAAAACTTTCACCATCATTCACCCATCACTGTCTTGCCAGAAGGGGCTTTACACTCAACAGTTTTTTAAACTGCAACATTACACCCCCTCCTTCAGAGTTCAGGCACTGTACTTCCCCTCTCCTCAGGACTCAAACCGGCCTGCCGTTTCCCTAGACCCCTCATAAATGTTACTTTGCTCACTCCTCCAACACACTCACGTATTAAAAACCATTTGTCTCCATTTCACTCCTATCAAACACTCTCCCGCACGCTTGCTAGAAGTCCAAGCCCCCTCGCAAAAAAAAAAACCTCCTTTACCCCCTCCCCCAACCTTTCCTAGGACCGGACCCCTACCCCCCTTCCTCCCACTACAAACTGACACACCCCCCTCTTGAAGTGACACCTATTTCGCTCCAGGCCTCTCTACATGGTCCGAACCACCTCAACAACCCTTCCCCACATCCCTCTGGACAACAACTTTTGGGTAATCCCACACCTCCCTCCTAACTTCCAAACTACGAAATCTCTGCATTATATTCCACACCACACATGCCCTCAGACATGACACTCCACTGCCCCAGCCCCGCCTTCCCTTCCCCACCACTGCCTCCCAGTCCTTCTCTGCGCTGCAACATTCATTCACCCATGCTTCACACCCATATAAGAGGCGTTGTAAAACAATACTCTCATACAATTCCCCTCTTTGCCTCCAAGGACAACGGTCTTTGTCTCCACACTCCCTAAGTGCCCACTCACCCTTTTCCCTCATCAATTTTATGATTCACCTCATCCTTCAGTAACCCATCCGCAGACCACGTCCCACTCCCAAATATCTGAATACGTTCACCTCCTCCATACTCCTCTCCCTCCAATCTGATATCCATCTTTCATCACCTAATCTTTTTGTTATCCTCATACCTTACTCTTTCCTGTATAAACATTTAATTATCTTTCTTTTGCACTATACCCAACAAATTTCACCAATCTCGCAACTCTCTTTAGAATCTCCCAAGAGCCCAGTGTCATCAGCCAAAGAGCACCTGTGACAACTCCCACTTTATGTGAGATTCCTTTATCGTTTTACTCCACGCTCTTGTCAAGACCCTCGCATTTACTTCACTACAACCCCATCAAACAATATATTAAACAACCACGGTGACATCACACATCCTTGTCAAAGGCCTACTTTACTGGAAAATCATTCCCTCTTCCTACATACTCAACTTGTGCCTACAATCCTCGTAAAAACTCTTCACTGCCTTCAGTAACCCACCTCCCTACACCATACACCTGCAACGTCTCCACATTGCCCCCCAATCCACCCTTGTCATACCCTTTCCAAATCCATAATGCCACAAAGACCCTTTTTACCTTATCTAAATACAGTTCACTTATATGTTTCACTGTAACACCTGGTCCACACATCCCCCTACCTTTCTAAAGCCACCTTGTTCATCGCTATCCTATTCTCCGTCTTAACTCTTAATTCTTTCATAATAACTTTCTACCATACACTTTTACCAGGTATACTCAACAGACTAATCCCCCTATAATTTTTTGCACTCTCTCTGTCCCCTTTGCCTTTTATACAAAGGAACTATGCATGCTCTCTGCCCAATCCCAAGGTACCTTACCCTCTCCAACTCATTTAATTCAATATTTGCAACCAAACCACTCCCAAACTATATCCCACTCTGGCTTTGTAAATACATTTCTATCTTTAATCACATCAATCCGGCTGCCTTAACCCCCTTTCATTTTACCTACTGCCTCACGAACTTCCCTCACACACCACAACTGGCTCGTCCCACTCCTACAAGAGTATATAACCTCCTGCCTATACCGAAAATCACAGCTTCCCTATCTTCATCAACATTTAACAATTCCTCAAAATATTCCTTCCATCTTCCCAATACCTCTAATTCTCCATTTAATAACTCTCCTCTCCTATTTTTAACTGACAAATCCATTTGTTCTCTAGGCTTCCTTAACTTGTTAATCTCACTCCAAAAACTTTTTCTTATTTTCAAGAAAATTTGTTGATAACATCTCACCCACTCTCATCATTTGCTCTCTTTTTACATTGCTTCACCACTCTCTTAACCTCTATTAACCTCAAGGATTATGTGGATTAAAATAGAGGTTGAATGCAGAAAATGGGTCATAATAAGCGTGTATGCACCTGGAGAAGAAAAGAGTGTAGAGGAGAGAGAAAGTAATTGTGGTAGGGGACCTAAATGCTAAAGTAAGAGAAACATTTAGAGAGGGTGTGGTAGGTAAGTTTGTGGTGCCAGGTGTAAATAATAATGGGAGCCCTTTCACTGAATTTTTATAAAAAGGGGTTTAGTTATAGGTAATACATATTTTAAGAAAAAGATGATAAATAAGAATACAGGATATGATGTAGGGCGTAATGACATAGTTTGTTTGACTATGTATTGGTAAATAAAAGACTGTTGAGTAGACTTCAGGATGTACATGTTTATAGAGAGGCCACAGATATATCAGATCACTTTTTAGTTGTAGCTACAGTGAGAGTAAAAGGTAGATGGGATACAAGGAGAATAGAAGCATCAGGGAAGAGAGAGGTGAAGGTTTATAAACTAAAAGAAGAGGCAGTTAGGGTAAGACATAAACAACTATTGGAGGATACATGGGCTAGTGAGATCATAGGCAATGGGGTCGAAGATGTATGGGGTAGGTTTAAAAATATAGTGTTAGAGTGTTCGGCAGAAGTTTGTGGTTGCAGGAAAGTGGGTGCGGGAGGGAAAAGGAGCGATTGGTGGAATGATGATGTAAAGAGAGTAGTAAGGGAGAAAAAGTTAGCATATGAGAAGTTTTTACAAAGTAGAAGTGATGCAAGGAGGGAAGAGTATATAGAGAAAAAGAGAGAGGTTAAGAGAGTGGTGAAGCAATGTAAAAGAGAGCAAATGAGAGAGTGGGTGAGACGTTATCAACAAATTTTGTTGAAAATAAGAAAAAGTTTTGCAGTGAGATGAACAAGCTGAGGAAGCCTAGAGAACAAATGAATTTGTCAGTTAAAAATAGGAGAGGAGACTTAATAAATGGAGAGTTTGAGGTATCGGGAAGATTGAGGGAATATTTGAGGAATTGTTAAATGTTAATGAAGATAGGGAAGCTGTGATTTAGTGTATAGGACAAAGGAGGAATAATGTCTTGTAGGAGAGAGGAAGAGCCAGTTGTGAGTATGGGGGAAGTTCGTGAGGAAGTGAGCAGAATGAAAGAACAGGGGTAAGGCAGCTGGGATTGATGGGATAAAGATAGAAATGTTAAAAGTAGGTAGGGATATAGGTTTGGAGTGGTTGATGCAATTATTTAATAAATGTTTGGAAGAGGGTAAGGTACCTAGGGATTTGCAGAGAGCATGCATAGTTCTTTTGTATAAAGGCAAAGGGGACAAGAGAGAGTGCAAAAATTATAGGGGATAAGTCTGTTGAGTATACCTGGTAAAGTGTACGGTAGAGTTATTATTGAAAGAATTAAGAGTAAGATGGGGAGTGGGATAGCAGATGAACAAGGAGGCTTTAGGAATGGTAGGGGGTGTGTGGACCAGGTGTTTACAGTGAAACATAGATGTGAACAGCATTTAGATAAGGCTAAAGAAGTTTTTGTGGAATTTATAGATTTGGAAAAGGTGTATGACAGGGTGGATAGGGGGGCAATGTGGCAGATGTTGCAGGTGTATAGTATAGAAAGTATGTTACTGAAAGCAGTGAAGAGTTTTTACGAGGATAGTGAGGCTCAAGTTAGAGTATGAAGGAAAGAGGGAGATTATTTCCCAGTAAAAGTAGGCCTTAGACAAGGATGTGTGATGTCACCGTGGTTGTTCAATTTATTTATAGATAGGGTTGTAAGAGAAGTGAATGCGTGGGAGTTGTCACAGTTGCTCTTTGCTGATGACACTTTGCTCTTGGGAGATTTTGAAGAGAAGTTGAAGAGGTTGGTGGATGAATTTGGTAGGGTATGTAAAAGAAGGAAATTAAAAGTGAATATAGGAAAGAGTAAGGTGATGAGGATAACAAAAAGATTAGGTGATGAAAGATTGGATATCAGATTGGGGGAGAGAGTATGGAGGAGGTGAATGTATTCAGATATTTGGGAGTGGGCGTGTCAGCTGATGGGTCTATTTAAGATAGGTGAATCATAGAATTGATGGGGGGAAAAGGGTGAGTGGTGCCACTTAGGAGTCTGTGGAGACAAAGAGCTTGTCCTTTGGAAACAACGCAAGGAGCGTTGCTTCCAAAGTGTGAAGTGTGAGTGTGAAGCATGGGTGATCAAGGTTGCAGTGAGGAGAAGGCTGGAGGCAGTGGAGATGTCATGTCTGAGGGCAACGGTGGTGTGAATATAATGCAAAGCATTCTAGTTTGGAAGTTAGGAGGATGTTCAGGATTGTCAAAACTGCTCTCCAGATGGCTGAGGAAGAGTTGTTGAGGGTTCGGACATGTAGAGAGAATGGAACGAAACAGAATAAACTTCGAGAGTGTATAAATCTGAAGTGGAGGGATGGCGGGCGGGGGTTGATCTTGGAAGTTTGGAGGGAGGGGGTAAAGGAGGTTTTGTGTGTAAGGGCTGGACTTCCAGAAAGCATGTGTGAGCGTATTTGATAGGAGTGAATGGAGACAAATGATTTTTAATACTTGACGTTCTGTTGGAGTGTGAGCAAAGTAACATTTATGAAGGGGTTCAGGGAAACCGGCAGGCCGGACTTGAGTCCTGGAGATGGGAAGTACAGTGCCTGCACTCTGAAGGAGGGGTGTTAATGTTGCAGTTTAAAAACTGTAGTGTAAAGCACCCTTCTGGCAAGACAGTGATGGAGTGAATGATGACGGAACTTTCTCTTTCTCGGGCCACCCTGCCTTGGTGGGAATCGGTCGATGTGTTAATAAACAAATAAAAACAGAGGTCACACTGGCACATCAGGTGACAATCATGCTGATACAAAGGTCACACTCACACATCAGGTGATAATCATGCTGACATGAAGGTCACACTAACACATCAGGAGATAATCATGCTGACACAAAGGTCACACTTGCACATCAGGTGATAATCACGCTGACACAAAGGTCACACTCACACATCAGGTGACAATCATGCTGATACAAAGGTCACACTCACACATCAGTTGATAATCATGCTGAAACAAAGGTCACACTCACACATCAGGTGATAATCTGCGAAACAAAGGTCACACTCCCCCATCGGGTGTTAATCATGCTGAAACAAAGGTCACACTCACACATCAGTTGATAATCATGCTGAAACAAAGGTCACACTCACACATCAGTTGATAATCATGCTGAAACAAAGGTCACACACATCATGTGATAATCATGCTGAAACAAAGGTCACACAGATCATGTGATAATCATGCTGAAACAAAGGTCACACAGATCATTTTGATAATCTGCGAAACAAAGGTCACACAGATCTTTGTGATAAACTGCTGACACAAAGGTCACACACATCATGTGATAATCATGCTGACACAAAGGTCACACTCACACATCAGGTGATAATGATGCTGACACAAAGGTCACACACATCATGTGATAATCATGCTGACACAAAGGTCACACTCACACATCAGGTGATAATCATGCTGACACAAAGGTCACACACATCATGTGATAATCATGCTGACACAAAGGTCACATCACACATCAGGTGATAATGATGCTGACACAAAGGTCACACTCACACATCAGGTGATAATCATGCTGAAACAAAGGTCACACTCACACATCATGTGATAATGATGCTGACACAAAGGTCACACACATCAGGTGATAATGATGCTGACACAAAGGTCACACACATCAGGTGATGATCATGCTGACACAAAGGTCACACACATCATGTGATAATCATGCTGACACAAAGGTCACACTCACACATCATGTGATAATCATGCTGACACAAAGGTGACACACATCAGGTTTATAATGATGCGACAACAAAGGTCACACACATCAGGTGATAATCATGCTGACACAAAGGTCACACACATCAGGTGATAATCATGCTAACACAAAGGTCACACACATCAGGTGATAATCATGCTGACACAAAGGTCACACACATCATGTGATAATCATGCTGACACAAAGGTCACACACATCATGTGATAATCATGCTGACACAAAGGTCACACACATCATGTGATAATCATGCTGACACAAAGGTCACACACATCATGTGATAATCATGCTGACACAAAGGTCACACACATCATGTGATAATCATGCTGATACAAAGGTCACACTCACACATCAGGTGACAATCATGCTGACACAAAGGTCACACACATCAGGTGATAATCATGCTGACACAAAGGTCACACACATCATGTGATAATCATGCTGACACAAAGGTCACACACATCATGTGATAATCATGCTGATACAAAGGTCACACTCACACATAAAGGTGACAATCATGCTGACACAAAGGTCACAAAACATCATTGATAAGATGCTGACACAAAGGTCACACACATCAGGTGATAATCATGCTGACACAAAGGTCACACACATCATGTGATAATGATGCTGACACAAAGGTCACACACATCATGTGATAATCATGCTGACACAAAGGTCACACACATCATGTGATAATCATGCTGACACAAAGGTCACACACATCAGGTGATAATCATGCTGACACAAAGGTCACACACATCATGTGATAATCATGCTGACAAAAAGGGTCACACACATCAGGTGACAATCATGCTGACCAAAGGTCACACACATCAGGTGATAATCATGCTGACACAAAGGTCACACACATCATGTGATAATCATGCTGACACAAAGGTCACACACATCATGTGATAATCATGCTGACAAAAAAGGTCACACACATCAGGTGATATCATGCTGACACAAAGGTCACAACATCATGTGATAATCATGCTGACACAAAGGTCACCACATCATGTGAAAATCATGCTGCCCACAAAGGTCACACACATCAGGTGATAATCATGCTGACACAAAGGTCACACACATCATGTGATAATCATGCTGACCCCAAAGGGTCACACACATCAGGTGATAATCATGCTGACACAAAGGTCACACACATCAGGTGATAATCATGCTGACACAAAGGTCACACACATCATGTGATAATGATGCTGACACAAAGGTCACACACATCAGGTGATAATCATGCTGACACAAAGGTCACACACATCATGTGATAATCATGCTGACACAAAGGTCACACACATCATGTGATAATCATGCTGACACAAAGGTCACACACATCAGGTGATAATCATGCTGACACAAAGGTCACACATCATGTGATAATCATGCTGACACAAAGGTCACACACCATCAGGTGCATCATGCTGACACAAAGGTCACAAAAACATCAGGTGATAATCATGCTGACACAAAGGTCACACACATCAGGTGACAATCAGCTGCACCAAAGGTCACACACATCAGGTGATAATCATGCTGACACAAAGGTCACACACATCATGTGATAATCATGCTGACACAAAGGTCACACACATCATGTGATAACATGCGGGACACAAAGGCCCACACACATCAGGTGATAATCATGCTGACACAAAGGTCAACAAAAATCATGTGATAATCATGCTGACACAAAGGTCACCACATCATGTGATAATCATGCTGACACAAAGGTCACACACATCAGGTGATAATCATGCTGACACAAAGGTCCCCACACATCATGTGATAATCATGCTGACAAAAAGGTCACACACATCAGGTGACAATCATGCTGACACAAAGGTCACACACATCAGGTGATAATCATGCTGACACAAAGGTCACACACATCATGTGATAATCATGCTGACACAAAGGTCACACACATCATGTGATAATCATGCTGACACAAAGGTCACACTCACACATCAGGTGATAATCATGCTGACACAAAGGTCACACACATCAGGTGATAACATGCGGACACAAAGGTCACACACATCGGTGATATCATGCTGACACAAAGGTCACACACATCATGTGATAATCATGCTGACACAAAGGTCACACAAAATCAGTGATAATATGCTGACACAAAGGTCACACACATCAGGTGATAATCATGCTGACACAAAGGTCACACACATCATGTGATAATCATGCTGACACAAAGGTCACACACATCAGGTGACAATCATGCTGACACAAAGGTCACACACATCAGGTGATAATCATGCTGACACAAAGGTCACACACATCATGTGATAATCATGCTGACACAAAGGTCAAAACCACATCATGTGATAATCATGCTGATAAAAAGGGTTTCACACTCACACACAGGTGACAATCATGCTGACACAAAGGTCACACACATCAGGTGATAATCATGCTGACACAAAGGTCACACACATCATGTGATAATCACTCACATTATTACTCAAAACTCACTAATAGAGGAACATGAAGACTGTTAATGATAAATCACTGTAAATATTTTTTTATGACAAAAAATATTGTTGTTGTCATCAGTGAAGTATTATCAGTAATTATTTTATCTTCGTCTGATAATATTACAACACAAACATCAGGATATTTAAGAAGGAAAATGTCACGGAACAATTTTTTCATTGCTTTTCTATTTATTTTGCCTTTATGTTTTTAATTTCCCATTTGTCCTTTGCATATCCTCTCCCCCAGTCTTTCACTCTCGTAATGTAATACATTGATTGTTGTCATGGTACAGGAGCTGGAATATGGTGTTCAACATGGTGATGAAGCGATGGTGTTGGACGCCTCGCTCGTGGGCCGACGTCACCATAACACTAAGTGGTTGATGAACAACCAGGCTGCTTGTTGTGTCTGGCAGGTAAAGTGGGTCACGCCCAGCTGGTGCCTCACCTTCTAGCAGCTGGTCTTAATGTAAATGGCTCAGGAGAGTCCTTGCTGACACCAATATACGTAGCAGCACGCATGGTCATGATCAGGTACTGAGAGAAAATGTCAAAGCTCAACCCAACTTAAGACAAGAAATATGAAGGTAAGAACCACAACATCTTCTGTATCTTATTATCTTATGTATTTGAACTCACGTATTTGTAATGGAATAAATCTTTGTTCATGTGGGGATCTCTGTTGCTAAACTGCATTATTATACACTGGTCTTGTTATATAACTATATTATTATACACTGATCTTATTATATAACAATATTATTATACACTGGTCTTGTTATATAACTATATTATTATACACTGGTCTTATTATATAACTTGACATTCAGTTTTGAACTGATCTACGCACAGATAAGACCGCATGTGAAAAATAAATATCTTTCAAATGTTTATTCAAAGTCACTAGTATAAAAAAATCATAACATTTACATTTACACGCTAGAGTATGTGCATATATATGTTCATGTGCGTGCGTGCGTGCGTGCGCGTGTAAGTGATGTGTTTGTGTTTATGTGTGTTTTCTGAGTACGCATCTCACCTAATTGTACCACAGGGGTCGAATCATAGCTCTTGTCCCCGCTCTATGATTTTTAGCGTACCTCTTCTTAAAGCTAGTATAAATCTTGCGTCCACTATATCACTCTCCAGACTGTTCCACTTCCTGACAACTCTGTGACTGAAGAAATACTTCCTAACATTAATGTAACTCATCTGAGTTCTGAATTCCAGTTGCTGTGTCATATTTCTGAAGCTTCCCGTCCCAATCCACCTTATCAATTCCTCTCATTATTTTATATGTCGATATTATGTCTTCACTATCCCTTCTGTCCTCCAGTGAGTTCCCTTGACCTCTCCTCGTCGGACAAAACACCTCAGTCTGGGACTTGTCTTGCTGCAAACATTTGCACTTCCTTAATTTCTTGCGTGTTTCACCAGGTGGGGTTCCATAGTGGTGCTACATAATCCAATATGGGCCTGATGTACACGGTGTACAGTGTCGTGAATGACTCCTTACTTAGATGTTGAAACGCTATTCTAAGGCTTGTCAGGAGCTCATATGCTGCAGCAGTTATTTGGTTAATGTGCATCTCAGATGTGCTCGGTATGTTACTCACCTCAAGATCCTTTAACTATGTGTATTTTGCAAGTCTTTTGACCTCTTAGTCTGTACTCCATCCGCCGTCTTCTTTGTCCTTTCCCAAGCTTCATATCTTTGCATTTGCTGGAATTAAATTCCATGAGCCATTTGTCGGACTAGGCTTGCAGCCTGTCCAGATCCCGTTGTTGGCTTACTTCACATCATCTGCTTGTATTCTCAATAGCTTCATATTGTCTGCAAGCAGGGATACCTCTGAGTCTGTCTCTTCTCTCATGTCATTCACACAAACAAGAAACAGCAGTGGACCTAGGACTGACCCTTGGAACCCCATTCGACACATGCATCCATTTTGATACTTTATCTCGTACAAACACACGTTTCGTTTCCGTCAGGCACTCCCTTATCCATTGCAGTACTTTCCTTGCTCTTCCTGACTGTTCCACTACCTTTTCAACTGCGTCGAAAGCCTTCTTAAAGACCAAGAAGATACATTCTACCCATCCCTCTCTCTACTGTCTTACTTCTGTTACCCTGTCGTAGAACTTCAATAGGTTTGTGACGCAGGATTTTTCTTCCCTGAAGCCGTATGCCGTGCTGGTTCTCATGCAGGAGCTTGTTCTTTTCAAGGTGCTCCACCACTCACTCCTGATAATCTTCTCCATAACTTTACGTACTATACATGTCAGCGACACTGGCTTGTAATATGGTGCAGCCTGTCTGTCACTCTTCTTAAAAATCAGGACTACATTTGCTGTCTTCTACATCTCAGACAGTTGCCCTGTTTCGATAGATTTACTGAAGAGTGTTGTTAGTGGGATACCTAGTGTATCTGCTCCCTCTCTCAGGACCCAAAGAGATATTTTCTGGACCCACCACATTTGAATCATCGAGTTTCCCTAACAGTTTCCTCGCCGCCTAATCGGTTGTGTGAGGTGTTTCCAGCACTGGCTGGAAGCCTCTCTGTCTCCATTGTGAATACTTTCTTGAATCATGAGCTGAGCTCCTCATATACAGCCTGGTCATTCGCTGTTTGCTTTCCTCCTTCCTTCCTGTTGCTTTCCTCCTGATATGGTTGTATAACAACTTTGGTCATATTTGGGTTTTGATGTTATGTTATTCTCGTATTAACACTGCACTTCTCTCCTTGTCCATGCATACTCATTTCTGACTCTGTCACTCATCTCACTGTTTTCCTGGGTCCTTTGCTTCTGTGCTTTCTCGATAATCTAATACACTTGGCTTTGGCCTCTCCACACCTCTGGGCTCCCTCTGATCTTCCTGTTGTTTCTGTTGCCCCTTGGCAAGA
>NC_069489.1:12058233-12060661 GCF_026875155.1 Cherax quadricarinatus | reverse complement strand
AAAAAAAAACATTGATGCGACGAGTGTGTGAAGGGTAAGCCAGTGGGCCCTCCAGACACAAAACTATTATGCGCCAGACGTTTTGTGAAGGACAAGTAGGTCCCAACACAACTATTATGCGCACGACGTGTGTGCAGAGGTACAGCCAGGGGCCCTCAGACAACAACTATTGATGCGCACGGGACGTGTGTGCAAGAGGTACAGCCAGTGGGCCCTCCAGACCACAAACTATTGATGCGCACAGACGTGTGTGCAAGAGGTACAGCCAGTGGGCCCCCGACACACAATATTATGCGCACAGACGTGTGTGCAAGAGGTACAGCCAGTGGGTCCTCCAGACACACAACTATTGATGCGCACAGACGTGTGTTGCAAGAGGTACACCCAGTGGGTCCCTCCAGACACACAACTATTAATGCGACACAAAACCCCCCCAACAAACATGCAACACGACCTCATTTTTTTGCTACTATACAGGGCCTTAAGCCATCCACCAACAACAATGCCCCTTACATCAGGGGAAATTCTAGGGAAGGTCAAAATGCATTGTTTCCTGACTTTACAGAGCCCCATCCCAAAAGATTACTTTGACAAAAAAAACATGGATATTGAGTACAACCTTTTCAGATGCGACAGAAAAAAACAGACAACGGGGGGGGGGGGGGGGGGGGTTGGGCCTGTATGTCAAAGAGTCGCCATTTGCACAGAGATACTGAACACCACAGTTGATGCAGTTGAAGTTCTAACAGTAAAATCGGAACGAGAACTTAGTCATTGTGCTTGTATATAAGCCACAGATGCAATTCCCAATGTTCAAGGAACAACTATCGAAAATTGACTATTGTCTGGAAAACATTTTCCCGTCCCCTCCCCAAACATCTTGCCTTGATGTAGAGCAAATAATGTTGTAGCAGAAATAATCCTGGAGGCAGCTCAGATGAGAAAATCACCACATAAACTGCTGAATTTCAGCAATAAACACACCCTAAGTCAGCAGGCAGAAAAGCCAACAAGACTGGAAAACATACTAGGCCTAATTTTCAGAAATAATGAGGGACTGGCAGAAGCATAATATAAAAAAAATAATAATTCTGATCACAATTTAACCGAAGTCCAGATTTACGTGCACAGGGTCCAGATCAGCAAAATGCATTACACTCTGGGGATACCTTCACCGAAATCAATTTCAACAACAAGAACATTAACTGGGACCAGGTAAACTATGATCTAAATGAAACACGTTGGGAAGATATCTTAAATTACATGGACCCTCACCAGTGACTTGAAAGATCAACTTTCTGGTAGCTGAAGTATCTTCAAGGCTGAGTCCCCTAAAAAAAGAAGAGAGGAAGTAAACTGGAGAGAAGGAGAGAGAGAGAGAGAGAGAGAGAGAGAGAGAGAGAGAGAGAGAGAGAGAGAGAGAGAGAGAGAGAGAAAAGAGAGAGAGAGAGAGAGAGAGAGAGAGAGAGAGAGAGAGAGAGAGAGGGAGACCCTCCCTGTACAGGAGAAGGCAAAGAATCACTGAGCTCTTCAAGAATGATAGATTATCTGAAACACGGAGGAAGCGCTAAACAGAGAAGTGGAATATATTGAGCTTCAGTTAAAGAACTCATACAGGATCCAAGAAAGACACGAGGAGATAAAAGTGATCAGTGATATTGAAAGAAATTCGAAATATTTTTTTCATATGCCAAAAACAAGACAAAACCATATCTAGTGTGGGGGCGCCTGCTCAAGCAAGATGGATCTACACAGATGACATCAAAGAAATGAGTGAGATACTGAAATCTCAATAAGTTCTGTGTTCAGCGAGCCACTAAACAGTCTAAAGACAGGCACTCCAAATAATTTCTTCATTAATGAGCCTCAAACCCAGTCAATGTATGTCAAATTTTGACATAACCCTAACTCCACTAGGCTTTGAGAAAGCCATCGAAGACATGTCCATACGCTCAGCCCCAGGCCTAGACTCGTGCAACTCGGTGTTCATTAAGAACTGCAAGAAACCCCTCTCACACGCCCTATAGACACATAGTGACACACAGGTGAGATTTCACGGTCACTAAAAGCCTTTATAGCCCCACTCCATAAAGGTGGCAGCAAAGTAATAGTTAAGAACTATAGACCAATAGATTTAACGTTCCACATCATTAAAATCTTTTAAAGAGTCCTAACAAGCAGGATTGCAAACCACTTGAACTCCCAAAAATTGCACAATCCAGGGCAACATGGATACAAAGCAGGTCGCTCCTGCCTCTCGCAACTACTTGACCACTATGATGTGGTCTTGGATGCACTGGATAACAAACATAATGCAGATGAAGTATACACAGATTCTGCAAAAGTCTTTGACAAGTGTGACCATGGTGTAACAGCACACAAAACCGTGCTAAAGAGATAACTGGCAAAGTAGGCAGATGGATCTTCA
>NC_069489.1:11963233-12053233 GCF_026875155.1 Cherax quadricarinatus | reverse complement strand
TCCTGCCTTATTGTCACCACTGACAGTTTTGACACAGTTCTTGCAGCTAGCCAAGGAGGGTCCCTTGCTGGATCAGGAACTTGCATTTGGTAGCAAAGTGTTCAGCAAAGAGGTCCGCCTTCTCTTGACTACTAGTAGAGGTGGTCCCATCCTGTCGATTAGAGGTGGAATAAGTTCATCAGGCAGATAACCTTGTCTGTCCTTGACCAGGGACCACCAGGGTTTTGGAGCCTACCCTACCTGATGCTAACTTTCTTTTAGTGTCCACCTCCCATTTAGTAATGGCCCACTTTTGAACATCACCCATATGCCTACAGGCTTGCATGTGCAAGTTCCTGTTATAGGTGGTAGGATGTCTCTTATACCTTCGCCATGCTTTGTACTTAGCAGTAGCAGCCTCTCTACAACGAAAGCCAAACCAAGGCTGATCTGTAGGCTTTGTCACATATTGCCGGTGAGGAATGTGTTCTTGTTGCAGATTAAGGATGTGTCCAGTGAAGGCTTTCACTTGGTTGTCAACATCCCCCTGGAGAAGAGCATTCCAGTCGGTGGTGGCGAGCTCAGAGCAAAGGGCTGGCCAATTACCTCTTTCCCATAGCCAGGTTGTGCGTGTGGACTCCTCACCTCGTTCTGTTGGGATCTTAAGTGTGGTAAAAACAGCCTTGTGGTCAGACGATCCAACGTAGCCGAGGGGTTGACAAGTGACTATGCCTTCTGCCAGATCACTCACTACTGGGTCAAGGGAGGAGCCAGAGATATGAGTAGGGAAATCAACAAAGTTTCTCATGTCAAACACTGCAAGAAGGTCATCAAAGTCCCTCTGTATAAGGTGCTGGTTGAGGTCACCAACAATTATAATATGTTGACAGTTGTGTTGTAGCAGAAGGGAGTCAATATTTTCCATTAGGAAGTTGATAGGGTCTGCATGTTGCCACTGAGGTCTCTCTCTCTCTCTCTCTCTCTCTCTCTCTCTCTCTCTCTCTCTCTCTCTCTCTCTCTCCTTCTCTCCAGTTTACTTCCTCTCTTCTTTTTCTTAGGTGAGAGGATGAACAGGAAGGAAGGAGATATGAATTATGCTAAGGTCATATCAGCCTGCAAAGAAGGGTCAGGGAGTAAAAGGGAAGAGCAGCTGGGTGCAGATAGGGAGGGAGATAAGTCGAATGCTGAGGCACAACCATTCTACCAAGAGCCACTGGGAAAGTCAAGGGAGAAAATGACCATATACAGACAGGAACCAGAGTCACAGAGGAAGAGACAATGGGAGGAGGAAAGGGCAAAATCAGTGTTTATCCATGGGCTTCAGGAGAAAGAGGAAAGGACACACACTGAAAGGCGGCAGGAAGAAAGAAAGGAGATTGGGAAAATCATCACGGAAATAGGGGAGAAGACATGGACGAGATTGTAAATTTTCAGAGAATAGGGGGGTACTTGAAGGGGAACAGGATCCTCCAAGAGAAACCAAGGTTGAAAAACTAGGAAGAGTACAAGAAGGTGTTCCTAGTCAGAGACAGAATGCAAACAGAAAGACAGCAGCTGAGGGAGAGGACAAAAAAGCAAAAGGAGCTAGGAAAGGAAACAAGGATGGAACCAGCAGAGGTCAGTCAGAGCAGAACAGAAAAGCAAGGGCAAGCACACACACAACTATCCTCAGAACCCCACAACCTATCACACCATCCCAACACACACTACAATCCATACCCACAGATTCCACCCAACCCCCAACCATAGAATCCCACAGTATGCTACCAGGTCACCCACCCCCACAGGCCCCCCAAACCACAATATTGGAAAGGAAACTGAAGGTATGGTACACAAACGCTGATGGAATAACAAACAAGTGGGAGGAGTGGCACGAAAGAGTCAAAGAGACATCACAGGACATCATAGCGCTCACAGAAACCAAGCTTACAGGTATGATAACAGATGCCATCTTTCTAACGGGATACCAGATCCTGAGGAAAGACAGAAGGAACAGGGGGGGGGGTGGAGGAGTGGCACTGCTGATCAAACACCGATGAATTTTGATGAGCTGGAGAGAGGACAGAGCAGAGAAGAAAGTTATTACATAGCGGCAACGCTTCACTCTGGAGGTCCCAAGGTGGTAATTGCAGTGATGTATAACCCACCACAGAACAGCAGGAGACCAGGGCATGAGTATGACGAGAGCAATAGAGCGATGGTTGACACACTGGCTGCAGTGGCCAGAAGAGCTACTGCATGCAGGGCAAAGCTCCTGATCATGGGCGACTTTAACCACAAGGAGATCAACTGGGAGAACTTGGAGCCACATGGGGGCCAAGATACATGGAGGGATAAGATGATGGAGGTGGCACTGGAAAACTTCATGCACCAACACGTAAGGGACACTACAAGAGAGAGAGGAGAGGATGAACCAGCAAGATTGGACTTAGTATTCACCTTGAGCAGTGCAGATATTGAGGACATCACATATGAAAAACCCTTGGGGCCAGCAATCACGTGGTTTTGAGCTTCGAATACACAGTAGAGCTACAAGTGGAGGGGGAAGCAGGAAGGCCAGGACAAATGAAACCAAACTACAGGAAAGGGGACTACACGGGAATGTGGAACTTCCTGAACGAGGTTCAGTAGGACAGAGAACTGGCAGGGAAGCCAGTTAATGAGATGATGGAATATGTAGCAACAATGTGCAACGAGGCTGAGGAGAGGTTTGTACCCAAGGGAAACAGGAATAACGAAAAAGCCAGGATGAGCCCATGGTTCACCCAAAGGTGCAAGGAGGCAAAAACGAAGTGTGCTAGGGAATGGAAGAAATATAGAAGGCAAAGGACCCAGTAGAATAAGGAGAGCAGTCGTAGAGCCAGAAACGAATATGCACAGATAAGAAGGGAGGCCCAACGAGAATATGAAAACGACATAGCAGCGAAAGCCAAATCTGACCCGAAGCTGTTATACAGCCACATCAGGAGGAAAACAACAGTCAAGGACCAGGTAATCAGGCTAAGGAAGGAGAAGAGACAAGAAATGACCGTGAAGTATGTGAGGAACTCAACAAGAGATTCAAAGAAGTGTTCACAGAGGAGACAGAAGGGGCTACAGAGGGATGGAGAGATGTGGCACATCACCAGGTGTACTCCTAACAACAATATTCAATACATCTATCGAAACTGGGAGATTGCCTGAGGCATGGAAGACAGCAAATGTAGTCCCAATCTTTAAAAAAGGAAACAGACATGAAGCACTAAACTACAGACCAGTGTCACTGACATATATAGTATGCGAAGTCATGGAGAAGATTGTCAGGAGAAGAATGGTGGAACACCTAGAAAGGAATGATCTCGTCAACAGCAGCCAACATGGTTTCAGGGACGGGAAATCCTTTGTCACAAACCTACTGGAGTTCTATGACAAGGTGACAGCAGTAAGACAAGAGAGAGATGGGTGGGTGGATTGCATTTTCTTGGACTGAAAGAAGGCGTTTGACACAGTACCACACAAGAGATAGTGCAAAAACTGGAGGACCAAGCAGGGATAACAGGGAAGGCACTACAATGGATCAGGGAATATTTGTCAGGAAGACAGCAGCGAGTAATGGTACGTGGCAAGGTGTCAGAGTGGGCACCTGTGACCAGCGGGGTCCCACAGGGGTCAGTCCTAGGACGAGTGCTGTTTCTGGTATTTGTGAACGACATAACAGAAGGAATAAACTCTGAGGTGTCCAAGTTTGCTGATGACGTGAAGTTGATGAGAAGAATTCATTCGATCGAAGACAAGGCAGAACTACAAAGGGATCTGGACAGGCTGCAGACCTGGTCCAGCAATTGGCTCCTGGAGTTCAATCACACCAATTGCAAAGTCATGAAGATTGGGGAAGGGCAAAGAAGACCGCAGACGGAGTACAGTCTAGAGGGCCAGAGACTACAAACCTCACTCAAGGAAAAAGATCTTTGGGTGAGTATAACACCAGGCACATCTCCTGAAGAGCACATCAACCAAATAACTGCTGCAGCATATGGGCGCCTGGCAAACCTCAGAAGAGCATTCCGACATCTTAATAAGGAGTCGTTCAGGACCCTGTACACCGTGTACGTTAGTCCCATATTGGAGTATGCGGCACTAGAGAAAGTGCATAGGTTTGCCACAAGACTAGTCCCAGAGCTACGAGGAGAGGTTAAGGAAAATCAACCTGACGACACTGGAGGACGGGAGAGATAGGGGGGGACATGATAACAACTTACAAAATTTGACGGCAGCGGCGGCAGCGGCGGCAGCGGCGGCAGCGGCGGCAGCGGCGGCAGCGGCGGCAGCGGCGGCAGCGGCAGCAGCGACTTCCAAGCTCCGTACTTTTCTCCAACTACCAGAGCTACCAATGCTCCTATGATGACCTAGTTACAAGCAAAACTGCACTACCCAACGTAGCACCCAGAATGACCAAAGATTACCAACAGTGAAACCTACAAATCGAAAATAATAGAGATCAAAGGAAGACTGCACACAAACCGAAAGCAACACCCAGCTGCCAGCCGAACAACGTAACCCTAAGCTTTGTATACTACAACTTCTTCTTAACTACAACAATTCCTGTAGTATTATGAGGCGCAGTCTAAGAGGAAACAGCACCAAGGCCAGCAAGAAAACACCGAAAAATCAATTATTCAACAAGTGTAGTCAGGAGGACGCCGGCCCAGCAACCACCCCACTCACCACCACTCAAGGCGACACCACAACAATAACAACAAACATGGCTGCCACCAGCCAATCCTCCCCTCTCTTCCCGGATTCAACCTACCAAGTAGTCTCTCAGGTATGACCAACGATCCAGATACCCTAAAGACATGCATCTCCAACTTAGCTATTGAAAATATAAATCTTCGAGAGACGCTAACAAAACAAGACACCAGGATGACACAACTCGAGAACAAAATCCTCAGTCTTGAACAAAAGTTATCAACACCAGGAATGACTAACTGTGACAAGACCATCCAAACATCATAGATAGCCATACCCAACAAATAATATCTCTTAATACAAAGGTTGAAGAAGCAGTAAAAGAATGGAAGAACAACTTAGATAACCAGTTCAGTGACTACTTTGCTCTCCAAGAAGATAAAACTGAACAAGATAAACTATCAGACGCAGTAATAGTTAACAGTCCACTTTTTCCCAGTGATATGAACCAAACAAACAGTAAATAAATTACTCTGCAGATCATAAAGGACCAAACAAGTGTTATTGTACCAGAGTCTGAAATAAAAGAAGCCAGGTTACTAGGATCCCATGGTAGAAAAAGTGTTATGCTTAGATTCCACTCATATAACAGGAAAAAAGACTTAATTATTGCATCTATTAAAGTAAAGAAAGAGGTATACATAAACGAGTGTCTTACCAAAAAACGTCAGAACCTCCTGTATAGAGTCAGAAAACTTAAGCGGGAGAATAATGACACAATACACCAATGCTTCACACGGGATGGGAAAATTCTTGTTAGGAAAACAAATGTAGGTCAAATGTAGGTCAAATGTAGCTTTAGGTAGATGTCGTTTTGATAAGGACCTGCCTCGTATGGGCCAGTAGGCCTTCTGCAGTGTTCCTACATTCTTATGTTCTTATGTTCTTATGTACACAATCACGAACGTGAATGATCTATCACGATTTCTCAGGGATACTAATCTTACAGAGAATAACTAAACAATGTCCAACTTAAAAGCCTACGTAGTGTAGTGTATGTTTTGCTCCATTATTGATCAAATTTCATTGTACAATCTCTTAGTAATTAAATAATCAACTACCTCATTTTGTGATTTTACTAGTAAGCATAAGTCACCTTATGTGATTTTGTTATTTACTATTGTTCGCTTAAACATTAGCTGAATTGATACTTTCTCTGTCCATATTACTACCTCATATTTTTTTAAATACTATCAATTGATATTACTAAAATTAATAATTATAATTTTTACTAAAATTTCAATTTACTCTTTACATTTTTGACATTTAATAACCATTACTTGTCTAATTACCTTTACCTGTTTTAATACCACATTTACTATCTTAGAGTACTCTTAATTATCTTGTACTGCCATATAACCTCAAGTATAACTACCAGTGCAATATTGAATGAAATAAACATTACTTTTTCACTTTTTTTGTAATCATTATTACTTACTAAAATTTTATTGAACACCATATTTACTACCAGTCAATTTTACTTTTGTACATTAAACATTATCTCATACTTCCCATAACATTTTGTTGCCAAATTTTCAAGTTTGTATATTCAACCCCAACCTTTATATTATCCTTTGTACCTGTGTACCTGGGTACCTGGGTACCTGTCTACCATCTTACTATCATATTATAACCAAGACATTACCATTGTTATTTTTTTACTATTATTCTTTTGGTACTTTATTTGTGAATTTTATTTTGTCAATTTAAATCTAGTTATAATCTTGATCTTGTCAACAACCTATACCAGACTCTAGTGCAATTGCAAGTACCATTTCAAATTGTATTTTTATATTATAAGTTTATATTATAATTCCTACCATCTGTCCATTTAACTTTGTTTACCATTACTTAATTTTAGTCCCTTATATATTTTCTCCTTTATTTTAGCTTTATATAACTACCCTAGTTTATATATTCACAATTGTTAAAATAATCAAGGTGCTATTCTCAGGTGCTAAAGTAGAATAAGTTCACAATTTAGCCATTATATTCCAAAGCTCATTTATTTGATTACCACTTTATTGTTCACCACAACTTATATTAGTCCCTTTCATATTATTATTTTATACTATAATTCTAACTTTAAAAAATTACCTTTATAGTACTACCTACTATCATATTCCCAAGCTCCATTATTTGATCATCACTTTGTTTGTATTAGTCCCTTTTATATTGTCTCCTTTATTTTAGCTAAAAAAAAAACTACCTTAGCTCATTATTTTACATTTGTTAAATAATTCAGGTGCTATTTTTTAGCTTAAGACTATTTACTTTGTTTTATACTTAATTCTAACTATGAGTTCACTACAAATCTTATGATTACAGCATTGATCCTGATACCAACCTCTTATTTAATGACTTAAATGAATCAAACAGTTACTGTAATTACTACACTGCAGAACAATCAAAGGCACTTCTCAGTGCCAACAACAACATAACTATCTTTAACTACAATATCAGATCTTTAAGCAAGCATTATGATGACCTCCTAGCATTACTAATTCCTTGCATGCACAGTATGTCCATCATTACACTAACTGAAACCTGGCTAAAGCCTGATAGTACAGATGTCTATGCCATTCCTGGTTACACAGCCATACACAACTGTAGGCCAGACCAACAAGGGGGTGGCACAGCCATATACTACTCAGACCAACTAGAATGTATCACTAATACTTGCACAAGGGATGAACATGGGGAATATATAATAGCTAAATTCAAATCAAATACCTACAAAAACTCTCACATTGATAAAACTCTACAGAGTTCCACAGTCAAACATTAGCCAATTTAGTCAAAACCTAGGAGTATGAAAACTGATGCACGCATGAACAATGATCACTTACTACTCTCAGGTGACTTCAATATAAATCTCCTGCAAGACCAGGACCCACACGTTACTGAATTCACAAACACAATGAGTAACTGTATGCTACTACCAACAGTAACAAAACCTACAAGAGTTACAGAGACTAGTGTTTCCCTACTTGACCACATCTGGACCAACACCATATCCCTTTAAATATCAGGCATAATTACAGATAATACCACAGACCACTACCCTACTTTCCTCATAAAACTCTTGGTTAAATACCCCAAGACCTACTAAAGTCACCTTCAGACTTCACAATGAGGCAACCATTAATAACTTCACAACAGCGTAGCAAACATTGATTGGCACACTGAGCTAGAAATCTATACAGATATTGACGAATGTATTAATTAATTTTCTAAAAAAGACCCAATACTCTATAACAAGCATGCCTAAAAAAACTAAACAGATGACAGCTAAGAGGGATGAACAGTCCCTGGCTAACACCAGCATTCTCAAATCCATAAATACAAAACACCAATATGAAGAACAGTACAGAATGGGTCACATAAAAACCAGAGACCAAAAAAAACGTTACTCGTCAATCCTAATCAGCCTGAAAAGAAGGGCAAAAAAAATGTATTATGAGAAACAGATTATCCAACTTACGAGGTGATATAAAAAAGACCTGGAAAACCCTATCAGAATTCTGGGAACAAAAAAGATATCACGAAATAGCGAAATAAAATTAGCAAAATCAGATGAACCCCAACTCCCACCAACAGAAACAGCAAACAGACTCAATGATTTTCTTCTCCACTATAGGACAAACCTTGCCAATAAAATCCCAAGCTCAGATACCCCACCAAATGACTACCTCACCGGCAACTACCCGAACACACTGTTCCTAGCTCCGACTAACCCATACGAAGTCTCCCTTATTATCAACGCACTAAAAAACAAGGCAGGAGATTTAAATACCTTGCCACCCTTTATATACAAAAAAGTGTCACAAGTGCTATCACCAATCATTGCAACACTCTTTAACAAATCCATTGAATCCTCCACCTTTCCTACAGTACTCAAAATAACAAGGGTCACCCCGATCCACAAAGGAGGAGACCAAACAGAGTTGAATAACTATAGGCCAATATCCAACTTACACCCTCTCTCAAAAATCTTCGAAAAATTAATTCATGAACGAATCTACTCCTACCTCATCTCCCAAAAACATACTCAACCCCTGCCAATTTGGATTCAGGCCTAATAAAAATACTAATGATGCTATTATACACATGCTAGAACATATATACACTGCAATAGAGAAAAAAGAAGTCCCACTGGGGATCTTCATTGACTTACGTAAAGCTTTTGATACAGCTGACCATGACTTGCTCCACGTAAAATTGTCACACTATGGTATTAGAGGGCACTCCCTCAACTACCTGAAGTCTTACCTCAGCAAAAGAAGCCAATATGTGTACGCAAATGGGGCAAACTCTTCTGCGCAACCAATTACAGTTGGTGTCCCACAGGGAAGTGTCCTTGGCCCTCTTCTCTTTCTCCTATACATAAATGACCTTCCAAATGCTTCGCAATTACTCAAACCCACACTATTTGCAGATGACACTACATACGTCTTCTCTCACCCGAGCCCAGTCACGCTAGCCAATACTGTAAATACCGAATTACAGAAAATATCTACCTGGATGAGGACTAACAAACTTACACTAAACATTGACAAAACCTACTTCATTCAGTTTGGTGCAGAGCTACAGATGTCCCTCTTAACATAATGATAAACGGATCACCTATCACAGAGCTAACAGAGGGAAAATTCTTAGGAATCCACCTTGATAATAGACTCAAATTTCATACACATATACAACAAATTTCTAAGAAAATTCCAAGACTGTAGGCATTACTATCGAAGATACGGTACTATGTTCCACAGTCAGCCCTCCTGGCACCTATATCACTCTCTTATTTACCCCTATCCACCTATGGAATTTGTGCATGGGGCTCAACAACAATTAACCATCTCAGACCACTAATTACCAACAAAAGGCTGCAGTTAGAATGATAACAAATTCTCACTACAGGCAGCACACTCCACCAATATTCAATACACTAAACCTACTCACCATACAAAACATTCATACTTATTACTGCACCTATTACATACATTGAACACTTAACTCTGATATTAACCCTCCCCTCAAACATCTCCTTGCCAACCTCAACAGAACACATGACCATAACACAAGGCACAGATCACTCTTTGATGTTCCTCGTGTCCATCTCACACTAATGCAAAAACTCAATGCACATTAAAGGCCCTAAAATCTGGAATTCATTACCTGTAAATATAAAAGAAAGACTACCTGTTTATAAATTCAAGTCTCTTCTCAAAGATCACTTACTCACCCAAAACCAAATAATACTGAATAACTGAACCTTATAAATTGTATATCTTAAATGTTTCACAATTATATCACATAAATGTTAAACCTAAAACCCAATCTAACTTTATTATTTTTTAAATACACTACCTAACAGAATGCTCCATTCTACTGAATGTACAACAATGCATACAACCATATGACCTGTCTTTGTAATACTCACTTGTGCTTTATAGTTATCTGTTTACAATAATGTATTATCACTGATTTCATCATTGCTTAGTTAATTTTAAGCCAGCCCGAAATGCTATGCATAGTATAAGTGGCTTTGGCATGCTGCTCTTATCTGTATTTTTTTTTGTACCTCTGTATGTATGCTCAAATTGTAAATAAATAAATAAATAAATAAATAAAATACTGAGAGGAATTGACAAGGTGGACAAAGACAGGATGTTCCAGTGACTGGACACAGCAACACTGGGACACAGTTGGAAGCTGAAGACACAGATGAATCACAGGGATGTTAGGAAGTATTTCTTCAGCCACAGAGTAGTCAGGAACTGGAATAGTTTGGGAAGAGATGTAGTGGAGGCAGGATCCATACATAGCTTTAAGCAGAGGTACGATAAAGCTCATGGTTCAGGGAGAGTGACCTAGTGGCGACCAGTGAAGAGGGGGGGCCGGGAGTTTGGGAACTCGCCCCTGCAACCTCAACAAAGGTGAGTACAACTAGGGGGTACACACACACACAAAACACAACACACACACACACACACACACACACACACACACACACACACCCCAAAAACACCCCTAACACACACACACACACACCCACCCACTAACACTTTAAACACACACACACACACACACACACACACACACACTAACACACACTAACACACACACACACACACACACACACACAGGAAGCAAAAGGGGAGAGAGGATCCAGTAACAAACATTGAAGAGGGGGGGCCGGGAGTGGTCTCGACCCCTGCAACCAAAATTTAAGGTGGGGTAAAATTTAGGTGAGTACACACACACACACTAACACACACTAACACAAATAACACACACTAACGCACACTAAAACACAAAACACACACACACACACACAACACACACATGAGCCAGGGAGCTTTTTAATCGCCCCCTGCAACCACAATTATGAGTGCACACACACACACACACAAAACACACCACACACACACACACACACCTCGACCCCTGCAACCACAAATGGGTGAGTATGGGTAGTACACACCACAGCCCCACACACTAACACCCCAACCACACATACACACACACACACACACCCACACACACACACACACACACACACACAACACATACACACACACACCCACACACTCACAAAATCACACACACCACACCTAAAAGGAACAAGCGTAGAATAAAAAACCAGCAGGGTTTTTCAGGGGGGGGAAAATCCTGTGTCAAAAAAACCAGTGGATTTTTAAATGACGAGGTAAGGGAAGTAAAACAACAGAGGGGGGTGGGTAAAAATTGCATCTATTTGGGTCTGCAAGAAACCATTATACAAAATTTTCCTCACAAGAAGTTTGGGGCAAATGCTAGAGGACCCGGGCACCATAATGGGAAAGGGCACTGAAAAGGGATCAAAAAATACCTGACAGGGGGGCAACAAACAAAATCATAGAAACGTATTTAGGTGTCAGAGTGGGCGCCTGTGACGGGGGTTTTACGGGAGTCATCCTAAAAAGGGGTTTTTTTTTGAATATGTGAATGACATGACAGAAGAGAGAGTCTCAGAAGCGGATTGTTTGCAGATGATGAGAAGTTAATGAGGAGAATTAAATCGGACGAGAATCATGCAGTACTACAAAGAGCCCTGGACAGGCTGGAAGCCTGATCCACCAACTGACTCCTAGAATTTAACCTCGTCAAATGAAAAATCATAAAAATCGGGGATCGGCAAAAAAGATCGCAGAGTACAGGCTAGGTGGCCAAAGACTGCAAACCTCACTCAAGGAAAAGTTTCTTGGGGTGAGTATAACACAGAGCACATCTCCTGAGGTGCACATAACCAGATGACTGCTGCAGCACATGGGCACCTGGCTAACCTAAGAATAGCTGAGGTGGCGAGAAGAGTTCACACTGGTAGAGCAAAATTACTAGTTATGGGTGATTTCAATCACAAGGAGATTGACTGGGAAAACCTGGAACCGCATGGGCGTCTCGAAACATGGAGAGCCAAGATGATGGATGTGGTACTTGAAAACGTCATGCATAGACATGTTAGAGATGCTACCAAAGAGAGAGGTGAGGATGAACCAGCAAGACTGGACCTCATATTCACCCTGAGTAGCTCGGACATCGAGGACATCATGTATGAAAGGCCACTCGAAGGTAGTGATCACGTAGTTCTATACTTTAAATACAAGGTAACGGAAGTAATATATGGGAGAGGGGGTGGATAGATTGCATTTTCTTGGACTGCAAGAAACCATTTGACACAGTTTCTCACAAGAGATTAGTGCAAAAGCAAGAGGATCAGGAACATATAACAGGAGGGGCCCTGCAATAGATCAGAGAATTCCTGACACAGAGGAAACAACGAGTCATGGTACGTGACAAGGTGTCAGAGTGGGCGTCTGTGACGAGCGGGGTTTCCCCATGGGTCAGTCCTAGGACCAGTGCTATTTTTGGTTTATGTGATTGACAATACCGAAGGAATAGACTCAGAAGTGTCCCTGTTTGCAGATGATGTGAAGTTAATGAGGAGAATTGAATCGGATGAGGATCAGATAGGACTACAAGGAGACCTGGACAGGCTGGAAGCTTGGTCCAGCAACTGGCTTCTGGAATTTAACCCCGCAAAATGCAAAGTCATGAAGATTAGGGAGGGGCAGAGAAGTTAGCAGAGTATAGGATAGGTTTACCTGGAGTTTACCTGGAGACGGTCTCGGGGGTCAACGCCCCAGCGACTCGGTCTAAGACCAGGCCTTATAATGGATCAGGGCCTGATCAACCAGGCTGTTACTGCTGGCTGCACACAAGTTGACATATGAACCACAGCCCGGTTGGTCAGGTATTGACTTTAGATACCAGCCAAGGGTTTATTGGTAGTCCCCCTTATTTATGCTGGGAGGCAGTTGGACAGTCTTGGGCCCCGGACACTTACTGTGTTGACTTCAATTACTCGGGGCCCCTTTTTTTGCATCGGGGGAATAGCATCTACTACCGAATCTTTTGCTTTAAATTTGGGAGTGTTTTTTAGTGTGTGGGTTTGGTCCCAGCTGCGGGACCTAACAAGTGTATATTATCAGTATCTCTCTGGCTTGCGTTCCAGGATACAGACAAGGGCCCTTTTAAAAACCTTTCCCCAGTAATTTTAGGTGCCTTTCGTACTTAGGGGTTTGCCAAAAAATTTTCTTTGCACATTCTCCAGTCTTTAATGTCGCCACCTTGATGGGCCATTAGTGTAAAAGCAATATTCCAGCCTAGAGACACAGGCTATTTGAAAGAATCATCAGGCTTGAAAGTCCATTTTTGAAGATTCTCATTATCCTCCTATCATTTTTCCCTTTAGATGAGGGGATACATTATTGTGGTTTGAAGGCAATCCTCTCACATTATCACTCCCGGTTCTTCACATTTCGTTTTCCTTTAATTGCATGGTTTGAATTTGTCGTATTCCCTGGGAAATTTTTTTATTTCCTCAAGTTTCCCAGGGAAATGGGAAATGAAAAATGTACCAGGGTAAGACAAAAAAAGATTGAAAATTTTTCCTCTAAAACTTATATTGTTTTTGAGTGATCCATTAGAAGATTTGGGTTTATGTCCGCTTGGGGTCTCGCGGGGTCTTCGACGGAGGTCACTCCATGGTAACCCAGGGGTCATCCGTAAAGGAAGACACGGAGCTATGGCTTTCATCTTTGTTTAAGTTTAGAAATGATATGAGGAAAAAGAAAGGACGATACTGTGCCTTTTTGGGAAAAGTCTTTTTTCTGTACTTTACTCAGTTCACTATTACTCTTTGTGCTCATTTTCAGAATTATAGAACATCACCAATTTTAAGACACAGATGATCAAAGGCATTTTAAAAGTATTTCTTTAGTCAAAGATTGTTAAAAGGGAAAGTCCGGAAATACTTAGTGGAACAAAAACCATGCACAGTCATACCTCCCCTAGGTTGGTAGTTAGCGGGGGGTGTTACCAAGCCCCATGGTTGTTGTGGTTTTAGAATCTCGGTTAAAGTTTTGAAAAAGGGAAATTTCTACTTTTTTAAGGAGGAAAATAGAAAGTGAAGCTTCGCATAGATGATTTGGGAAAGAGTGTGAAAAGGAATTAGTGGAAAGGAGGAAAAGGGTCCCAACGTGGCCCCGGGTGGTCTGGTGGCTAAGCTCCCGTTCACACACGGGGGGCCCCGGGGTTTTCGTTTTCCCGGGGGGTGGAAATTCCGACACGTTTCCTTCCCCCTAGCCCCTGTTCACCACGCAAATAGTCCTTTTTATCGATGTGTGGGTCGCACCGGGGGGACAAGTTTAAAGCACCCCAATGGAAATAAGTTAGACAGTCCTCGATGAGCACTGACTTTTTTGGGGGTTCCGGGGTGGCACCCTCCGGGGTTAAAAATCCGAACGAAATCTTATTTTATTTTATTTAACAGTAAGGGGCAGCCACTTTAAGTGGTAAGTGGTTCACAGTTCAGGAAAAAGGGAAAAGAGAGGTTAATGAGAAGATGTGAAGGTAAGAAATCGATTTTTTGTTCTCCAGTGGTTTTGGGTTGAGGTACCACGATTCCCCAATCAAATGAAATATTTTTTAAGGCGATTCTAGGTAAGATTATGGACCCTGCATTTGGAAAAGAGACAAAAGGTGGGCGAGATGTGTCTTCTGGGGCTGGTGTTGGGAAATGTCAAGGGGGGATAAAATTTTGTCAGGTAATGGGGGAACAAGCCCATTATTGTCTTATGCTGGTGGTAATGACATTTTTAAGGGCAGGAGAGAGGGGCTGTGGGTAAGAAGGTAGCCATAAAGTAGTTAGGTCAAGGGAGGGTCCCCGTCATATGTAGCATCTTTCCTAAAAAAGGGAGGGAATGAATTTGGGTTCTGGGCAATTGGGATAAAATTTCTGGTAGACAGGTACTGCAAGACCTTGCAATCCCATTCTTGATAACTGGGACCCATTCTTTTGGGAAACGTATATTATGCCCGGGGTGGATTCAACTCTCTTGGGGTGGAGTTTTGCATTAGCCAATTTAATTGAGAGGTTTAAATTTATGACCGTCTAGAACTTTAAACTGATGGATTATAGGGGATGGGTGTTGTGGAAAAAATCAGGTTTCAGCTTTGGGGTTAAAAAAACAGCAGTTTTTCCCGGGGAATACCTCAGGGAAAATTTTTTAAAAAAAACAATTCAAAATAAAGTTGCTATAGGCAAATCAATTGATCAAAAAACAAAGGAGATAGAAGGGAAAAACGGTGACTACCCTCCCTTTAAGGGTTTTTACTATACAAAAGTAGAGTCTAAAAAAATAAATAGATGACTAAGATTACTTGAAGGAAAGTAATATAGAATTATTTGGTATAACGGGAACAGGGGTTTAAAACCTAAAAAATAGAAAAATTTCCCTTTCTGAATGCAACATACGGGCTATAAACTATTCCACACTCATAGGGTCAACGGGGAATGGGGGTGAGTGGCGATTTTGGTCAAAAAATTTTTAAAATTGTTGTCTTAGACATGATATAAGTTTAGAAACATCGAACACAGAACTTTTTGGGCTACATTTTCTCGAGGGACGTGACCAAATTTAAATTTTTGGGTGTGATTTAAACCCCCCCAAACCCTTTGATAGGGATTGCATGACCTGTTATGGGACGAAATTCATGGGGGCACCAGTTTGAAAATTTTTTGGATAAGGGGAAAGATTTTAATTTTGGGACAAATTGATTGGAACAAAAATGACGGGAAAAATTTTGAGTCTAGGGGAATTTTCTTGATAGGGTTTCCCAGGATTGCTTTTAAGAACCCGGGTTTTTGTGCAAAACCAAAACAGGGAAAAAAAGGGGCTTGTTTTGGTTTTTTTCCAACAAAGTTTCACAAATTTTAATAACCTTGAGGTTAAGAGGGCCCCTTGGGGAAAGGGGATCAAAAATACTTAGTTTAAATATTTTCAGGAAAATTACCCGGGCAACTGCAATAAAAATCTCTGCCCCAAACTTTGGGTTTGGGCCCGACTTCATGGGACGAAAAATTCCCTGGGTGGGCAAAATTTGGGTGCCCTCCCTAGGGGTCGGTAGGTGATTTTGGGTTCCCAAATATAACTTTTTTTCAGAGCAATTTTTCTAGTTTCCCCAGACAACTTTTGTTTTTATTAGGGAAATTAGACCCAAAAAAAATTTCCCCCCAAATGGATAAACCCCAATAGATTAAAACAACTATTATCAAAAGAGAGGCAAAATATGCGCATTAAAAGAGGGGGTGAGCAGTTTAAAAAATCAAAAAATTTTAGTTAAAGAGAGAAAAAAGAAAGGAAAAAAAGAAAAACAAAAACGGATTAAAGAAGGGGAAGGTCCCCCAAGGGATTCAAAGACTAACCCAAAAAAAGGGTTTTTTCCCGGTAAACAGAATTTAAAATTTGGGAAAAAGATTTCCAAAATTTAAAAGTAACTTTGGGGGTCAGATCACTTTACAGTGATAAGGAATGTTTTAAATTCCCCAAAACCCCACTTTCCCCTCAGTTTTCACCCGGATAATACTAGGGTATTCCCTGAAAAAAAATAGTTTTGTAGAAAAGGATAATAAACTATGTACAAATTTCGGTAACTTTTACATGGGCCTCAGACCCAAAAAAGAGAAACTAAAACCTAACAAATTTCCCCCGGTCCGATGAATTTTTTGCAAGGGTGTTTAAAGAAATGTAAAGATGAGCTTACATACTTTTCACTAATCTTTTTTAAAATATCACTACAAACGCCTAGTGCCTGGTAAAGTGGGAAAAAGGTTTAAAAGTTAACCTAAACAAGGGAAAAATGACAGGTCCTTGGCTTTTGAACAAAGACCAATAAACCTTACCTCCATTTGTGGGAAAATTTTTTGGGGAAACAATTTAAAAATTTCCGAAACAAACGTACCATCCCTTTAAGGCACAGATTTAAATTAAAGAATCTCAACCCCGGTTTTTAAAAAAAGGGGGGTTCCGGGGAATTTACTAAATTTTTTACTAAGGTGTTTGAGGAGGTATCATGGTAAAGAATATGATATTTTGTATATGGGGTTTTAGTAAAAGGGTTTTGATAGAGTTCCACACCAGAGGCTATTGGGGGAAACTTAAGGGACACGGGAAAAGGAGGTTTAAAATTTTTTTCCCCGGGGAAGGCCCTGGCTTCCAAAAAAAGGGAGCCCAAAAGTTTGCAAAAATTGGGGGGAAATCAGAATGGGGGGAAAGGCACAAAATGGGTGTTCCTCAGGGGTCAGTGCTGGGCCCCTTGTTGTTCACAATCTGCATAAACGACATAGATGAGGGAATAAATAGCGACATAAGCAAATTTGCTGATGATACCAAAATAGGCCGTCCAATTCATTCTAATGAGGATATTAGAGTGCTCCAAGATGATTTGAATAGACTGATGCAGTGGTCGGAGAAGAGGCAGATGCAGTTTAATGTAGACAAATGCAAAGTTCCAAATGTTGGACAGGGAAATAACCATGCACATGTAAACTAAATAATGTAGATCTTAATATTACGGATTGCTAAAAGGATTTAGGAGTTCTGGTTAGCAGTATTCTGTTCGCAGTTAAGCGAACAGAATCCTTGGCTTCATATCAAGTAGTATAAATAATAGAAGTGCTCACGTTGTTCTTCAACTTTGTATATCTTTGGTTAGGCATCATTTAGATTATGCTGTGCAGTTTTGGTCACCGTATTTCAGAATAGATATAAATGCACTGGAAAACGTACAGAGGAGGATGACAAAGTTGATCCTGTGTATCAGAAATCTTCACTATGAGGATAGACTGAGGGCCCTGAACCTGTACTCTCTAGAAAGGCTTAGAATTAGGGGAGATATGATTGAGGTGTATAAATGGAAAACAGGAATTAATAAAGGAGATGTAGTAGCATGCTAAATATATTTAGCATAGATAAGACTCTCAGCAATTGTTTTAAGTTGGAAATTTTCAGATTCAGGAAGGATATAGGAAAGCACTGGTTTGGTAATAGATTTGTGGATGAGTGGAACAAACTCTCAAGTACCATCATAGAAGCTAAGACGTTGTGCAGTTTCAAAAATAGGTTAGATAAATGCATGAATTGGTGTGGGTGGGTGTGAGTTGGGCCTGACTGGCTTGTGCTACTAGGTCAGATGCCGTGCTCCTCCCATAAAGAACGTGACTGACCTGGGAGAATTGGACCTGCCTCGCATGGGCCAGTAGGCCTGCTACAGTGTTCCTTGTTTCATATGTGCTTTTATTTTTAACTGAAAGATCTTAAGAGTAAGAAGGCACCAGATCCTGGAATGGGAGACCGGACAGGTACCGACAGGCAGGAGATCAGCCTTTAAGAGCAGCAACAAACACAGCTGACTACAGAACCACCCACAGCACCATCCACATAATTCCCTCAACCCCTTCTACGTAACACCAACCAAACACAAGAACCAGAACCAAACCAAACTCCACATTCAGTCCCCATCCCCTCCAGCACTAATATCAGCACAATAGCGACCTACCATAATATCCAGAACTGCCATCCACAACCCTCAGCCTGCACCAACCCCTCCCACCCTCAGAACACAGTTCTAGAAAGGAAACCGAATGCATGGTACACAAATGCAAATGGAATTCAAATAAGAGTGAGGAGTGACAGGAAAGAATCACTGAGGCATGCCTCAGACATCATAGTACTCACAGAGACAAAGCTCACACGAGTGATAACAGATGCAATTTTCTAGTCTGAATATCCGATCCTGGGGAAACACAGGGGTGACAGATGGCAAGGAGTTGTACTGCTCCTCAGGACGGAGGGAGATGAGAGGACTAGTCAGAGGAGTAGCGGATGACAACATTGTAGGAACACTTCAAACTGGGGATCCAAAAGTGATGATGATGCCACCAAACAAAAAATGATGATGATGATGCCACCTAACAAAAAGTGATGATGATGATGCCACCAAAGTGCAGGAGGCCAAGACAAAATTATGATGAGAGCAATAGAGTGGTGGTGGACACACTAGCCGAGGTTGCCAGAAGGGCCTACATGAGTAGGGAAAGTTGCTCATTATTGAGGACTTTATCCATAAGGAGACTGAGTGAGAGAATGTGGAACCACACGGGGGACCAGAGACGTGGAGAGGTATAATGCTGGAGATGGCACAGGAAAACTTCATGTAACAATATGTTAGGGACATAACCATGGAGAGAGAGATGATGAACCAACAAGGCTGGACCTCGTTTTCACCTTGAACAGTTTAGACATAGGGGATATCACACATGAAAGGACTCTAGGCGCTAGAAATTACGTGGTCTTGAGTTTCGAATGCACAGTAGGGTTAGGAATGGTGAGTGAAGCATTACAAGAAGGACAGGAAAAAGCCAAATTTCCAAATCGTGGACTACATAGGTATTAGGATATTAGTACTTGAGGTTCAGTGGATAAGAGAACAAGAGGGGAAGATCATAAATGAAATGATCGATTACATGACCACAAAGTGCAGGCAGGCAGTGGAGAGGTTCTTGCCAAGGGGCAACAGAAACAACAGGAAGATCAGAGGGAGCCCAGAGGTGTGGAGAGGCCAAAGCCAAGTGTATTAGATTATCGAGAAAGCACAGAAGGCAAAGGACCCAGGAAAACAGTGAGATGAGTGACAGAGTCAGAAATGAGTATGCATGGACAAGGAGAGAAGTGCAGTGTTAATACGAGAATAACATAACATCAAAACCCAAATATGACCGAAGTTGTTATACAACCATATCAGGAGGAAAGCAACAGGAAGGAAGGAGGAAAGCAAACGCGAAAAGACCAGGCTGTAAATGAGGAGCTCAGCTCATGATTCAAGAAAGTATTCACAATGTAGACAGAGAGGCTTCCAGCCAGTGCTGGAAACACCTCACACAACCGATTAGGCGGCGAGGAAACTGTTAGGGAAACTCGATGATTCAAATATGGTGGGTCCAGAAAATCTCTCTCTTTGGGTCCTGAGAGAGGGAGCAGATACACTAGGTATCCCACTAACAACACTCTTCAGTAAATCTATCGAAACAGGGCAACTGTCTGAGATGTAGAAGACAGCAAGTGTAGTCCTGATTTTTAAGAAGAGTGACAGACAGGCTGCACCATATTACAAGCCAGTGTCGCTGACATGTATAGTATGTAAAGTTATGGAGAAGATTATCAGGAGTGAGTGGTGGAGCACCTTGAAAAGAACAAGCTCCTGCATGAGAACCAGCACGGCATACGGCTTCAGGGAAGAAAAATCCTGAAGTTCTACGACAGGGTAACAGAAGTAAGACAGTAGAGAGAGGGATGGGTAGAATGTATCTTCTTGGTCTTTAAGAAGGCTTTCGACGCAGTTGAAAAGGTAGTGGAACAGTCAGGAAGAGCAAGGAAAGTACTGCAATGGATAAGGGAGTGCCTGACGGAAACGAAACGTGTGTTTGTACGAGATAAAGTATCAAAATGGATGCATGTGTCGAATGGGGTTCCAAGGGTCAGTCCTAGGTCCACTGCTGTTTCTTGTTTGTGTGAATGACATGAGAGAAGAGACAGACTCAGAGGTATCCCTGCTTGCAGACAATATGAAGCTATTGAGAATACAAGCAGATGATGTTGAAGTAAGCCAACAACGGGATCTGGACAGGCTGCAAGCCTAGTCCGACAAATGGCTCATGGAATTTAATTCCAGCAAATGCAAAGATATGAAGCTTGGGAAAGGACAAAGAAGACGGCGGATGGAGTACAGACTAAGAGGTCAAAAGACTGCAAAATACACATAGGTTAAAGGATCTTGAGGTGAGTAACATACCGAGCACATCTGAGATGCACATTAACCAAATAACTGCTGCAGCATATGAGCTCCTGGCAAGCCTTAGAATAGCGTTTCAACATCTAAGTAAGGAGTCATTCACGACACTGTACACCGTGTACATCAGGCCCATATTGGATTATGTAGCACCACTATGGAACCCACACCTAGTGAAACACGTCAAGAAATTAGAGGAAGTGCAAATGTTTGCAGCAAGACAAGTCCCAGAGCTGAGGTGTTTGTCCGACATAATATCGACATATAAAATAATGAGAGGAATTGATAAGGTGGATTGGGACAGAATGCTTCAGAAATATGACACAGCAACTGGAAGTTCAGAACTCAGATGAGTTACATTAATGTTAGGAAGTATTTCTTCAGTCACAGAGTTGTCAGGAAGTGGAACAGTCTGGAGAGTGATATAGTGGACGCAAGATTTATACATAGCTTTAAGAAGAGGTACGCTAAAACTCATAGAGCGGGGACAAGAGCTATGATTCGATCCCTGTGAGTACAATTAGGTGAGATGCGTACTCAGAGACACACATAAACACATACACATCACTTACACGCGCCACGCACGCACGCACATGAACATATATATGCACATACTCTAGCGTGTAAATGTAAATGTTATGATTTTTTATACTAGTGACTTTGAATAAACATTTGCAAAGTTATTTATTTTTCACATGCGGTCTTATCTGTGCGTAGATCAGTTCAAAACTGAATGTCAAGTTATATAATAAGACCAGTGTATAATAATATAGTTATATAATAAGACCAGTGTATAATAATATAGTTATATAACAAGACCAGTGTATAATAATATAGTTATATAATAAGACCAGTGTATAATAATATAGTTATATAATAAGACCAGTGTATAATAATATAGTTATATAATAAGACCAGTGTATAATAATATATTATATAATAAGACCAGTGTATAATAATATAGTTATATAATAAGACCAGTGTATAATAATATAGTTATATAACAAGACCAGTGTATAATAATATAGTTATATAACAAGACCAGTGTATAATAATATAGTTATATAATAAGACCAGTGTATAATAATATAGTTATATATTAAGACCAGTGTATAATAATATAGTTATATAACAAGACCAGTGTATAATAATATAGTTATATAATAAGATCAGTGTATAATAATATAGTTTTAGCAACAGAGATCCCCACATGAACCTAGATTTATTCCATTACAAATACGTGAGTTCAAATACATAAGATAATAATATACAGTAGATGTTGTGGTTCTCACCTTCATATTTCTTGTCTTCTAAGTTGGGCTGAGCTTTGAGCAGTTCTCTCAGTACCTGATCATGACCATGACGTGCTGCTACGTATATTGGTGTCAGCAAGGACTCTCCTGAGCCATTTACATTAAGACCAGCTGCTAGAAGGTGAGGCACCAGCTGGGCGTGACCCACTTTACCTGCCAGACACAACAAGCAGCCTGATTGTTCATTATCCATCTTAGTTGTTATGGTGACGTCGGCGCTGCGAGCGAGGGCGTCCAACACCATCGCTTCGTCACCATGTTGAACACCATATTCCAGCTCCTGTACCATGACAACAATCAATGTATTACATTGCGAGAGTGAAAGAGGGGGGAGAGGATATGCAAAGGACAAATGGGAAATTGAATAACAGAAAAGGAAAATAAATAGAAAAGCAATGAAAAAATTGTTCCGTGACATTTTCCTTCTTAAATATCCTGAGGTTTGTGTTGTAATATTATCAGATGAAGATAAAATAATTACTGATAATACTTCACTGATGACAACAACAATATTTTTTTTCATAAAAAAATATTTACAGTGATTTATCATTAACAGTCTTCATGTTCCTCTATTAGTGAGTTTTGAGTAATAATGTGAGTGATTATCACATGATGTGTGTGACCTATGTGTCAGCATCATTATCACATGATGTGTGTGACCTTTGTGTCAGCATGATTATCACATGATGTGTGTGACCTTTGTGTCAGCATCATTATCACATGATGTGTGAGTGTGACCTTTGTTTCAGCATGATTATCACCTGATGTGTGAGTGTGACCTTTGTATCAGCATGATTGTCACCTGATGTGTGAGTGTGACCTTTGTGTCAGCGTGATTATTGTTACAAAAAACGCGATTCTAAAAGCTTAGAGATCTCCAGTGAATACTAGAAAGGACTGCCCTTCTAGCATCCAGCCTGTTACTGGGTTCTCGTAACAAGTAGTCAGTATCCTTGTCCAATTATCCATTAGAATTCAATATGATTCAATAGTGCTTCAGAATTGCAACTGGTAGGCTACTAACTAGAGAAATTAAAATTTAATAAATTTATTAAGTCTAAAGGTATATTATCAAATTAAATTAAACTAAATTAATCACAGTAATCAAAATAATATCACATCTCTCGAGTACAATATTATTGTGCTGAAAGCACATATCACATTTATAATTCTTAAGTACCGTCTGGTACATTAACATTTAATAAGATATTACTCGACTAGACTTAAACAAGTGACTGACAAAGTCCTCATATCAACTAACTTCTTGACCGACAGGCAACCAGAAGAGTCTGCTTGAACAACAAAAAGAATGCTAAGCCCAATAGCAATATAACAAGCAACTGCGACACAGAATCAGGAACAAGGAGATAATATAACGACAGTTAGTAGAGACCATCAGCAGATCCTCCACAAAAGTCACAAAACTCCCATACTACTGAATCTAAGTTCAGCATAAGAAAATCCCCAACTGTGATAATACACAGATACCAGAACAAATTAGGTTAGAAGCTACAGCCCAAGACCTGAGATGCTCAGAGTGTCTATGAGACACACAACCTCAGTACAATGTCGAAAATCACTAAGTCTATACAAGGTTCTGTGAACAGAGTTCTACAGAACTAACAAGAATAATAAGACAGACAATCTGTCCAACCACCAAGAGAGTCTAGACCAGACTGAATACTTCAGGTGAGGTGAGGACACCCCCCCTCGATCATGTGATAGCTCCGTGGACAACTGCAGCTCAGAAACCGGCAGTCTAACGAGCCACAAGCGATAATTACAGTAGTTAGACAATCAAGATTTGAACTGAGCACATAATATGTTACATCCTACCTAACAAAGGAAGCTACGTCAAATAACAATATAAAGCAATACATTTACGATTTAGCTATTATCGCAAATATAAGCAATATAAAATTAAATGAAATGGTAATAATTACATATATACATAATAATCATTACAACCCATTCAGGGGTTGCAACACCCCCCCCCCCAACACGACAGACGGTCGCACTAGGAGTTGCATTAATGTCTTTCACATTATTACTGATTACTCATATCAATACAATTTAATATAAACATTAATCAGAGTCTCTCTTGTGCCAAGCACCTCTACAATTTCACAGCGTCCATCACTAGGATATGCCCCTAGTACTAGGGCAGTACACAGTATCGTATCTCTGCATACTCGTGTTATGTACATCAGTGTAGAGACAGGATAGCGTAGATTAGCAGGGCACTTTGAGGCTCGATCATAGTAGAGGAGACTGCATTCCACTCTTAAGTAGTGGTTGTGGAATGCTATGCAATATGGACATCTGAGTATGAAACAGCTTAAGGTGTGTAGTGAGGGAAGGAGTGAGCGAGAACTGACCTGCACTAGGCTCAAACACTTCTGCCTTAGTTGCTCTTTCTTCTAAGTAATCAAATAGAGTCATACTTCCTAATTGTGACACTAGACTTTCTGAATCTGAATCATAATCAGACATCTCTGTAAGAGCAGGAAACAATATATCTTTAATTAATACTCTGACAGTTTCTGCGGTGTAATTCCTGTTATACGTCACACCAAGATATTTGGCTACTCGCCAACACATCTGAAGTTTTAATGTACTTAACTCAGACAAAGTCAGAGTATCAATTAACTGTTTCACTTTGGCATACATCACGAAAATAATTGTACTACGAGAGAGTGATTATGGGAAACTATAATCCTAATAGGAATTTTAGTGGTGGTTGTCTTTAGAGCTAGAACTCGTAAACAGTATTTCCATCTCCTTGGATCAAGAGACTCAGTCAGGTACATACATCGACCTATGTTGTACAAGACTAAACTCAAAGTCTTCAGATTAGGAAAGTACTCAAAGTGTTTGATCATAGAGTTACTAGTATGTCAAACTGGACAATTTCTCCAACACCTTGGATCAAGAGCATCCCGGACAGGCCCCCATTTGTTACAAAAAACGCGATTCTAAAATGGTGTGTGGGTGTGTGTGTGTGTGGGTGGGTGTGTGTGTGTGGGTGTGTGTGAGGGTGTGTGTGTGGGTGTGTGTGAGGGTGTGTGTGTGTGGGTGTTGGTGTGTGTGTGTGTGGGTGTGTGTGTGTGGGTGTGCGTCCTTGTGTGTATGCATATATTTGTACGCTCGTGTGCACATGTCCGTGCGTGCGCCCTCGTGTGTGTATGTGCGCGCGCGCGCTAGTGTGGGTGTATGATCCACTTAATATTTGTATTTATAACTCATTACAATTGTGACCAGGTGTGGACGTATCAGTGGTTCATTACTTTTTAATTTGTTCATGACTGTAACCATGTATAGGAGTGAAGCTGATTCATTACCTCTGTAACTTGCCATGATTAGTGACCAGATCTACCTGGAGTTCATTACCTTTGTAACTAGTTCAGCTATCATAACTTTGGGGTCCAGTCACTGGACCCATTATGTACCTTTGTAATCTTTTGACTACCGCCCACAGGATGGGTATGGGGTGGATAAAGATATTAAACTAAAGTGTGTGTGTGTGTGTGTGTGTGTGTGTGTGTGTGTGTGTGTGTGTGTGTGTGTGTGTGTTTGTGTGTGTGTGTGTGTGTGTGTGGTGTGTGTGACTCAACAATCAATATTTGCACCAATAACTCATTACAGTTGTGACCGGGTGTGGAAGTGTGAATTGCTCATTACTCTATAATTTGTTCATGATTGTAGCCAAAGTATAAACGTAAGTAACCATTCTACAGAATTCATTACCTTTGTAACTTGTGAGCTCATTACCTTTGTACCTAGTTCAGCTATCAAAACTTTGGGGGCCCAGTCCCTGGACCCATTACGTACCTCTGTAATCTCTATCTAAATGCTTAGAGATCTCCAGTGAATACTAGAAAGGACTGCCCTTCTAGCATCCAGCCTGTTACTGGGTTTTCGTAACAAGTAGTCAGTATCCTTGTCCAATTATCCAATAGAATTCAATATGATTCAATAGTGCTTCAGTATTACAACTGGTAGGCTACTAACTAGAGAAATTAAAATTTAATAAATTTATTAAGTCTAGAGGTATATTATCAAATTAAATTAAATTAAATTAATCACAGTAATCAAAATAATATCACATCTCTCGAGAACAATATTATTGTGCTGAAAGCACATATCACATTTATAATTCTTAAGTACCGTCTGGTACAATAACATTTAATAAGATATTACAAATATGTACAAGTAAGTTTGTGTATGTGTGTAAGTGCTCTAAGTAGTTCACTATGTCTCAAGACTCGACTAGACTTAAACAAGTGACTGACAAAGTCCTCACATCAACTAACTTCTTGACCGACTGGCAACCAGAACAGTCTGCTTGAACAACAAAAAGAATGCTAAGCCCAATAGCAATATAACAAGCAACTGCGACACAGAATCAGGAACAAGGAGATAATATAATGACAGTTAGTAGGGACCATCAGCAGATCCTCCACAAAAGTCACAAAACTCCCATACTACTGAATCTAAGTTCAGCATAAGAAAATCCCCGACTGTGATAATACACAGATACCAGAACAAATTAGGTTAGAAGCTACAGCCCAGGACCTGAGATGCTCAGAGTATCTATGAGACACACAACCTCAGTACAACGTCGAAAATCACTAAGTCTATACAAGGTTCTGTGAACAGAGTTCTACAGAACTAACAAGAATAATGAGACAGACAATCTGTCCAACCACCAAGAGTCTAGACCAGAATGAATACTTCAGGCGAGGTGAGGACACCCCCCCCCCTCGATCACGTGGTAGCTCCATGGACAACTGCAGCTCAGAAGCCGGCAGTCTAACGAGCCACAAGCGATAATTACAGTAGTTAGACAATCAAGATTTGAACTGAGCACATAATATGTTACATCCTACCTAACAAAGGAAGCTACGTCAAATAACAATATAAAGCAATACATTTACGATTTAGCTATTGTCGCAAATATAAGCAATATAAAATTAAATGAAAAGGTAATAATTCCATATATACATAATAATCATTACAACCCATTCAGGGGTTGCAACACCCCCCCCCAACACGACAGACGGTCGCACTAGGAGTTGCATTAATGTCTTTCACATTATTACTGATTACTCATATCAATACAATTTAATATAAACATTAATCAGAGTCTCTCTTGTGCCAAGCACCTCTACAATTTCACAGCGTCCGTCACTAGGATATGCCCCTAGTACTAGGGCAGTACACAGTATCGTATCTCTGCATACTCGTGTTATGTACATCAGTGTAGAGACAGGATAGCGTAGATGAGCAGGGCACTTTGAGGCTCGATCATAGTAGAGGAGACTGCATTCCACTCTTAAGTAGTGGTTGTGGAATGCTATGCAATATGGACATCTGAGTATGAAACAGCTTAAGGTGTGTAGTGAGGGAAGGAGTGAGCGAGAACTGAGCTGCACTAGGCTCAAACACTTCTGCCTTAGTTGCTCTTTCTTCTAAGTAATCAAATAGAGTCATACTTCCTAATTGTGACACTAGACTTTCTGAATCTGAATCATAATCAGACATCTCTGTAAGAGCAGGAAACAATATATCTTTAATTAATGCTCTGACAGTTTCTGCGGTGTAATTCCTGTTATACGTCACACCCAGATACTTGGCTACTTGCCAACACGTCTGAAGTTTTAATGTACTTAACTCAGACAAAGTCAGAGTATCAATTAACTGTTTCACTTTGGCATACATCACGAAAATAATTGTACTACGAGAGAGTGATTATGGGAAACTATAATCCTAATAGGAATTTTAGTGGTGGTTGTCTTTAGAGCTAGAACTCGTAAACAGTATTTCCATCTCCTTGGATCAAGAGACTCAGTCAGGTACATACATCCACCTATGTTGTACAAGACTAAACTTAAAGTCTTCAGATTAGGAAAGTACTCAAAGTGTTCGATCATAGAGTTACTAGTATGTCAAACTGGACAATTTCTCCAACACCTTGGATCAAGAGCATCCCGGACAGGCCCCCATTTGTTACAAAAAACGCGATTCTAAAAGCTTAGAGATCTCCAGTGAATACTAGAAAGGACTGCCCTTCTAGCATCCAGCCTGTTACTGGGTTTTCATAACAAGTAGTCAGTATCCTTGTCCAATTATCCATTAGAATTCAATATGATTCAATAGTGCTTCAGACACTTATGCAGCATATGGGAATCTTTATTCAGGAAACGTTTCGCCACACAGTGGCTTCTTCAGTCCAATACAAAGAGGAAGGCGTAAGGAGAGGAGGAGAATGAGGTAATCAGTCCCTCAACCTGGAGTCGATGTGTTCAGTCCATCAATCTTGTAGAATGTACAGCATAGGGCCGTAGAAGTGGCTTATATACTGTAGAGATGTGAGGTGAAGCAGGCGGAGGCGGGGTCATAGTGGTACCATCCACTAGTCGAAGTAGGTCTTCGTCCATTCATCACAACTGTCAGACACTGCAGCATCATGGGATCTTGTTACAAAGAATTCTTCAACACTTGTTCAACCTTTGGACGAAGACCTACTTCGACTAGTGGATGGTACCACTATGACCCCGCCTCCGCCTGCTTCACCTCACATCTCTACAGTATATAAGCCACTTCTACGGCCCTATGCTGTACATTCTACAAGATTGATGGACTGAACACATCGACTCCAGGTTGAGGGACTGATTACCTCATTCTCCTCCTCTCCTTACGCCTTCCTCTTTGTATTGGACTGAAGAAGCCACTGTGTGGCGAAACGTTTCCTGAATAAAGATTCCCATATGCTGCATAAGTGTCTCAATCTTCAACTTGTCGGTTTTTCAAACCATTCATCACAACTGTCAGACACTGCAGCATCATGGGATCTTGTTACAAAGAATTCTTCAACACTTGTTCAACCTTTGGACGAAGACCTACTTCGACTAGTGGATGGTACCACTATGACCCCGCCTCCGCCTGCTTCACCTCACATCTCTACAGTATATAAGCCACTTCTACGGCCCTATGCTGTACATTCTACAAGATTGATGGACTGAACACATCGACTCCAGGTTGAGGGACTGATTACCTCATTCTCCTCCTCTCCTTACGCCTTCCTCTTTGTATTGGACTGAAGAAGCCACTGTGTGGCGAAACGTTTCCTGAATAAAGATTCCCATATGCTGCATAAGTGTCTCAATCTTCAACTTGTCGGTTTTTCAAACCATTCATCACAACTGTCAGACACTGCAGCATCATGGGATCTTGTTACAAAGAATTCTTCAACACTTGTTCAACCTTTGGACGAAGACCTACTTCGACTAGTGGATGGTACCACTATGACCCCGCCTCCGCCTGCTTCACCTCACATCTCTACAGTATATAAGCCACTTCTACGGCCCTATGCTGTACATTCTACAAGATTGATGGACTGAACACATCGACTCCAGGTTGAGGGATTGATTACCTCATTCTCCTCCTCTCCTTACGCCTTCCTCTTTGTATTGGACTGAAGAAGCCACTGTGTGGCGAAACGTTTCCTGAATAAAGATTCCCATATGCTGCATAAGTGTCTCAATCTTCAACTTGTCGGTTTTTCAAACCATTCATCACACACACACAATAGTGCTTCAGTATTACAACTGGTAGGCTACTAACTAGAGAAATTAAAATTTAATAAATTTATTAAGTCTAGAGGTATATTATCAAATTAAATTAAATTAAATTAATCACAGTAATCAAAATAATATCACATCTCTCGAGTACAATATTATTGTGCTGAAAGCACATATCACATTTATAATTCTTAAGTACCGTCTGGTACATTAACATTTAATAAGATATTACAAATATGTACAAGTAAGTTTGTGTATGTGTGTAAGTGCTCTAAGTAGTTCACTATGTCTCAAGACTCGACTAGACTTAAACAAGTGACTGACAAAGTCCTCACATCAACTAACTTCTTGACCGACTGGCAACCAGAACAGTCTGCTTGAACAACAAAAAGAATGCTAAGCCCAATAGCAATATAACAAGCAACTGCGACACAGAATCAGGAACAAGGAGGTAATATAACGACAGTTAGTAGGGACCATCAGCAGATCCTCCACAAAAGTCACAAAACTCCCATACTACTGAATCTAAGTTCAGCATAAGAAAATCCCCGACTGTGATAATACACAGATACCAGAACAAATTAGGTTAGAAGCTACAGTGCAGGACCTGAGATGCTCAGAGTGTCTATGAGACACACAACCTCAGTACAACGTCGAAAATCACTAAGTCTATACAAGGTTCTGTGAACAGAGTTCTATGAAACTAACAAGAATAATGAGACAGACAATCTGTCCAACCACCAAGAGAGTCTAGACCAGACTGAATACTTCAGGCGAGGTGAGGACACCCCCCCTCGATCACGTGATAGCTCCGTGGACAACTGCAGCTCAGAAGCCGGCAGTCTAACGAGCCACAAGCGATAATTACAGTAGTTAGACAATCAAGATTTGAACTGAGCACATAATATGTTACATCCTACCTAACAAAGGAAGCTACGTCAAATAACAATATAAAGCAATACATTTACGATTTAGCTATTATCGCAAATATAAGCAATATAAAATTAAATGAAAAGGTAATAATTACATATATACATAATAATCATTACAACCCATTCAGGGGTTGCAACAATTATCACCTGATGTGCAAGTGTGACCTTTGTGTCAGCATGATTATCTCCTGATGTGTTAGTGTGACCTTTATGTCAGCATGATTATCACCTGATGTGTGAGTGTGACCTTTGTATCAGCATGATTGTCACCTGATGTGCGAGTGTGACCTGTTTTTATTTGTTTATTAACACATCGACCGATTCCCACCAAGGCAGGGTGGCCTGAAAAAGAGAAAGTTCCGTCATCATTCACTCCATCACTCTCTTGCCAGAAGGGTGCTTTACACTACAGCTTATAAAACTGCAACATTAACTCCTCTCCTTCAGAGTGCAGACACTGTACTTCCCATCTCCAGTGCTAAAGTCTGGCCTGCCGGTTTCCCTGAATCCCTTCATAAATGTTACTTTGCTCACACTCCAACACAACGTCAAGTATTAAAAATTATTTGTCTCCATTCACTCCTATCAAATACGCTCACACATGCTTGCTGGAAGTCCAAGCCCCTCGCACGCAAAACCTCCTTTACCCCCTCCCTCCAAACTTTCCAAGATCAACTCCTGCCTCGCCATCCCTCCACTACAGATTTATACACTCTCGAAGTCATTCTGTTTCGTTCCATTCTCTCTACATGTCCGAACCACCTCAACAACTCTTCCTCAGCCATCTGGAGAGCAGTTTTGGCAATCCCGAACATCCTCCTAACTTCCAAACTAGAATGCTTTGCATTATATTCACACCACACGTTGCCCTCAGACATGACATCTCCACTGCCTCCAGCCTACTCCTCACTGCAACCTTGATCACCCATGCTTCACACTCACACTTCACACTTTGGAAGCAACGCTCTTGCGTTGTTTCCAAAGGACAAAGCTCTTTGTCTCCACAGACTCCTAAGTGCACCACTCACCCTTTTCCCCTCATCAATTCTATGATTCACCTCATCTTTCATAGACCCATCAGCTGACACGCCCACTCCCAAATATCTGAATACATTCACCTCCTCCATACTCTCTCCCTCCAATCTGATATCCAATCATTCATCACCTAATCTTTTTGTTATCCTCATCACCTTACTCTTTCCTATATTCACTTTTAATTTTCTTCTTTTACATACCATACCAAATTCATCCACCAACCTCTTCAACTTCTCTTCAGAATCTCCCAAGAGCACAGTGTCATCAGCAAAGAGCAACTGTGACAACTCCCACGCATTCACTTCTCTTACAACCCTATCTATAAATAAATTGAACAACCACGGTGACATCACACATCCTTGTCTAAGGCCTACTTTTACTGGGAAATAATCTCCCTCTTTCCTTCATACTCTAACTTGAGCCTCACTATCCTCGTAAAAACTCTTCACTGCTTTCAGTAACCTACTTCCTATACTATACACCTGCAACATCTGCCACATTGCCCCCCTATCCACCCTGTCATACACCTTTTCCAAATCCATAAATTCCACAAAAACTTCTTTAGCCTTATCTAAATGCTGTTCACATCTATGTTTCACTGTAAGCACCTGGTCCACACACCCCCTACCTTTCCTAAAGCCTCCTTGTTCATCTGCTATCCTACTCCCCGTCTTACTCTTAATTCTTTCAATAATAGCTCTATCATACACTTTACCAGGTATACTCAACAGACTTATCCCCTATAATTTTTGCACGCTCTCTTGTCCCCTTTGCCTTTATACAAAGGAACTATGCATGCTCTCTGCAAATCCCTAGGTACCTTACCCTCTTCCAAACATTTATTAAATAATTGCACCAACCTCTCCAAACCTATATCCCTACCTACTTTTAACATTTCTATCTTTATCCCATCAATCTCAGCTGCCTTACCCCTGTTCTTTCATTCTGCCCACTTCCTCACGAACTTCCCCCATACTCACAACTGGCTCTTCCTCTCTCCTACAAGACATTATTCCTCCTTTGTCCTATACACGAAATCACAGCTTCCCTATCTTCATCAACATTTAACAATTCCTCAAAATATTCCCTCCATCTTCCCGATACCTCTAACTCTCCATTTATTAAGTCTCCTCTCCTATTTTTAACTGACAAATTCAATAGTTCTCTAGGCTTCCTCAGCTTGTTCATCTCACTGTAAAACTTTTTCTTATTTTCAACAAAATTTGTTGATAACGTCTCACCCACTCTCTCATTTGCTCTCTTTTACATTGCTTCACCACTCTCTTAACCTCTCTCTTTTTCTCTATATACTCTTCCCTCCTTGCATCACTTCTACTTTGTAAAAACTTCTCATATGCTAACTTTTTCTCCCTTACTACTCTCTTTACATCATCATTCCACCAATCGCTCCTCTTCCCTCCCGCACCCACTTTCCTGTAACCACAAACTTCTGCCGAACACTCTAACACTATATTTTTAAACCTACCCCATACATCTTCGACCCTATTGCCTATGCTCTCACTAGCCCATCTATCCTCCAATAGTTGCTTATGTCTTACCCTAACTGCCTCTTCTTTTAGTTTATAAACCTTTACCTCTCTCTTCCCTGATGCTTCTATTTTCCTTGTATCCCATCTACCTTTTACTCTCACTGTAGCTACAACTAAAAAGTAATCTGATATATCTGTGGCCCATCTATAAACATGTACATCCTGAAGTCTACTCAACAGTCTTTTATTTACCAATACATAGTCAAACAAACTATGTCATTACGCCCTTCATCATATCCTGTATTCTTATTTATAATCTTTTTCTTAAAATATGTATTACCTATAACTAAACCCCTTTCTATACAAAATTCAGTGAAAGGGCTCCCATTATTATTTACACCTGGCACCACAAACTTACCTACCACACCCTCTCTAAATGTTTCTCCTTCTTTAGCATTTAGGTCCCCTACCACAATTACTTTCTCTCTCCTCTACACTCTTTTCTTCTCCAGGTGCATACACGCTTATTATGACCCATTTTCCGCATTCAACCTCTATTTTAATCCACATAATCCTTGAATTTACACATTCATACTCCCTCTTCTCCTTCCATAACTGATCCTTCAACATTATTGCTACCTTTTCCTTAGCTCTAGCTCTCTCAGATGCTCCTGATTTAATCCCATTTATTTCTCCCCACCGAAACTCCCCTACCCCCTTTAGCTTAGGGTCAAGACATCCAACTTCTTTTCATTCATAACATCATGCAGACCTTTGTGTCAGAATGATTATCACCTGATGTGCGAGTGTGACCTTCATGTCAGCATGATTATCACCTAATGTGTGAGTGTGACATTTATGTCAGCATGATTATCACCTGATGTGCGAGTGTGAACTTTGTGTCAGCATGATTATCACCTGATGTGTGAGTGTGACCTTTGTGTCAACATTATTATCACCTTATGTATGAGTATAACCTTGGTGTTAGCATAATTATCATCTGATGTATGAGTGTAACCTTTGTGTTAACATAATTATCATGTGATGTGTGAGTGTAACCTTTGTGTTAACATAATTATCACCTGATGTGTGAGTGTGACCTTTGTGTTAACATAATTATCACCTGACGTGTGAGTGTGACCTTTGTGTTAACATAATTATCACCTGACGTGTGAGTGTGACCTTTGTGTTAACATAATTATCACCTGACGTGTGAGTGTGACCTTTGTGTCAACATAATTATCACCTGACGTGTGAGTGTGACCTTTGTGTTAACATAATTATCACCTGATGTGCGAGTGTAACCTTTGTGTTAACATAATTATCACCTGATGTGTGAGTGTGACCTTTGTGTTAACATAATTATCACCTGACGTGTGAGTGTGACCTTTGTGTCAACATAATTATCACCTGATGTGTGAGTGTGACCTTTGTGTCAACATAATTATCACCTGACGTGTGAGTGTGACCTTTGTGTCAACATAATTCACCTGACGTGTGAGTGTGACCTTTGTGTCAACATAATTATCACCTGACGTGTGAGTGTGACCTTTGTGTCAACATAATTATCACCTGACGTGTCAGTGTGACCTTTGTGTCAACATAATTATCACCTGACATGTCAGTGTGACCTTTGTGTCAACATAATTATCACCTGACGTGTGAGGTGACCTTGTGTCAACATAATTATCACCTGACCTGTGAGATGTGACCTTTTGTGTCAACATAATTATCACTGACGTGTCAGTGTGACCTTTTGTGTCAACATAATTATCACCTGACGTGTACAGTGCTGTACCTTTGTGTCAACATAATTATCACCTGACGTGTCAGTGTGACCTTTGTGTCAACATAATTATCACCTGACGTGTGAGTGTGACCTTTGTGTCAACATAATTATCACCTGACGTGTGAGTGTGACCTTTGTGTCAACATAATTATCACCTGACGTGTGAGTGTGACCTTTGTGTCAACATAATTATCACCTGACGTGTGAGTGTGACCTTTGTGTCAACATAATTATCACCTGACTTGTGAGTGTGACCTTTGTGTCAACATAATTATCACCTGACGTGTGAGTGTGACCTTTGTGTCAACATAATTATCACCTGACGTGTGAGTGTGACCTTTGTGTCAACATAATTATCACCTGACGTGTGAGTGTGACCTTTGTGTCAACATAATTATCACCTGACGTGTCAGGTGACCTGTGTCAACATAAATAATCACTGACGTGTGAGTGTGACCTTTGTGTCAACATAATTATCACCATGACATGTCAGTGTGACCTTTGTGTCAACATAATTATCACCTGATGTGTGAGTGTGACCTTTGTGTTAACATAATTATCACCTGACGTGTGAGTGTGACCTTTGTGTCAACATAATTATCACCTGACGTGTGAGTGTGACCTTTGTGTCAACATAATTATCACCTGACGTGTCAGTGTGACCTTTGTGTCAACATAATTATCACCTGACGTGATGAGTGTGACCTTTGTGTCCAACATAATTATCACCTGCACATGTCAGTGTGACCTTTGTGTCAAATAATATCACCTGACGTGTGAGTGTGACCTTTGTGTCAACATAATTATCACCTGACGTGTCAGTGTGACCTTTGTGTCAACATAATTATCACCTGACGTGTGAGTGTGACCTTTGTGTTAACATAATTATCACCTGACGTGTGAGTGTGACCTTTTTGTCAACATAATTATCACCTGACGTGTGAGTGTGACCTTTGTGTCAACATAATTATCACCTGACGTGTGAGTGTGACCTTTGTGTCAACATAATTATCACCTGACGTGTGAGTGTGACCTTTGTGTCAACATAATTATCACCTGATGTGTGAGTGTAGACCTTGTGTTAACATAATTATCACCAGACGTGTGAGTGTGACCTTTGTGTCAACATAATTATCACCTGACTGTGAGTGTGACCTTTGTGCCAACATAATATGCACCTGACGTGTTGATGTGGACCTTTGTGCCAACATAATTATCACCTGACGTGTGAGTGTGACCTTTGTGTCAACATAATTATCACCTGACGTGTGAGTGTGACCTTTGTGTCAACATAATTATCACCTGACATGTCAGTGTGACCTTTGTGTCAACATAATTATCACCTGACGTGTGAGTGTGACCTTTGTGTTAACATAATTATCACCTGACGTGTCAGTGTGACCTTTGTGTCAACATAATTATCACCTGACGTGTGAGTGTGACCTTTGTGTTAACATAATTATCACCTGACGTGTGAGTGTGACCTTTGTGTCAACATAATTATCACCTGACGTGTGAGTGTGACCTTTGTGTCAACATAATTATCACCTGACGTGTGAGTGTGACCTTTGTGTCAACATAATTATCACCTGACGTGTGAGTGTGACCTTTGTGTCAACATAATTATCACCTGACGTGTGAGTGTGACCTTTGTGTTAACATAATTATCACCTGACGTGTGAGTGTGACCTTTGTGTCAACATAATTATCACCTGACGTGTGAGTGTGACCTTTGTGTCAAATAATTATCACCTGACGTGTGAGTGTGACCTTTGTGTCAACATAATTATCACCTGACGTGTGAGTGTGACCTTTGTGTCAACATAATTATCACCTGACGTGTAAGTGTGACCTTTGTGTTAACATAATTATCACCTGACGTGTCAGTGTGACCTTTGTGTCAACATAATTATCACCTGACGTGTGAGTGTGACCTTTGTGTCAACATAATTATCACCTGACGTGTTAGTGTCATCAAGATAATATATAAACAAGTCATACCACTGGAAATTACTTTAATGTAAATTTTTAAACAAACAATTAAGTAAATAAATCATAAACAACTCTAGCGAATATTTTACAATAAATCTTCAAGAATTAATATTAAATAAAAGTTCAACTAAATTAATCAATAGGAGTAAAACAATATATAAAAATAAAGAGTGAAAATGTAAAAATAATCTGATATTTATTCATTTTGATTAATTCAAAATTAAGATTTTTGGGTTGCAAGAAAATACAGGTGATTTTACTTCTCAATTTTCCTGCGATAACTTGATAGTACGACTTTTCTGCTTAACACAAATATTCATCACAAGTGTGTTAAACTTAACATCAAACATTCAACACAAGTTAAACTTAACATCAAACATTCAACACAAGTGTGTTAAACTTAACATCAAACATTCAACACAAGTGTGTTAAACTTAACATCAAACATTCAACACAAGTTGTTAAACTTAACATCAAACATTCAACACAAGTGTGTTAAACTTAACATCAAACATTCAACACAAGTGTGTTAAACTTAACATCAAACATTCAACACAAGTTGTTAAACTTAACATCAAACATTCAACACAAGTGTGTTAAACTTAACATCAAACATTCATCACAAGTGTGTTAAACTTAACATCAAACATTCATCACAAGTGTGTTAAACTTAACATCAAACATTCAACACAAGTGTGTTAAACTTAACATCAAACATTCAACACAAGTGTGTTAAACTTAACATCAAATATTCAACACAAGTGTGTTAAACTTAACATCAAACATTCAACACAAATGTGTTAAACTTAACATCAAACATTCAACACAAGTGTGTTAAACTTAACATCAAACATTCAACACAAGTGTGTTAAACTTAACATCAAACTTCAACACAAGTGTGTTAAACTTAACATCAAACATTCAACACAAGTGTGTTAAACTTAACATCAAACATTCAACACAAGTGTGTTAAACTTAACATCAAACATTCAACACAAATGTGTTAAACTTTGAGGAAGGTTCACAGTATTATTATACTGCATAAGTTCCAACTTGTTAATAAATCAGTTTCAGTAAACGAGTAAAGTTTCAGAGATCGTCTTGAAACTGTCAACGATGATGTGTACTATTTAGATCAAGAATTTCCTTGGTTTAGGACTGAGTCCGAGTCAATACTATTTTAAGAAATCTAAAATGTTTTTCGCCCTTTCAATTATATTAGAACGTCTCTATTAAACTGATACAAACTTTTAACTTTGATGTGACTAAGTGATTCAGAGAAGCCAGTTAGCTGCACTTAGACTCCTGGGGCGAATATTGTAGTTTAGAAAAGCCAGTTAGCTGCACTTAGACTCCTGGGGCCAATATTGTAGTTTAGAAGAGTCAATTAACTGCACTTAGAATCCTGGGGCCAATATTGTGGCTTAGAAAAGCCAGGTAGCCGAACTTAGACTCCTGGGGTCAGTATTGTAGTTCAGAAAAGCCAGTTAGCTGCACTTAGACTCCTGAGGCCAATATTGTGGTTTAGAAAAGCCTGGTAGCCGAACTTAGACTCCTAGGGTCAGTATTGTAGTTCAGAAAAGTCAGTTAGCTGCACTTAGACTCCTGGGGCCAATATTGTAGTTTAGAAGAGTCAATTAACTGCACTTAGAATCCTGGGGCCAATATTGTGGCTTAGAAAAAGCCAGTAGCCGAACTTAGACTCCTGGGGTCAGTATTGTAGTTCAGAAAAGCCAGTTAGCTGCACTTAGACTCCTGGGGCCAATATTGTAGTTTAGAAGGGTCAATTAACTGCACTTAGAATCCTGGGGCCAATATTGTGGCTTAGAAAAGCCAGGTAGCCGAACTTAGACTCCTGGGGTCAGTATTGTAGTTCAGAAAAGCCAGTTAGCTGCACTTAGACTCCTGGGGCCAATATTGAAGTTTAGAAGAGTCAATTAACTGCATTAGAATCCTGGGCCAATATTGTGGTTTAGAAAAGCCAGGTAGCCGAACTTAGACTCCTGGGGTCAGTATTGTAGTTCAGAAAAGCCAGTTAGCTGCACTTAGACTCCTGGGGCCAATATTGAAGTTTAGAAGAGTCAATTAACTGCACTTAGAATCCTGGGGCCAATATTGTGGCTTAGAAAAGCCAGGTAGCCGAACTTAGACTCCTGGGGTCAGTATTGTAGTTCAGAAAAGCCGGTTAGCCGCACATAGATTCCTGGGGCCAATATTGTAGTTTAGAAGAGTCAATTAGCTGCACTTAGAATCCTGGGGCCAATATTGTGGTTTAGAAAAGCCAGGTAGCCGAACTTAGGCTCCTGGGGTCAGTATTGTAGTTCAGAAAAGCCAGTTAACATAAGAACATAAGAAAAAAGGAACACTGCAACCGGCCTACTGACCCATGCGGAGCAGGTCCATGTCCCCCCGGATTAGTCCAATGACCCACAAAGTCTGGTCACCTCCACTCAAGGAAGGACTACAGCACCAGACCCAGCAGCACAAGTTAGTCAGGTCCAACTCACACCCACCCACACCCACTCATGTATTTATCTAACCTATTTTTAATACTACACAACGTTTTAGCCTCAATAACTGTACTCGGGAGTTTGTTCCACTCATCCACATCTCTATTACCAAACTAGCGCTTTCCTATATCCTTCCTGAATCTGAATTTTTCCAACTTGAAACCATTGCTGCCAGTCCTGTCTTGGCTGGAAATTTTCAGCACGCTACTTACATCCCCTTTATTTATTCTTGTTTTCCATTCATACACCTTGATCATATCCCTCCTAATTCTACGCCTTTGGAGAGAGTGCAGATTCAGGGCCTTCAGTCTATCCTCATTGGGAAGATTTCTGATTCATTTGACCATCTTTGTCATCCTCCTATGTACGTTTTCCAGAGCATTTATATCCATTCTGTAATACGGTGACCAGAACTGAGCAGCATAGTCTAAATGAGGCCTAACCAAGGTTATATAGAGTTGAAGAACAACCTGAGGACTTCTATTATTTATATTTCTAGATATGAAGCCAAGAATTCTGTTAGCTTTATTGCAAACACAAATGCACTGTTGTCTTGGTTTTAGATTACTGCTAATCAGAACTCCTAAATCCTTTTTTAAATCAGTACTATTAAGATCTACATTATTTAGTTTACATGTCGCATGGTTATTTTCCTGTCCAACATTTAGAACTTTGCATTTGTCAATATTAAGCTGCATCTGCCACTTCTCCGACCATTGCATCAGTCTATTCAAATCACCTGGAGTGCTCCAGTGTCCTCATTAGAATGAGGTGTCATCAGCAAATTTGCTTATGTCGCTATTTATTCCCTCGTCTATATCGTTTATGTAACTTGTGAACAACAACGGGCCCAACACTGACCCCTGAGGAACACCACTTGTGACGTGCCCCAATTCTGAATTCTCCCCATTTATGCACACTCTCTGCTGCCTATTTGTCAGCCATTCCTCCACCCAGGAAAAAATTTCTCCTCGTATTCCGTGTGCCTTAAGTTTCCTCAATAGCCTCTAAGGTGCAACTCTATCGAAAGCCTTAGCGAAGTCCATATACACTATATGATATTCATTACCATGATCTACCTACTCAAACACCTTAGTGAAAAATGTTAGTAAATTCGTAAGACAGGAACGCCCCTTTGTAAAACCGTGTTGAGATTCATTAATTAATCAATCAATGCCTATGAAGATTGCTACGAATTGGTTCGGCAAATAATGATTCCATAAATTTTCCCACAATGGAGGTAAGGCTTATTGGTCTATAGTTGGAAGCCAAGGACCTGTCACCTGCCTTGTAAATAGGTATTACAATTGCCATTTTCCACTTATCAGGCACTGTGCCAGTTTGTAGTGATATATTAAAAAGATTAGCCAAAGGTATGCTAAGTTCCTCTTTACATTCCTTTAACACCGTTGTAAACAGTTCATCAGGGCTGGGATTTGTTAGGTTATAGTTTTTCTATTTGTCTGAGGACCATGTCACTAGTTACCGCAATCGTGCATAGTTTATTATCGTGCTGTTCTATATAATCTATTATTTCAAGAATATCGCTAGTATTTCCCTGGGTGAAAACTGAGAGGAAGTAGGTATTGAGAATTTCACACATATCTTCATCACTGTCAGTGATCTGACCAGAGTTACTCTTAAGTGGGCCAATCTTGTCCATTATCTTACTTCTGTATACCTGAAAGAACCCTTTTGGGTTAGTCTTTGAATCCTTTGCGACCTTAGCCTCATAATCTCATTTTGCTTTTCTTATTCCTTTCTTTATTTCTCTCTTTAATTGAATATATTGATTTCTTAACTGCCCATCCCCTATTTTGATACGCCTATATATGCCTCTCTTTTAGCCAATGAGATGTTGTAATCTATTGTTCATCCATTTGGGATCATTTTTGTTAGATCTAATTTCCTTACTCGGAACAAAAGTTGTCTGGGCAGCTAGAACTATGCTCTGGAAAACGTCATATTGGCAACCAAGATCACCTACCTGACCCATATGCAGGATATCCAAATTTAGCCCACATAGGTAATTTTTCAGTCCCATGAAGTCGGCCAAGCGAAAATCTGGGAAATTCCATTATATATTGAAACTAAGTGATTTGTGATCACTTTCCCCAAGCTCATCATTAACCTCAAGATTATTAATTAGTGAATCTTTGTTGGCAAGAACCAAGTCAAGCAGATTGTTTCCTCTAGTTGGTTCTGTCACAACATGTTCTAAAAAGCAATCCTGAACCGTATCAAGACTCAATATTTCCCGTCATATTGTTCCAATCAATTTGTCTAAAGTTAAAATCTCCCATTATCACAACATTTTCATATCTAGATGCTTTATGAATTTCGTCCCATAACAACTTACTGCCCTCCCTATCAAGGTTTGGAAGCCAATAAATCACACTCAAAATTAATTTGTCACGTCCCTCGAGAAACTGTAGTCAAACAGATTCTGTGTTCGATGTTTCTAAACTTATATCATGTCTAAGACAACAATTTAAATTTTCTCTGACTTACATCGCCACTCCACCACCATTCCTGTTGACCCTATGAGTGTGGAATAGTTTATAACCCTGTATGTTGCATTCAGAAGGCATTTCTCTATCTTTCAGGTTGAACCAGGTCTCTGTTATACCAATAATATCTATATTACCTACATTTGCAAGTAATCTTAGCTCATCTATCTTATTTCTTATACTCCTACTATTTGTATAGTAAACCTTAAGGTAGCTAGTCACTCGTTGTCCTCTGCTATCTCTCTTTGTTTGTTGATCAATTGATTTGCCATTACTAGCAACTTTATTTTGAATATTGTCTTTTAAACATATCCCTGAGGTATCCCGGTAATAACTGCTGTTTTTAATCCTAATGCTGAAGCCTGATTGTTTCCCACAAACACCCATACCATAATAATCTATCATTTTAAATTCCTAGACAAGTCATCATTTACTCTCTCAATCGAATTGGCTTATGCAACCACTCCATCCCAAGAGAGATGGACCCCATCCCTTGCTTATATATCACATTTGCCAAAGAATAGGTCCCAGTTATCAATGAATGGGACTGCAAGTTCCTTGCAGCACCTGTCTAGCAAGCAATTTGTACCAATTGCCCTAGACATATTCATTGCTCACTCCCTTTTTAGGCAAGATGCTACATATGACTGGGATCTCTCCTTTAGACCTAACTACTTCTATGGCTGACTTGTACTTATCCAGCAGCTCCTGTCTCCTGCCCTTCCCAATGTCATTACCCCCAGCACTAAGACAGAAAATGGGTTTGTTCCCATTACCTGACATAATATTATCCAACCTGCTGACTATGTCACCAACACCAGCTCCAGGAAGGCACACCCTCTGTCCGACCTTTCTGTCTCTGTTCAAAAAGCATGGTCCATATATCTTACCTGAGATTCTCCTACTATTAAAATATTTTTTCCTTGATTAGCATGAGAATCAGTAGTATCTTCAACCTCACTAACCACTGAAGTGCACTCGTCCTGGGGAACAGAGAATCGATTTCCTACCTTCACATCTTCTCAATGAACTCTCCTCATCTTCCTTCTTCCTGAGCTGTGAACCACTTGCCACTTAATTAAGGGAGGAGCACTGCGTCCGACCTAGTAGCTAGTCAGGTCCAACTCACAACCACCCACACCCACTCATGTATTTATCTAACCTATTTTTAAAACTACACAATGTCTTAGCGTCTACTACGGTACTCAGGAGTCTGTTCCACTCATCCACAACTCTAACAAAACCAGTGCTTTCCTATATCCTTCCTGAATCTGAATATTTCCAGTTTAAAGCCAGTGCTGCGAGTCCTATCTATCTTAAATATTTTTAGCACGCTATTTACATCACCTTTATTAATTCCTGTTTTCCATTTATACACCTCGATCATATCCTCCCCCCTCCCTAATTCTACGCCTTTCTAGAGAGTGCAGATTCATGGTCCTCAGTCTTTCCTCATAAGGAAGATTTCTGATACATGGGATCAACTTCGTCATCCTCCTTTGTACGTTTTCCAGTGCATTTATATCCATTCTATAATACGGTGACCAAAACTGTGCAGCATAATCTAAATGAGGTCTAACCAAGGATATATAGAGTTGAAGAACAACCTGAGGACTCCTATTATTTATGCTTCTTGATATGAAGCCAAAGATTCTGTTAGCTTTATTGCGAACACTTATGCACTGTTGTCTTGGTTTCAGATTACTGCTAACCAGGACTCCTAAATCTTTTTCGCAAATCCGTAATATTAAGATCGATATTATTTAGTTTATATGTGGTATGGTTATTTTCCTGTCCAACATTTAGAACTTTGCATTTGTCTATATTAAACTGCATCTGCCACTTCTCCGACCACTGCATCAGTCTATTCAAATCTTCCTGGAGTGCTCTAATGTCCTCGTCAGAATGAATTCGACGGCCTATTTTGGTGTCATCGGCAAACTTGCTTATGTCGCTCTTTATACCCTCATCAATGTCGTTTATGTAGATCGTGAACGACAGGGGGCCCAACACTGACCCCTGTGGAACACCGCTCGTGACGCTTCCCCACTCTGATTTCTCCCCATTTATGCAAACTCTCTGCTGCCTATTTGTCAACCATGCCTCTATCCAGGAAAACATTTCTCCTCCTATTCCATGTGCCTTAATTTTCCTCAATAGTCTCTGATGTGGGACCCTGTCAAAAGCCTTACTGAAGTCCATATACACAATAACATATACACTAATATGATCTACCTCCTCAAATACCTTAGTGAAAAAAGTTAATAAATTCGTTAGGCACGAACGCCCTTTTGTAAAACCATGCTGAGATTCGTTGATTAATTTGTGCTTTTCAAGGTGGCTACAAACAGCCTCGGCATTTATTGATTCCATAAATTTTCCCACTATGGAGGTTAGGCTTATTGGTCTATAGTTCGAAGCTAAGGACCTGTCACCTGCTTTGAAAATAGGTATCACATTTGCCATTTTCCACTTATCTGGCACCATGCCAGTCTGTAATGATATATTGAAAAGATTAGCCAGAGGTTTGCTAAGCTCCTCTTTACATTCTTTTAGAACCCTTGCATACAGTTCATCAGGGCCTGGGGATTTGTTAGGTTTTAATTTATCAATTTGCCTAAGAACCATGTCACTTGTGACCCTAATCGTGCATTGTTTATTATCATCCTGTTCTACATAATTTATTATTTCTGGAATATTGATAGTATCTTCCTGAGTAAAAGCTGAGAGGAAGTATGTGTTAAAAATTCTACAAATTTCCTTATCACTGTCTGTGAGCTAACCCGAGTAACTTTTGAGTGGGCCTATCTTGTCCCTGATCTTACTTCTGTATACCTGAAAGAATCCTTTTGGGTTAGTCTTCGATTCTCTTGCAACTTTAACCTCATAATCTCTTTTTGCTTTTCTTATTCCCTTTTTTATTTCTCTCTTTAACTGAATATATTGATTTCTTAATTGCACCTCTCCTCTTTTGATTTGCATATAAAAGCCTCTATTTTGACCAATGAGATGTTTTAATCTATTGTTCATCCATTTAGGGTCATTTTTGCTTGATCTGGTTTCCTTATTTGGAACGTAAGTTGTCTGAGCAGCTAGAACTATGCCATGGAAAACGTCCTATCGGCAACCATCACCACCTACCTGACCCATAGTCAGGTCATTCCAGTTCAGCCCACCCAAGTAATTTTTCAGTCCTGTGAAATCTGCCAAGCAGAAGTCAGGGACAGAGACTTGATTGCCATTATTAGGGGAATTCCATGATATATGAAAACTGAGTGATTTGTGATCACTTTCCCCGAGCTCATCATTAACCTCATGATTATTAATTAGCATTTCCCTGCTGGCAAGAACCAAGTCAAGCAGATTATTTCCTCTAGTTGGCTCTGTCACAAACTGCTTTAAAAAACAATCCTGAATCGTATCAAGAAAGTCACTTGATTCTAAATTTCCTGTCAAATTGCTCCAGTCAATCTATCTATAGTTGAAATCTCCCATTATCACAATATTTTCGTATGTAGAGGCCTTACGAATTTCATCTCATAGAAGTTTACTGCACTCCCTATCAAGATTTGGGGCCATGTAAATCACACCCAAAATTAGTTTTTCAAGGCCCTCGAGAAGCTGTAACCAAACAGATTCAGTGGCTGACGCTTCTAATTTTATATCTTGTCTAACACAACACTTTAAATTGTCTCTGACATACATCGCTACTCCACCACCTTTCCTGGTGACCCTGTCAGTGTGGAATAATTTATAGCCTTGTATGTGACATTCAGAGGGCATCTCTCTTTCTTTCAGATTGAGCCAGGTCTCTGTTATAGCAATGATATCTATGTTTCCTGCACTTGCAATTAATCTTAGCGCATCTATCTTATTTCTTACACTCCTGCTATTAGTATAGTAGACCTTAAAGGAGCTTGTCCCTTGCTGCCCTCTGCTGTCTCCCTTTGTTTGCTCACCTGATCTATTGTCTTTATTTATAACTTCATGATGAATGTCTTTTATACATTTACTGCTTACAACCCTAGTGTTGCAACCTGACTGTTTCCCACACACACCCATACCTCTATCTTCTATCAGTTTAAAATCCTAGGCATTTCAGCAATGGCCCTCTCGATTGAGTTTGCAAGTGCTACCACCCCATCCCCAGAGAGATGTACACGATCCCTCGCATACATATCATGTTTGCCATAAAAGTTGTCCCAGTTGTCAATGAATGGGATTGCAAGTTCATTGCAGTATCTGTCTAGCCTGCAATTTACACCAATTGCCCTGGACAACCATTCATTGCCCACTCCCCTTCTAGGCAAGATGCTACATATAATTGGGACCCCTCCCTTAAACTTAATTAAATCTATAGTTGACCTGTACTTATCTAGCAGCTCTTCTCTCCTACCTTTCCCAATATCATTTCCACCAGCACTGAGACAGATAATAGGCTTGTTCCCATTACCTGACATGATATTATCCAACCTGTCGACTATGTCACTAACACCAGCTCCTGGGAAGCACACTCTATCTCTTACCTTCTTATTCCTATTACAGAAAGCACGATCCATATATATTACCTGTGAGTCACCAACCACAAGTATGGGCTTACCTCCATTTGCAGGGGAAGTAGTACCTTTACCTTCACTGGCCACTGAAGTACACTCATCCTGAAGAACAGAAAAGCTATTTCCTACCTTCAAATCTTCTCTCTTAACTTTCCTTATCTTGATGCTCTTCCCATTACTGGGAACCACTTGCCACTTGCAGTAGGTGCTGGTAGCCGTTGCTACCTCCCCACCTACAGCTTCCTCGCAGCGAGAGACAAACTGCACCTCGCTGCTGGTAGCCTCATTCCCCTTCACCATATCAGCCACCTCACACTCGCTCTCAACCCCATTGACTAATGCACTGTAGTCTTGGTTTTAGATTGCTACTAACCAGAACTCCTAAATCCTTTTCGCAATCCATAATATTAAGATGTACATTAATTAGTTTATATGTGGCATGGTTATGTTCCTGTTCAACATTTAGAACTTTGCATTTGTCTATATTAAACTGCATCTGCTACTTCTCCGACCACTGCATAAGTTTATTCAAATCATCCTGGAGTGCCCTAATATCCTCATTAGAATGAATTGGACGGCCTATTTTGGTGTCATCAGCCAATTTGCTTATGCCACTATTTATTCCCTAATCTATGTCGTTTATGTAGATTTTGAACAAGGAGCCCAACACTGCCCTCATTCTGATTTCTCCACATTTACGCAAACTCTCTGCTGCCTATTCGTCAACCATGCTTCAACCCAGGAAAAAATTTCTCCTCCTATTCCGTGTGCCTTAAGTTTCCTCAATAACCTCTGATGTGGAACTCTATCGAAAGCTTCACTGAAGTCCATATACACAATATCATATTCAATACCATGATCTACCTCCTCAAATACATTAATGAAGAAAGTCAGTAAATTCACAAGACAGGAACGCCCCTTTGTAAAACCGTGCTGAGATTCATTAACCAGTCTATGCCTTTCTAGACTGCTACGAATTGCTTCGGCAATTATTGATTCCATAAGTTTTCCCACTATGGAGGTAAGGCTTATTGGTCTATAGTTCGAAGCTAGGGACCTGTCACCTGCCTTCTAAATATGTATTACATTTTCCATTTTCCATTTATCAGGCACCATGCTAGTTTGCAGTGATATGTTGAAAAGATTAGCCAAAGGCATGCTAAGTTCCTCTTTACATTCCTTTAACACCCTTGCAAACAGTTCATCAGGGCCTGGGGATTTGTTAGGTTTTAATTTCTCTATTTGTCTGAGGACCTTGTCACTAGTTACAACAATCGTGCATAGTTTATTATCGACCTGTTCTACATAATCTATTATTTCTGGAATTTCTCTAGTATTTTCCTAGGTAAAAACTGAGAGGAAGCAAGTGTTGAAAATTTCACACTCTTAAGTGGGCTTACCTTGTCCCTAATCTTACTTCTGTATACCTGAAAGAACTCTTGATTAGTCTTCGAATCTCTTGCGACCTTAGCCTCATAATCCCTTTTTGCTTTCTTATTCCTTTTTTTTATTTCTCTCTTTAATTGAGTATATTGATTTCTTAACTGCCCATCCCCTCTTTTGATACGCCTATATATGTCTCTCTTTTGACAAGTGAGATGTTTTAATCTATTGATCATCCATTTGGGATCATTTTTGTTAGATCTAATTTCCCTACTTGGAACAAAAGTTGTCTGGGCAGCTAGAACTATGCTCTGAAAAACGTCATGTTGGCAACCAACACCACCAACCTGACCCATATTCAGGACATCCCAATTTAGCACACCCAAGTAATTTTTCAGTCCCATGATATCGGCCAAGTGAAAGTCTGGGACAGAGATTAGACTGCAGTTATCCGGGTAACTCCGTGATATAAATAACAAAAAAAGGCACAATACCGTGACTGGAACGATACACAAATAACCCGCACATAGAAGAGAGGAGCTCACGACGACGTTTCAGTGTGACTTGGACCATTTACAAAGTCACACTAACGAGAAGTACGAACGAACGATAGTTCAGGTAAGATCTCAAATGGGATGAGCGGGGAAGACGGGACAGACGAAGAATAGTGCTGGAGAGGAGTGTTCTTAGTCGAAAATAGAGCCATGGCTTAACCCAGCAGCGAAGGCGATCGTTGGACAGATATTGAGAGAAGTTCAGGCACTTCTGTTGGGACTCCGGTGGGGTGAGCGGGAAGGACGGGACAGGCGAAGATTAGCGCGAGAGAGAAGTGTAGAATTGAGCCATGTCTTAACCCTAAAGCTAAGGCGAACGTGGGTAAGAGAATGGTACCTGTCAGCGAAGGTACCTGTCAGCGAATCCAAGGTTATTTGTGTTGTTAGGTAAGACACATATGCAACAGTTAGGTATCTCTATTTCGAAACGTTTCGCCTACACAGTTATTTGTAAATAGGGTTAGGAGCAGGATTATACAAGGAGTAGAAAAGGTTGTGTTGGTTTGTGAGTCTGTGAATGTCTTCGTCAAGGAGAGAGGTCCAGTAGTCTTGTCGTGTCTCAAGTTTGTCTATCTGTCTGTCACTGAGCGTCTTCCAGGACAGATTTAGCGCAGGGATGTCTGATTGGGCATGGAGAGACTCGCTTGTGGCGAAGTTTTCCCATCTGACATCAAGCACCCAGCACAGCGCCTTGTTCTGGACACGCTGCAGTTTAAGTAAGTTCGTTTTAGCTGCAAGGGAGAGTGCTAGAGGAGAGTAAGTTATCAGAGGACGTATTAGGGATTTGTAGAGGTGTAGTTTGGTGCGCTGGGAGGCATGTTGCAGCTTGTAGAGGCCCGCAAGGGCCTTACTAGCTATTGCATGCCTTGAGTGAATGTGTCCTTGTAAGCGAAGAAGGTAGTCAAGATTAACGCCAAGGACAGTGACAGATTGTGTGATGGGGATGTAAGTGCGGGTGTCAGCAGTTTTGAGCTCGACAGGTAATGGAGGATCACGTTTCCTGTGGTTAAAATACGTAATGCTGGATTTAGCTGCATTGGTTTTGATCCTCCATTTTTGTTCCCAGATGGCTATCCTGTCGACCTCGTTTTGTGTTTTGTGTGTGAGTGTATCTATATTGGCATGAGTGATAAGTTGTGTAATGTCGTCTGCATAGGCTAGTGTGATGGAGTTGTGGTATACAGGTGTTGGAATGTCGTTAGTGTATAAAATGTAGAGGGTAGGGGAGAGGACAGATCCCTGGGGTACTCCAGCATTTAGTGTGAAGTAGTCAGCGTAACAGCCTTGGAATTTGATTCTCATGATACGGCCGTCTATTAAGTTGCAGAGGAGTTTACGAGTAATGAGAGGCAGGTTAAAGTTAGTGCAGAGGTTGTACTTGAGCCTTTCGTGCCAGTGTCAAAAGCTTTTTCAACGTCTTTTGCAACAAGGGCTGTCCTGTTTTTACTTTGATTTGTGTTTATGTGGATAGTAGTTGAGAATGATGTTAATGGCATCCTGTGTGGATCTGTGTGTTCTGAAGCCAAACTGGTCATCAGAAAGTAGAGAGTTGTGTTCCAGGTATCTGCGAAGGCGATGATTGTTGAGTTTTTCAAAGAGTTTTCCTAAAGTTTCGAGGAGGCTGATAGGGCGATAGTTTCTAGGATCAGAGTGGTCTTTTTGGGGTTTAGGAAGGAGGATAGCAGTAGCAGCTTTGAAGAGAGAAGGGAAGTATCCAGAGGCAAGGGAGGCATTGAGGATTTTTGTGTAGGCAGTAATGATAGAGTCAGGAAGATGTTTTAGGATAATATGGTTTAGGCCAGAGGCACCAGGAGCCTTGGGAGGAAGGTGTCTGAGGAGAGTTTTAATGTCTGTGTTGGTGAAAGGAGTGTCGAGTTCTTGGGAGGAGGTAAGAGAGTTTAGATGGATGTGGCTATCTGGTGTTGTTTCTTGTGTGTGTGCAGTGTTCCAGTGTTCTGTGTTCTGAATATGTTGAATAGCGTTAGGGTGAGGTGGGGAGGGTGGAAGATGTTCTCCCAGATGTGTTTGAAGATGTTAGTAGCAGCCTGGCGGGTCTGAGATGTGTGTGTTGTTGTGGGTGATGTGTTTGAATTTGTTGGTGGGAGTTGTGCTTTGTTGTATGAGTTGTGACCAGTGATTGTTGTGGTCTTGGTCTAGGCTGTGTAAAATGTTGTTTCTAAGGTAAATGAGATCTAATCAGACTTGATTAAATCTGTGTGTGTTGTAGAGGAAGTGGTTGTGGTAGCAGATAATTAGTCTTCTTGTTCTGAGTGAGAGTTTGAAAGAATAACGAGTGGTGTGAGTTTTCTTTGGTATTGCAGTGCTGGCTGCTTGTGTAATGGTGTCCTGTATGAAATCAAGTTGAGTGTCAATGTCAGAGATAGGTTTGTTGTTGTAGTCATAGGTGAGGTTAGTATTGCCTATGTGTTGTTTGAAAGCATCCCAGTCAGCGTTCTTGTAGGAGAAGGAAGGTGTGGTCGGGATGAGGATAGAGTTGGAGGAGATGTGTAAGATGACTGAGATGTGATCAGAGCCTGTAATAGGGCCAGGTGATATGTAGTGTTGAAATAGAGAGCTGGCTCGGTTTGCCAGAATGATGTCTGGTTTGCCTTGGCCCGTGTGGTTGTAGAAGGTGTTGAAGGCTGGGCCGAGATGAATTAGTTGTTTATGGTTTGCGAAGTTGAGTAATTGGTGACCAAGTTGGTTGTTACTGGTGTGATGAAAGGCGGTGTGTTTGGCATTCATGTCAGCTAGTAGGTATGTTGGTGTGTTGGTGTAGTTGAAGACTAAGGAGAGGTCGTGTATGTTGAGAATAGTGCTTGGGCGAGCATAGGTGGTGAAAAAGATAAAGGGGCGAAGGTGGGTGTGTATTCTGACTGCAAGACAGTGTTGGTGAATAAAAGGGATTGGGAGAAATTCGTGTTTTATGTTGATTTGACAAGGATGGCAACCCCATCGTGGGATCATAGGGGACTGTAGTGCAGTATAAACACATAATGACGGATACGTTTGAGGGGCTTTAAGGCAGGTACTGTTTAGTAAAACAACTATCTGGCCTCTCTGCTTTAAGGAGCTCGGCCAGTAGGTGTGTAATTGTAAAGTAAGAATGTACGTTGAACCTGAATCACTTTAAACATGATTTAATGGTTTCGTCACAGCAAAGTTTACTGTCGGGGAGGAGTTTGGATAGTGATAGTGGTGCCATCAGTGGATGTGTGTTTGTAGGTGTTACGGAACCCGTTTTCTGGAGGGGGAGGAAGAGATGGATCTGTTTTTATGTTCTTTTGTGTGTCTGTCTGTCAGAAGTTGGGGCAGGTTTAGGTTGAGTGGATTTTGTCTGGAGGAGGTGGAGTTTGACCTGGATGAAGGTTTGGTTGTGGTGGAGGAGTGGGCGAAGTAAAGGAAGTGGAAGCTTTGGTAGGGGATGAGGAAGTGGAAGCTTTGGTTGGGGATGAGGAAGTGGGTAAGGAGTCCGGGAAGGGTGGTCGTAGCAGCAGCAGTAGTGGTGTTGGTGGGAGGGTAGAAGTAGTGAAGAGGGTTGGGGAGGAGGAGAGCTGGTGGGTATAGGAAGTGGGGGGGTGGGAGAGAGGGAGGAGGTAGAGGTTGTAGGGGGCTTAGAAGAGAAGCAGGAAGGAGGGATAATTAAAGAGGGAAGATTGTTAGCGGACAAGATTAGGTTAAGGACATGTGAGTAGTCTGATTGGTAGGCTTGAGAGATGACCATCGCAGAGTGGGCAGCAGTGGCGAGTTGGCAGCTAGTTTTGTAGTCTAGTGTGGGTGTAGGTGTAGGAGAGGTGATTGTAGTCTGTGTGTTGGTGTTTGAAGTGTGTAGAGTAGGAGGGGTAGACCAAGTGCGTGGGGTAACCCAGGCATTGGGGGTAGGGGTGGAAGGTATTGTAGGAGGGGGATGTGCAGGGAAGGGGTTGGGGAGGGAGGGAGGTTGGCTTTCTCTGAGGGTGGAGAGAATGTCTTTTCTAGTAGGGCAGGAATTTGCAACTGCATTGTGGACCCACCGCAGTTAGAACATTTAAGGGGGAGTTGCAAGTGTTCCAGAAGTGGCCAGTTGCTGAACATCTGGAGCAGGTTTGTGTGGAAGATGCATGAGATTTTGTCGTGGCCGAATTTGTAGCATTTCAGACATTGTGTGATGGGTGAAAGTTTGGAGTGAAGAGGGTGTTTGGGAGGAATGCGGATGTCTTGGCAAGGATTCCTTGATTGAAGAGTGTAGAGGCGTCAGAAGGAGTTGAACAGCGTATTTTGAGGATGGTACAGTTTTCAGGTCTATAAATATCGTCAACAGAGACTTTGTTCTTAGTACTAATGTCTTTGATTAAGTCTTCTTTGTCTGGTCATAGGCAGTCAGGAGAGAATAGTCTACGTGTTTTTGCGATCACTGTGCATTTGGCGCGGTGCTCAGGAGTCCAAATAATAAGTGAAGCCTGCATTGAGAAGTTTTTGTCTGGTCTCGGTTGAGGTGTACGTTTCGTAAGAATGTCTGTCGAGAAGTAGTTTGAATCCTGAGTTGGTTTTAAAAGACTTTATTCTGAGGACGCCAGGGATCTGGTACAAGATAAAAATTTCCCAGGACAGATGTGGCATGATCCGATTTAGAGTATTTGAGGTTAAGCGAGAAAGATTGGCTTTGGAAGCGTGAGGGCAGGTAGGCATTAGAAGCAGGAGTAGACAGAGGTAGAGGGGCCGCAGGTGTTGGCCGTAGAGAGTGGTACGGGGAAAAGGAGGTGGAAGGCATTGCGCAGCATCGTAAATTAGATGTGGGGGTCAATCCTATGAGAAAACTTGCTAGCAAAGTAACGTGTAAGTAGAACCACACGTACTTGCCGGCTATAACTATAAAGGTCTTGTGAGTCCGTCTCTGGAGGCCACAGGACACTGAGGAGGTGAGCTGTAGCTTGGTGGAGCACTGTAATGTGCCCTGAACGGTGAGGAGAGGCAACACTGGGCTGTAAGGCGTGCAGACCAACACGTAACCAGCTGAGGCGTGAGACTTACGAGGACAGCAACAGGAGTGCAGAGGGAGCTTTCCTGCCCTAGGTAGGCAGCCACACCGACGCACCAATCCTGAGGGTGAAGACGGAGGGTCCAGTAACCACCATCTTCGGTTAAGAGAGCAAGCTCTGGCTGAGGCGCGAGAGGAGAGCACCCCTCGCTGAAATGGCGCGCCGACTTCACATACAGGCTGAGGCGTGGAGACTTCAGACAGCCACAGTCGATGCAGAGGGAGGCTTCCTGCCTTGGGTAAGGGCCGCCACCGCGCCACCAATCCAGATGGTGAAGACCGAAGGTCCCGTACCCACACTTCGGAGAAGAGAACACCTCTGGCTGAGAGCATTGAGGAATCGAGCCAACACTATGCTGAAGGCGAGCAGACTATCACTACAGGCTGAGGCGTATGGGAAGACTTCAGACAACGGCGAGAGAGGCAAACCTGGCTGTATAGTGTGGTAATCTACACGTACAGTCTGGAGCGTGGAGGCTACAGATCGCAACAGGAGTGCAGAGGGAGGCTTCCTGCCCTTGGGTAGGCAACCACCGACGCACCGATCCTGAAGGTGAAGACGAAGGTTTAGTATCCACCACTCTGGGGATAGTCACACTCAACACGGGGTAATTAGAGAGGCGAGATCGTTCGTCGATGGAGCTGTCTTCAATGAATGCAACGAGAAGAACGAACGAACGAACGAAAGTTCAGGTAAGATCCCAAATGGGATGAGCGGGGAAGACGGGACAGACGAAGAATAGTGCTGAGAGTAGTGTTCTTTAGGTTTTGTAGAAATTAGACCGGGCTTAAACCTCCAGCACTAAGTCGATCGTGGGACAGACATTGAGAACACACATACAGGCTCTTCTTTGGGACTACCGGTGGGTGAGTGGGGAAGTGTGGACCAGACGATGAACAGTCCGTGAGAGGAAAGGTCATTGAGTTGTAGATGAAAGAGCCAGGGTAAACCCAGCGCGTGGCACTGCGAGGCATGTAGAGAGGCATGTTGAGGACATAGAGGACAAGCATGATTGCAGACCGTGCTCGCTGACTGTATGCCATACAGGCTGAGGGAAGAGCTTGGTTTGGACGTCAGGTGTTGGGAAGGGCGCTGATGTTTGGCTACACTTCGCTGGTGATGGAGCCACTTCTTGAGTCTTTTGCGTCACTCTTGAACATGTGGAATAGTTGCATTCTGAGGTTGAGCAGTTCAGATTCGTCACGAGGTAAGATAGTGCGTTTGTCAAAAGGAAATTTGGTGAGGTTTGGTGCAGTTGGTAACTACAGCCCTTCTTTCATTAAGTGGAGCATATCAGCTTGCGCTCATTTCGGTTGAGGAGGTTGGGGGTGGTGTAGAAGGTTAGAGACCCATTAAAGGCTTGGCTTAGGTAACGGTGCCTGTGTTTTCTTCTCGACTGCTACTCGGTCTTTTCCGAGGTTGTTATAATGTTCTGGTACTATTTCGTCTTCTGTGAACCGTTTTCATAGAGTCAGGGAGTGTTGGTCGGTTGTGATTTTGTTGGGCTGTGGTGGGGTGGTGAGAGGTGGCAGTGACGTGGTGTTGGTTCTGGAGTAGAGTCTCGTCAGAGATACGAGTAGGACCAGGGTTGGGGTGAAGGTTAACAATGTCTGGAATTAGCTTGAGGAGGTCTTGTGAATTGTGGTGCGAGTCTGGAAAGTTTGAAGTTTGGCATGTGTTTTTAGGCGAAAACAGTGTTCAGTGATTGTTGTGTAGAATGAGCCAGGGTTTGCAGCATTAGTCAGGTGTCATACATACATAATACAGTATAGCACATTGGATGGAGCAGCATCCGGAAGCGAAGAGGGACTGCTGGGTGAGATGATTGTTGTGTAGCTTGAAAGAGTTCGGTGGAATCTGATTGAATTTTTGCAATGCGGCGTAATGTTGGCGATTTAGGGTTGTTCTTGGTTTCTTCAAGTGATTTTCGTAGACAGGACTTCATTACGTAGAGGCATTTTGCTGCAAGGTTGTGAGTACCCCTGCAGTTGAGGCAGGTAGGAGAGTAGTGGTAGTAGAACATTCCTTGGAAGTCATGGCCGTCTTCCCGCAGTTTGTGCAGTACTTTTTTTGCCCGTTCAGAGGACAGTCCAGGCAGTGAGAGGTGATAAGGAGTAGCAGGTCCAGCATGGCGAGATGTGGGCGAAACGTTCGGGTTCTATGTGACTTGTATGGATATGGATAGTAGGAGTAGCGAGGCCGTCAGACAGTGCTCTAGTAGTCATCTCGATGTATGGAGAAGGTTTAGCTGATCATTGTAAGGCGTTGGGGATTTGATGATATTTCAATCCTCAGTCGATAAGAAGCGACGAGTTTGTCCAGCCGTTTGACGAAAACGAACGTTTCGCCAGCAAAAAAGGTGAAGGGAATGGTGAACTGTCGGTCTCTGAGGTTATCATAAATGTCGGCGATCAGCTTTTGTGGCTTCATAATCGTCGGATGCAGACGACGATGACTTGATCTTCGTCGAGTTGATGGCTGTAAATTTTAAACTGTAGGCAAGTCTTTAAACAACGGCAGCGAAGGGCAAGTTTTAAAGTTAAAAAAATTTCATTATAACTCCACTGTGGGTTTTGAGCCTTACAACGGTTTTGCAAGGCACATGAAGGAGTAAGTCAGGCGCTGGTACGATGACATAGTCCCCTCCCCGACGGGTATCGAAGGATCACTTCTTGTGGTAGGGCGACTGTGTGCCTTACGATGATGTGTTTGGAGTGGAGTGCCACTAGCAGTAGACAGAGACGTTATTTATAGCAGAAGTGTGTGGTAGTATAGTATAGTAGTAGGTAGCACTAGTAGTAGATAAGTAGTATAGTAGTAGTAGTAGTAGTAGTAGTATAGTAGTGGTAGTAGTAGACGGAGTGGAAGAAGCAAGTATGGGGAAGAAAGAAGGAGGAGCCAGTCAAATACTAAGAAAGGGGTAGCACTGCGATGCAAAGGAGCTAGGTGCCCACAGAGGGAGAGCGCGAACACAAGGTGGGGGGATAAAATAAATGAAAAACAGAAACACAAGGCAGAGGAAAGAAAGACAACCCAGAAGAGGAAAAGAAAGAGGATGGTAAGAGGGAGAAGGAAGAAGAAAAAGGAGGAGAATCAGGGTTAAGTTCACGGTGTTTCTGAAGTTTGGAGCATTTTTACAATGTAGTGGGAGAGGAAGGACATTTACAGAGACGAAGCTAGGATAAGATTCATTACAAGGAAAGTTGTGTATTAGTGAGGATTCAACTAGATTGGCCAAAACCCTCACTCCCTTTCTTGGTCCTTTTTCCTCCTTTCCACCTCCGTCACTCACAAGACTTTCATTTGAACAGTTCGCTCTCGCTCCTGACTTGTAAGATAGTCTTGACTTGATCCCTCTTACCATGTCCCCCCTCTTGATGATTCCTTGAATTTTCTTAGAGAGAAGGCCCATGAAGGGTTTCTTCATCTCCCTAGCCTATGATGTCTTTCTTGATCTTATCCGTCTCTGTGTGATTCTGTATTCCTTGTGCGGGAAAAGTAAGGCGTGAGTGGGGTTAAGGTTTGTTCAGACAACACGGAACTCATTTAGAGATTTACGTCGCGCACCCCACGCCCCCCCCCCCCCCTCTGGCGGGCTGGGGCGAAACTAGTTTCGTGGTGTCCCTGATTTGTTCAAATTTCTACTCTGGTAGTAACCTGACCTTATCCTGGTGTGGTTGAAGTTGGAAGTCACTTCACCTCCACTCTTCTCCTAATCAGGTAAGGTGATCTTACCAGGAGTATTACTGTTTGTTCCTGTCTTTTGTTTGCTGGTTACCAGTAATATTTTGGCATTTATCACTCTTTTTTTTTTTTCCATTCTTAAATGTTATATTATCAAAACCATTGTAACCAGTTTATTTTTTCCTTATTACCGAGCTCTGTTTCTCTGGCGTGAGTCATCCAGGGTAGACGCCAGCTAAAGGAGGCCAAGACATTTGTTTACTTGGACTTCTTAACAATTAATAGACTAACACCGGCCCTAATTATTCTGGCTTGTGTGTTCCAACCAAGTGATAGAGGAGAAAAAATCCAAAACATCGGAACTATCACCATCCGCCCTGGATAACCACAAACAGTCATCTTTAATATCAGAAAGATCTGTCCAGGGCCTTAATCTACCTCCTGGCCCTACTACAAGAACCAAAGGCCTTTTTTTTTATATTTTATTTAATTTTAAGTAAAAGCCTCAAGCATTTATTCTTATTTTTCCTAGAGTCGTTTCTTCTTTATTTTATGTTTCCATAATACGTGTTTGCACAGATCAAAGGAAGGTGTTCCACTGACATCCTTTTCTTCCAAGGAAATATTATTCTCAAACCTTCGGTGTCGCTATGTGCTCTCCTCTCTCCTCCTGTATTTTGCTAATCTTTACAATGGAATACATTCGAGATTGTTCTTCCTTCTACCATCGATGTGCGACCTTCACCCTGGCTCCGCTATGCAGATGACATCTTTTGGCTCTGTGGCCTCATGACTTTAGTTTCTATCCCACCTTTCCAATAAGTTTATAAAGCTGAATGGGAATCTAAATTCTTTGCTTCCTTTTTCCTTGATGTCCATGTCCAGCCGCCCAGATACAGGTTTACGTATAGCCGATTTCTGTTTAAATCGAAAACCTATGCACAGTGCATATACATTCACTATCACTACTTTCCTATCAAGCTTCCCCTGTCAAGAAAAAGTGATCTTATCTCCTCTTTCTCTGTGCCCTCTGCATCTGTGATCCCTCGGTTCCTTCCCAGCAGAAATTTCCTTCCCACGCTTCATAATTCGTTTTCTCGTCTTGGCTACCCTCCCAATTCATAACTCTGCCCTCGTCACGTGCCAAACGTAATTTCTTCTCTCCCAAACTCTCTATTCCAGGGAACTCTCTGTCCTCTGCCTTCCCTAACATTTCGGTCTTTCTAATCTCAACACTCTCTCTTTCCTTAACATTCAAAACTTACTTTCCACCAGACAAACACTCTTCGCACTAATCTCGTTCATACCTCTCCTCCCTCTACCGATGTTCCTGGGTGTCTATTCTATTTCTTGCTCCTTCTGTCCTCTCAATATTTGGGAGAAACTGGCCGATCTCCTTTCTGCCAGACTTACGAGCACAAAATAGTATAAGGCTTGCCTACACTAATAATGCTCTTTTCTGTCACGTCAGAGATCAAGCCATTCTGTTACTGTTCTTCTTCCTAAACTGTCCTGTCCTACTTCTACTTTAACAGGTCGCCGTCCTATTGAATCCTCCCTAATACACAACTTTTCTAATACTCAACTTCTTAGCCCTGGCTTCGTCTCTGTAGATGCCTTCCTCTCCCACTACATGTAAAAATGCTCCATACTTCAGAGCACCCCGTGACTTTTAAGCTGATTCTTCCTTTTTTCCTTCTTTCTCCCTCTTCCCCTATCCTCTATCCTTTTTCTCTTCTGTGTCTTCTTTCCTCTGCAATTGGTCTTCTGTTTCCTTCAGTATTTTATCTCCCCCACCTCTGTGTTCTCGCTTTCCTCTGCAGTGGGCACCTAGCTCCCATGCAGTGCTCCCCTTTCTTAGTTTGACTGGCTCCTCCTTCTTTCTTCCCCACTACGACTTCCTTCCACCACCGCTACTACTACTACTACTACTACTATGTCTAGTGCATGTTATGTGGTAGTTCATGTCACTAATGTTTATATCTAGTGCAAATGTTCGTGACAGTTCATGTCACTAATGATTTATATCTACTGCAGTTTATGTGGATAGTTCATGTCTCTGATGTTTTTGTCTAGTGCATGTTATATGGTAGTTCATGTCACATGTGTTTATGTCTGCTGCATGTATGTGGTAGTTTCATGTCACGAAAGTTTATGTCTAGTGCATGTTATGTAAAGATCAGGCCACTAATGTTTATGTCTAGTTGAATGTTAAGTTATTTAATCATCCGATGAATCTTACAAAGGCAGAATTTTCTATAGTCACATTGATAAGTAAGACACCAATGCCACACATAACTGTCTTTTATTACAACAATGTTTGGACTCACTTCTGGCGTATCCCCAGTTAATGCTAACAACTGTTCCTATAAAAACCATACTTCCCCACTGGTGGACCTGTACTACCTGTAACAGTTAACTTCAACTTCTAACTTCTGCTTCTCTTATATGCTCCATGGTAAGTGTCTGTCCTCATGTCTCTGCTGTTATGCTGAGTGGGACTCTCCACCTTCCTATTAAGACCGAGGACTGATCACCTTAAAACTACTGCTTTGCTTCGTACTGTCTTCCATTGTTATTTTCTTCCGTATTGCAATGAAAACGATATGAGAAAAATAGATTTGCTAAAACTTAGTTCCACTTAAAGTCGGAAATCATGTACGTTAGTCAATTTATTATTGGTCTGCCTGCTAAGGTGTCTTCCACATGCAGATGTTGCCAAGACTCAAATATTAACTGAATGCAGGTATGTACTTTCTAATTTATTTTGAAAACAGACATTGCCACAAGATAATTGTAACTTGTTCTAACCTTTATGAAGCCAGACAAAAATATAAGCAAGACAACGTTTCAATGTTGAAAAGAATTATAATGGGATATAACTTGTAATACATTTTCATGTACTGCCGAGAGCAAAGTCATTAAGGAAGACTTATTTCATAGAATGAAAGTTAATAAAACAATTTTTACCATTCTTTATGAATAAAATTACCTTAATGTGAGACAGGAAAATGATTATGACTGGATGTTTGTGCTGCAGTGACTGACTGCCAATGTTTTGGCTTTTTGGCTGGTGTGTCTTCTTCGTCTTCATGTGACACATTTAGATCCTCTAGCTGCTGAGTCTAGCAAGTATTCACCACTGACATTCAAATATTCGTCATCAGGCTCTGGTTCAGACTCGTTATCATCAGAAACACAGAAATTCTTTGATATCATCTGGGAGGCAGAACCATAAAACCACTCGCCAGTGATCTACAAAGACAAATTACTGAATGCACATCTGCAGTTTATAATTTTTTTTCAACAAACCGTCCGTATCCTACCGAGGCAGTGTGGCCCAAAACGAAAAGCAAAATTTTCTCTTTCTTAGCTTTAGTAATGTATACAGAAGAAAGGGTTACTAGCCCTTCCTCCCGGGCTTTTTGGGTCGTCTCTTAAGACACGCGTGGCTTACAGATGAAAAATTCTGTTCCACTTCTCTTTTTAGATTTATAAAAATATAAATATTTATAAGAACATAAGAACATAAGAAAGGAGGAACACTGCAGGAGGCCTGTTGGCCCATACTAGGCAGGTCCTTTACAATTCATCCCCCAACAAAACATTTGCCCAACCCCAAATTTTCAATGCCACCCCAAGAAATAAGCTCTGATGTGAAAGTCCCACTCAAATCCCAACCCCTCCCACTCATGTACTTATCCAACCTAGATTTGAAACTACCCCAAAATCCCCGCCTCAATAAACCCCAAATAGTTAGACTGTTCCACTCATCAACTACCCTGTTTCCAAACCAAACTTTCCTATGTCCTTTCTAAATCTAAACTTATCTAATTTAAATCCATTACTGCGGGTTCTCTCTTGGAGAGACATCCTCAAGACCTTTTTATATCCCCTTTATTAATACCTATCTTCCACTTATACACTTCGATCAGGTCTCCCCTCAGTCTTCGTCTAACAAGTGAATGTAACTTAAGAGTCTTCAATCTTTCTTCATAAGGAAGATTCTAATGCTATGTATTAATTTAGTCATCCAACGCTGAATGTTTTCTAACAAATTTATGTCCATTCTGTAATATGGAGACCAGAACTGAGCTTACATAAACTAGGGGAGGCCTTACTAATGATGTATAAAGCTGCAGTAAAGACCTCTGGATTCTGTTGCTTACACTTCTTGATATAAATCCCAGTAATCTATTTGCTTATTACGTACGCTTAGGCATTGCTGTCTTGGTTTAAGGTTGCTGCTCACCATAACCCCAAGTCCTTTTCGCAATCTGTATGGCTAAGTTTTACATCATTTAACTTATAAGTACTAGGGTTATGGGCACTCCCAAGCTTCAGAACCCTTTTGCTTTTTACTTGAACTGATCCCCCACTTTCTGCCCAAGAATAGAATTTGTTTAAATCCCCCCCTGAATTTTCCATAACTACGTTTGAATCAATTATCCTACCTATTTTTGTGCATCGGCGAATTTGCTCATATCACTAGTAATTCCCTCATCAAACATTGTATTATTATAACAAAAACGGGCCCAAACGATCCCTGGGAACCCACTTGTTACGGGATCCCCCACTGGGATTTAACCCCATTTATGGACACTCTCTGCTTCCGTCAATGAGCCATAAACTCGATCCACGAGAGATTTTTCCCCCAAAAGCCTGAGCTGCCATTTCTTTAAATTTTGGGCAAACTCTATCAAAAGCCTTACAAAATTAAGTAAATAATATCAAATTCTTTATCGTGGTCAACACCTCAAAACTTTACTGAAAAAATTTAATAAATTAGTTAGAAAAGACGGCCCCTCTTGTGAATCCATGGTAGTTCATTAATCAAGTATGCTTACGAGATGGCTTTATAACTCGCTTAATTGACTCTATTAATTTGCCTACAATTGAGGAGGCTTTTTGGGGCGGTAATTTGACGGTAACACTGTCCCCTGTTTTCAAATAGAATTTACATTAGCCATCTTCCACATACGACACTACACCTTTTTAAAGAGAAAAATTTAAAAATATAGTTAATTGTTCACGAGCTCCATTTTGCATTCCTTAAAACCCTTGAAAAAAACTCATCAGGAGCCGGCGACTTTTTTTGCTTCTCTGTCTATCTTTTTCCCAAACCATTTCACTATGACTGTGATGTTACAAAATTTTACTTCTTCTACCCACTAAAAAATTTTAATTACTGGAATATTTTTTGTGTCTTCCGTGTAAAAACTGAGAAAAAAATAATTTTTAAAAATCGGCACTTTTCATTTTTTTTGTCAGAAAGTCCTTTTATTTTAAAGGGGGACCTACTTATCTCTAACTTTTGTTCTATAACCTGGAAAAAATTTTTGGGGTTAGTTTTAAAACCCCCTTTCAATTTAAATTTCATGTCCCTTTTAGCTTTTCTTATCCCTTTTTTAATGCCCCTCTTAATGCAATTATGATTTAAGATGACCCTCACCTCTTTAAACGCCTATAAATTCCTTTTCTTATGCCCAGTAGATTTTTGAGCCTTTTATTACCTTTTTTGGGTCATTTTATTTGATCTAATTTCTTTATATGGGAAACGTTTTTTGACAGCATTTTAAGTATTCAGAAAAGTCATATTGAAGCTCACTTCTTTCCCCCCAGAAAACAGAGAAAGTGTTCTCAAAGCCCATCGTAATCTGCTAGCAAAAATCTGGGACTTTTACTGAGTTATGCACTATCGTTTTCCCATTCAATCAAATGAATTGTTTTGTGGTCGCTAGCCCCCAGTTCCCTCTGAAATTTCAAAATTATTAAAAAGGGGATTCTTTGTTTGCCATAATTCAAGCGGGTTTATTTCCCCTTTGGGGTCTGTCAAAACTGCTTAAAAAAACAATCCTGAACTACTTCTAAGAAGTCGTTGTTTTAAATTTTCCCAGTCAAGAAATTCCAATCAATATGACTAAAGTTAAGTCCCCTGAATTATACTTTATCTGCCTTGGGGCCTTAACAATTTCCCCCCATAGAAGTCCCCCTTGGCCCCTATAAGTTGGGGGGACGGTTCACCCCAAAATCATTTTTTTCATGCCCCTCGAAAATTTCTATCCCAACTCTGAGTTTATTTAGATTTAAATACCCGTTTTTCAAAAAGTTAAAGCGATCTGGGACATACAATACCACCCTACCCTTTTCCCGTACTTCTATTACTTGGAAAATTTTTAAAACCCTAAATATACATTCCGCGGGATGTCCCGACTTTTTGAATTAACCCCACTCTCAGTTAAGGCAAATACACAATGTTACCTGCACTAGCAAAATCTAACTCGCCCATCTTATTCAAGCACTAGGCAATTAGCAAAATAAACATTGAAAGACTCCCTTTTCTTTACCCTTCCCCCATTTCTGTTTTTCACTAAACCTATTACTGCCCTTATCCCCCAAAAGCCCCGGCTTTTCAATTCTACCTCGTTCTGCTTATTAAGTTCCCCTAGAACCGAAATATTACACACGGGGCTTCACTGTTTTCCCCCCAAAAAACCCTCCCACAAACTATTCCTATTTTTTAAATCCTAACGCCCCCCTCCACTCTTTTGCCATGCTACCACCCCAGACCTAGATAAGTGAACCCATCCCGGCATACTGCATTTCTCCCAAAGGGAATGCCCCCGTTGCAATGAATGTTACCGCATTTTCCCCTTACAGTTTTGTCCAGGGGATGAAAAAACAGATGATTGCTGGTTAGAATAAAAAATTTGGGATTCCCTGGCTCTAAGCGAAACAAAGCTGAAGGGGGTTTTTAAGTTTAGTGGGGGGAAATAAATGGATTAAATCGGGGATATCTGAGAGAGTTAGAGCAAAGAATTTTAGCAGAAATGTTAAATGATCATTTTGGGAAGGGGAGAAAAGAGAAATGAATGTGTAAATTCAAGAATTATGTGGATTAAAGTAAAGGTTGGATGCAGAAGTGGGTCATAATAACGGTATCCCGGGGAAAAGAGGGAATCGAGGAGAAGAGAGATTTTGGGAAGTTAAGTGAATGTATAGGAGCCTTTGAACCAAAGTGAGAGAGTAATTTGGTGGGGGCCCTGAATCCCTAAAGAGGAAAACTTTTTAGAGAGGGTTGGTAGGTAAGTTTGGGGTGCCAGGGTAAATAAATGGGAGCCCTTTGATTGAATTTTTAAGAAAGGGGTTTAGTTTTAGTAATACATATTTTAAGAAAAAGAGGATAATAATATACACATATATGTAGGGCAAGAAAAACAGTTTTGTTGGATTATGTATTGGTAGATAAAAAAAATGTTAGTAGACTTCAGGAGTACTGTTTATAGGGGCCCCAGTTATCAATCACTTTCTAGTTTAGCACACTGAGAGTAAAAGGTAGATGGGGTACAAGGAGAATAAACATCAGGGAAGAGGGGAAGGTTTTTTAAACTAAAAGGAGGGAGTTAGGGTAAGATATAAACATTTGGAGGATAGATGGCTAATGAGAGCATAGGCAATGGGGTCGAAAGGTTGGGTAAATTTTAAAAATGTAGTGTTAGAGGTTTTAGCGAAGTTTGTGGTTACAGGAAATGGGTGCAGGAGGGGAAGAGGGCATTTGGGGGAATGATGTAAAAGAGTAGAAGGGAGAAAAAATTAGCAATAGAAGTTATTAAAAGTGAAGTGATGCAAGAGGGAAGATATAGGAGAAAAAGAGAGATTAAAAAGAGTTTGAAGCAATGTAAAAAGACAAATGAAGAGTGGGGGAGATTTATCAACAAATTTTTTTTGAAAATAAAAAAAAGTTTTTGGGGTGAGATTAACAGTTAAAACCCAGAGAACAAATGGTTTGTCATTAAAAAAAGGAGAGGAAGTTATTAAAAGGAAGTTAGGGTATTGGGAAGAAAGGGGGGGAAAATTTTTAGGGAATTTTTAAATGTTGATGAAGATAGGGAAGCTGTATTTCTGTTAGGGGAAGGAGGAAAACCCCCTTGTAGGAGTGAGGAAAAGCATTGTGATGTGGGGAAATTCGTGAGGCAGTAGGGAAAATGAAAAAGGGGGGGAAGGCAGCCGGGATTTTTGGGGTAAAGATAGAAATGTTAAAACAGGTGGGATGTAGTTTTTGAGGGGGGGAAAATTTTTAAATGTTTGGAAGAGGGTAAGGTACCTAGGGATTGGGAGGACATGCATAGTTCCTTTTTTATAAAGCAAAAAGGGGGAAAAAAAAAGGGAAAAATTATAGGGGGGGAAATTGTTTTTTTTATTTCCTGGTAAGTGTATGGTAGGTTAAATTGAAAAAATTAAGAGTAAGACGGAGAATAGGATAGAGATAACAAGGGGGCTTTAGGAAAGGTAGGGGGGTGTGGACCAGGGGTTTACAGGGAAACAATAATGGGAAAAGTATTTAGATAAAGGCAAAGAGGGTTTTTTTGGGAAAATTTTTTGATTTGGAAAAACGTATGACAGGGTGGAAAGGGGGGAATGTGGCAGATGTTTAATGTATGGTGTAGGGGTAGGTTACGAAAGCATGAAAGTTTTTACGGGAAGGAGGCTCAAATTAGAGTATGTAGGGGAAGGAGGGAAATTTTTTCCCAGTAAAAGTAGGGCCTTTAAAAGGAGTGTGATGTCATGTGGGTTTAATATATTTATAATGGGGGTTTTAAGAGAAAATAAATGCGAGGGCTTTGGGAAGAGGCGGGAGTTAAAAGAAAAAAACACACACAAAGTGGGATTGCACAGCTCTCTTTTCTGATGACACGTCTCTTGGGGGATTTTGAAGAGAAGCTGCAGAGTTGGGGGATGAATTTTGGGAGGGGGTGCAAAGAAAAAAATTTAAAAGGGGTTACAGGGAAAAAGTAAAGGGTTTTGAGGAAACAAAAAGATTAGGGGGATGAAAGATTGAATATCAATTGGAGGGGGGAAGTATGGGGGAGGTGAACTATTCGATATTTGGGGGTGGAGTGTCAGCGGTGGGGCAGAAAGATGAGGGGAATATTGAATTGCTGAGGGAAAAAAGTGATGGTGCACTTAGGATCTGGGAGACAAAGAATTTGTCCTTGGAGGCAAAGGGGGAATGATGAGAGTATAGTTTTACCAAAGCTCTTATATGGGGTGAAGTGGGGTGAGAATGTTGCAGCGAGGGAAAGGCGGGGGCGTGAATGTCATGTCTAGGGCAATGTGTGGGGGAAATAAACGGAAATTTGTAGTTTGGAAGTTAGGGGGTGGTGCGGGGTACCAAAACTGTTTGTCCAAGGGCTGAGGAAGGGGATGTTTGAGGGGGTTGACTGTGAGAGAATGGACGAAACAGAATACTTCAAAAATGATCGTCTGTAGGGAAGGAAAGGGGGGGGTAGGGGTCGGGCCCAGGAAGGGTTGGAGGGGGGGGATAAAAGGGGGTTTTGTGTGCAGGGGGTTGGACTTCCACAGGCATGCGTGAGCGGTTTGTAGGAGTGAAAGGGGAAAAAATGGGTTTTTTAAAACTTGCCCTGCTGTTGGGGTGGAGCAAAGTAACATTTTGAAGGGATTCAGGGAAAACCCGGCAGGCCGGACTTGGAGCCGGGGAGGGAAGTCAGTGCCTGACTCTGAAGGGGGGGGTGTTAAGGGTTCAGTTTTAAAAAATGTAGTTAAAGCACCCCTTTTGGCAAGACAGTGAGGGGTGAAAGAGGTAAAATTTTTTTTTTCGGGCCCCCCTGCCTTGGGGGGAACGGCCAGTTGAAAAAAAAAAAAAATATTTTTTCCCCCCAGCAATTGACACCAATTGCCTGGACAAACCCTTCATTTTCCCAAATCCTCCCTTTGGGAAAATACCACATATGACGGGTTCCCCCCCTTACCCTAATTATTTCTATTGCTGACCCATACCTCTAACAGGGCTTTACTCCTACGCGCCAAAAATCGTTTCCTCCCAAAATGAGAAGATAATGGATTGCTCCCTGATCCCCCTCATGAAGTCATCCAGATTCAACAATATCCTCCATCCCGGCCCCCGGAAAACAAACCTTGTCTCCTACCCTGTCCTTCAAGCGAACGCCCTATCCTTACCTAACTTTGGGTACACCAACAAAAACAAATTCTTTTCCTTCCCTTTAGTCTTTTTGTTGACGTTCCCAGTAGTCACTCACATTCGTCGGTACACGAAAGATTAGTTTCCCCAACAGTTTCCCGGCAGTCTCTTTCTTCTCATCGTTTTTCCTTTTCCCTTCTCTTCTTGATTTTCAACTTTTTTCCCGCTGTCCACCATTACCATTTTCCCTTCTTGACCTGAGGGTTTAAAACAGGAGGACTACTACGAATCTTCTTGTTTTCCTCGGTCAGTCGCCGAATCTCCACCTTCGCCAACCTCAATTCTTCCTTAAGCTGTTGGTAAAGTTGCTCGATGGAGGGCATCTTGCTTCAATTCGTAGAGAGCGCGCAAACAGGTCTTCACAGAGCTAAGTACACGTCAACACTGTGCAAAAGCCAACTCAATCAGGAGCTACTGCACAGTACGTCCGCACGGCCCAATAGCGATGCGAATAATCGTTATTTAATGCATTGACTAAGTTTACCCTTACCACGCACGCAATCATATTCGTTGGCTCTTTTCCTTGCCATTTTCTTCAATAACATGGTGTAGCCATGTAATGCCTCACACAAATGTTAGTTATTTATCAAAACATGCCACATATATTCATTTTGGCATTAGACATAGAAGCAAGAGCTGCCTGACATTGTAGAGTAGTAAAATTTGAGAATATATGAGCATAACACAAGGAGAGAAACTGCTCTGGATGATGCCAAGCCGAACGTGTTTACATTTTTGTCTCACAACCAATATGAAGCGAGTGGATGCCACTGCCACTTAGCTGACGCGACTCGTACAATGCCTGTGATTGATCAGAAGTGAAAATGGGAAGCCAGCAATGCCAGTGGGGAAGGATAACCTACACAAAATAAAGATGCAAAGTTTTGAGCTTGTCTATGATATTTTGTCGTTTCTGTCGTTAAGATCAAGTATCAGGAGCCTCATGTTTGATCTTAACGACCTTAATCCAACCTAATTTTTAAGGCTACACACTCCAGATAGATAGTGAACGTCTTGGCTTCTATGACGGTACTCGGGAGTTTGTTCCACTTATCCACAACTCTGTTTTACAACTTAAAACCGTTGCTGCGATTCCTGTCTTGGTATGCTATTTACATTTCCTTTAGCTATTCTTATTTTCCATTTATACACCTCAATCATAGCCCCCCTAATTCTACGCCTTTGTAGAGAGTGCAGATTCAGGGCCTCAGTCTATCCTCATAGGGAAGATTTCTGATAAATGGGATCAACTTTGTCATCCTCCTCTGTACGTTTTCCAGAGCATTTATATCCATTCTGTAATACGGTGACCAGAACTGAGCAGCATAATCTAAATGAGGCCTAACCAAGAATATATAGAGTTGAAGAACATCCTGAGGACTTCTATTTTATGTTTCTTGATAAGAAGCAAAGGACTCTGCTCACTTTATTGCGAACACTTGTGCAATGTTGTCTTGGCTTTAGATTACTGCTAACCAGAACTCCCAAATCCTTTTTGCATTCAGTAATATCAAGATCTATATTATTTACTTTATATATGGAATGGTTACTTTCTTGTCCAATGTTTAGAACTTTGCATTTGTCTATACTAAACTGCATCTGCCACTTCTCCGACCATAGCATCAGTTTACCCAAGCCTTTCTGGAGTGCTATAATGTCCTCATTAGAATGAATTAGGCTACCTAATATGGTGTCATCAGCAAACTTGCTTACGTTACTATTTATCCCCTCATCAATGTCGTTTATGTAAATTATGAACAACAAAGGGCCCAACACTGACCCCTTTGGAACATCACTCGTGACACTCCCCAACTCTGATTTCTCCCTATTGATGCAAACTCTTAGCTGCCTAACTGTCAATCATAAAATACAGCATTTTGGAAATTAATGAGAGAATGTTGTTACTTTAAATATTTCAGCATAATACTGCAATTCATTAATACTTATACAGGCTAAATATAACAACAATCATTTCAAATTGGCACCACAACGAGCATAAAATATCCTTAGTTTTTTATGTCAGTAAGAACGAAGTCGACAGTTTGATGATTTTTTCAAAAGAGTTCTCAGTTAATCAACTAAAAAACACAGTTTGCTAAAATTATCTAACTGAAACTAATTCATCCCAAAAGCAATCCGAACGTTCCACTAACTTGGACGAACAATTAGTTAGAAAGGAGAGAAGATTTAAAGAGCATTCTCATATAACTGCGTGCAAATGGATCTGCCAGTTTACATTAAAATAACTAGTAAATTCGTTCTTTCACAGCCCAATAATAAAGCAATTCTTTCTCGTAGAGAAATATATATTTCTGACCCAAAAAATGAGGAAGCACATTCACTATCTTTCTTTCAAATGTCATTTTGCCAAAAGTGTGTTAACATAACGATTCAAATTACTCCCCCTGAGCTACAATACTGACCCCAGAAGTCTAAGTGCAGCTAATTGGTTTTTCTGAACTACAGTACTGTCCCCAGGAGTCTAAGTGCAGCTAATTGGCTTTTCTGAACTACAATACTGATCCCAGGAGTCTAAGTGCAGCTAATTGGCTTTTCTGAACTACAATACTGTCCCCGGGAGTCTAAGTGCAGCTAATTGGCTTTTTCGAATACAATACTGACCCAGGAGTCTAGGTGCAGCTAACTGGTTTTTCTGAAACAAACAGTACTGCCCCCAGGAGTCTAAGTGCAGCTAATTGGCTTTTCTGAACTACAATACTGACCCCAGGAGTCTAAGTGCAGCTAATTGGCTTTTCTGAACTACAATACTGTCCCCAGGAGTCTAAGTGCAGCTAATTGGCTTTTCTGAACTACAATACTGACCCCAGGAGTCTAAGTGCAGCTAATTGGCTTTTCTGAACTACAGTACTGTCCCCAGGAGTCTAAGTGCAGCTAATTGGCTTTTCTGAACTACAATACTGTCCCCAGGAGTCTAAGTGCAGCTAATTGGCTTTTCTGAACTACAATACTGACCCCAGGAGTCTAAGTACAGCTAACTGGCTTTTCTGAACTACAATACTGACCCCAGGAGTCTAAGTACAGCTAACTGGCTTTCTGAACTACAATACTGACCCCAGGAGTCTAAGTGTAGCTATTGGCTTTTCTGAACTACAAATACTGACCCCAGGAGTCTAAGTGTAGCTAATTGGCTTTTCTGAACTACAGTACTGACCCCAGGAGTCTAAGTGCAGCTAACTGGCTTCTCCGAACTACAATAATAACCCCAGGGGTCTGAGTGCAGCTAATTGGCTTTTCTGAACTACAATACTGACCCCAGGAGTCTAAGTGCAGCTAATTGGCTTTTCTGAACTACAATACTGTCCCCAGGAGTCTAAGTGCAGCTAATTGGCTTTTCTGAACTACAATACTGACCCCAGGAGTCTAAGTGCAGCTAATTGGCTTTTCTGAACTACAGTACTGTCCCCAGGAGTCTAAGTGCAGCTAATTGGCTTTTCTGAACTACAATACTGTCCCCAGGAGTCTAAGTGCAGCTAATTGGCTTTCTGAACTACAATACTGACCCCAGGAGTCTAAGTACAGCTAACTGGCTTTTTGAACTACAATACGACCCCAGGAGTCTAAAGTACAGCTAACTGGTTTTCTGAACTACAATACTGACCCCAGGAGTCTAAGTGTAGCAAATTTGGGCTTTTCTGAACTACAATACTGCCCCCGGGAGTTAAGTGTAGCTAATTGGCTTTTCTGAACTACAGTACTGACCCCAGGAGTCTAAGTGCAGCTAACTGGCTTCTCCGAACTACAATAATAACCCCAGGGGTCTGAGTGCAGCTAAGTGGCTTTTCTGAACTACAATACTGACCCCAGGAGTCTAAGTGTAGCTAACTGGCTTTCCTGAACTACACTACTGACCTCAGGAGTGTGGGGTGTTACCAAGCACCATGCCTTCTTGTAGTGTTTTTGAATCTCAGGTTAGTGTTGAAGAAGAAGGTTCTACTTCTTCAGAAGGAAAATAGGAGGCTGAAGCTTCGCATAGATGAGTTTGGGAGTGAGTGTGAGAAGGATTTAGCTGGTAAGGAGGAAATGGTCACTAGCAGTGATAGTGGCAGCCGCTTTAAGTGACGTGTCCCCTCACTAGGTCATTTGGGATTGGCTTAAGCCCGGGTTTGGGGGAACTGGAGCTGCCTTGCATAGACCAGTAGGCCTTTTGCAGTGTTCCTTATTTCTTATGTTCTTATGTTCTATGAGGGCAAATATTCTATTAGTGGGATAGATCTGTGAAGGACCTGCCTAGTATGGGCCAACAGGTCTGCTGCAGGGGTTCCTCCTTTCTTTGTTCTTATGTTCTTATACAGAAATGGATATAAATGCGCTGGAAAACGTGCTGAGAATGATGACAAAGTTAATCAATGTATCAGAAAGCTTTCCTACAGAACAGAACAGAAGGGACTCACAGGTAAGGACCCACTGAGCGCGAGGAGGAATTGGGGATAGTTGAAAAATAGATGGGGGAGAGGAAAGAATTAGAGATAAAGAAAAAGTTTCGGGGCTAGACCAAACAGCAAAGGCGTTGTAAAGCATTATGTAAGACATGTGCTGTTGCTCATTATCGTCTCTCCTTTCCAGCAAGACTGGTCGTGCAATTCAGTAAGAGGTCGAACTCTGTGTTGGCCCAAAACTACATTACGTAAACTGTTCAACTGAACCACACAGAGAATGCCCCTCCACGGCCATGACATTTAAAAAAAGGTGTAAGGATCTAAGACTTTAAGCAAAGGACGATAATTGCTTTAAAATCATATAGGTATAGAAAAATAAGAAAAAGATGCAAGAAAATGCATTTAGACGAGCAAAATTAATGGAAGGTTAAATACAAAAAGATGTGAAATTAAGACACATGTGCAACATCTGGGTATCTTTATTGTAGACGTTTCGCCATCCAGTGGCTTTATCAATACAAAATCCTGCCTACCAGTGACTATGCCCTCATCTGCTACTCCTGACCTGACATTAGTATGTAAGTGCCAGGCTCCTTGCTTCTGCTTCAGAATCTCCACGACGATGGTGCTCTTCGCACCTAGTCCTAAGTTGAGAGACCGATTACCTCATCTTCTGTACATAGTCCTACTATCTTCAAGTTATATCCTGGAATTTGTATTGATAAAGGCACTGGATGGCGAAACGTCTACAATAAAGATACCCAGATGTTGCACATGTGTCTTAATTCCATCTTGTCGGTATTATATACCAGTCTTGCACAACTTGTCAGACACTGCAACATCATGGAATCTCAGAATCTGCAGCAATGAGTTTCTTGAGGAAGAATGCACTATAATTGAACAAGTATTTTCTAAACTCCATTATCCTCATCACTTCATCAGAGACTGCAGACGACGGGCATGAAACATCTTCAACACACCCAGAGAAGACACTGCCGAGAAGAGATACATAGTCCTCCCCACCAACTCCATTGCCAACCACGTTTCCAACATATTTTCTAATACCTCATTCCAAGTATCTACCTCCACAACCACGACCATCAAGGACATTACCAGTGATAGACAGGACAAGCTTCCACCCCCTGCAGGGGTATACATAATCCCTTGTAATGACTGCAACAAATTATACGTGGGCGAAACATTAAGGGACCTCAAAACACGTATTTCAGAACACCAATACGCAAGGAGGTCTGACGACACAAGGAATGCCTGTGTACAACACCGTAATTCACACAACCACTTGATAAACTACAGAAACTCAAGGCTTATCGCCACAGAAGACAACACTCAGTACCGAAGAATCCTGGAATCATCACTTATCTCTATATCCGACAACTTCAACCAGAATAGTGGCTTCTATAACATAGCTGAACCACTTGCCAAGAAACTTCTTCATCGCTATCCCACATAAGAACACAGGAATGGAAGAACACCTCAGAAGGTCTGCTCACAAATTTATCCAATCTCCCTTCCAAGCTACCCAAGATTTTAGACTCTATAACCCCACTCGATACATCATCAGATGCAGCATTCTCCACCTGACCTTAGCATTCTGAACCTGACTATAAATACCCGCGTACCTTCCACCCCATTAAAATGGTATAAAATACCGACAGGTTGTTAGGTAAGACACATATGCAACAGTTAGGTATCTTTATTTCGAAACGTTTCGCCTACACAGTAGGCTTCTTCAATCGAGTACAGAAAAGTTGATAGAAGCAGAAGAGACTTGAAGACGATGTAATCAGTCCATCACCCTTAAAGTTTTGAGGTGGTCAGTCCCTCAGTCTGGAGAAGAGCATTGTTCCATAGTCTGAAACAATATGGAGTTGAAGTGACAGGATGGAGCCTTATATAGCGCCAGGAGGTGAGACGTAGGTCACTAGAAGAGGTAAGAGCGCAGATGTTGGGAGGTCAGGTCAGATCTGTTTGTGACTTGAAAAAGCCCACTGTGGGCGAAACGTTGTCAATAAAGGATCACATTATACTGTATATGTGTTTATATTTCCATTATGGAGCTGAGAGAGTGCAATCCTCGCCACAGCTGTCTTAGTGATGCGTGTTTTCATTGGCAACTTGGAATCAAGATTGACTCCAAGAACGACTGTGGAAGATGTGCCTGGTATAGGTGTTCGTGAGATACTGATTCTGAGATCGACAGGAGCAGGGATGCCTCGTCTTTTATGGAAAAAGGGGATTTTTGACTTGTTGGCATTGGTCATTATACGCAGTAGCACTTCCCATGAGCTACTTCTGTCTACGTCGTGCTGTGTTCTGTGTGTGAGGAATCTGGTGTTTTCATGTGTGATGCCGTCTGCATAACAGATTGTGATAGTGTTTCGGTATATGAGGTCTGGTTAGTTATTTGTTTAGAGAATATATAGTGTGGGAGAAAGCACTGAGCCTTGAGGGACTCCTGCATGAAGGATGTAATAGTCGGATAAATTTTTTCCTGAACTTTGAACCCTCAGCGCGGCCATCAAGGAAGTTACATAGTAATTTAGTAACGCTGACCAGAAAATCAAATAAGTTACAGATCGTACACTTTAAGCCGTGAAATTAAGACAGTTGCAACATCTGGGTATCTTTATTGAAGACGTTTCGCCATCCAGTGGCTTTATCAATACAAATTCCTGGATATAACTTGAAGATAGTAGAACTATGTACAGAAGATGGGGTAATCAGTCCCTCAACCTTGGAGTTGGTGCAAAGAGCACTATGGTGCATCTGGAATTTGTATTGATAAAGCCACTGGATGGCGAAACGTCTACAGTAAAGATAACCAGATGTTGCAACTGTGTCTTAATAATATCTTGTCGGTATTGTATACCATTCTTGTACAACTTTAAGCCGTCAATCTTGTCCCCCAGGATGCGACCCACACCAGTCGACTAGGTGAACGGGTCAACAGGTGTATATTGTAGATGAATGATTCAGAGAACCGACACGTTGATAAATTAGACACATGTGCAACTCTTGGGTGACTTTATTGAGGAAACGTTTCGCCACACAGTGGCTTCATCATTCCATACAAAGGAGAATCGTGAAGAACAGGAGATGAATGAGGTAATCAGTCCCTCAACCTTGAGTCGATGTGGTCAGTCCATCAATCTTGAGTAAAATACAGCATATGTGAACAAATGTGACACCACCTACGTCTGCTGCACCTCTCCTGCCTACGGTATATAAGCTACTTCTCAAGATTGATGGACTGACCACATCGACTCAAGGTTGAGGGACTGATTACCTCATTCTTCTCCTGTTCTTCACGATTCTCCTTTGTAGGGACTGATGAAGCCACTGTGTGGCGAAACGTTTCCTCAGTAAAGATACCCAAGAGTTGCACATGTGCCTAATTTATCAACAGGTGTATATAAACACTCTCAACGTTTTCACCATTGTCGGACAGCTTGTCTACCAGGTCACGGGCCACGGTTTACTAAATATTTTCATGGTGTGCAGGTTCCTTGCATAAAGGGAATTCAATGCTCTCATCCCCACTTATTCCCAGGCGATGACTGATGAGATTCCCAAAATGAGGGTTTTATCAACTCTGAACGAATTATAGCTGTTTGACACACGTTTGAAAAATTAAATAATGATCGATATAAACTGAGATATGTCAATAAGACGATTAAAATGTCTTTATGTAAAAAGTAGTGTTGTGTAATGAATATTTGTGTAACACGTGAAGAAAAGATCAACCAGGAGGAGCTAAATCAAAACACCAGTCCTACGGAGAGAGGAAAATGAGTTGGTAATGCTTGGATACTAGCAGGTCCTCTACCTATACTAATGCCCAGGATAACGAGTGGGCAGTGCTTGGATACTAGTAGGGCCTCTACCTATACTAATGCCCAGGATAATGAGTGAGCAGTGTTTGGATACTAGCAGGTCCTCTACCTATACTAATGCCCAGGATAACGAGTGGGCAGTGCTTGGATACTAGTATGGCCTCTATCCGTACTAGTACCCAGGATAATGAGTGAGCAGTGTTTGGATACTAGCAGGTCCTCTACCTATACTAATGCCCAGGAAAACGAGTGGGCAGTGCTTGGATACTAGTATGGCCTCTATCTGTGCTAGTACCCAGGATAATGAGTGGGCAGTGCTTGGATACTAGCAGGGCCTCTACCTGTGCTAGTACCCAGGATAATGAGTAAGCAGTGTTTGGATACTAGCAGGTCCTCTACCTATACTAATGCCCAGGATAACGAGTGGGCAGTGCTTGGATACTAGCAGGGCCTTTATCTGTGCTAGTACCCAGGATAATGAGTGGGCAGTGCTTGGATACTAGCAGGTCCTCTACCTATATTAATGCCCAGGATAACGAGTGGGCAGTGCTTGGATACTAGTAGGGCCTCTACCTATGCTAGTACCCAGGATAATGAGTGGGCAGTGCTTGGATACTAGCAGGGCCTCTACCTGTGCTAGTACCCAGGATAATGAGTGGGCAGTGCCTGGATACTAGCATGTCCTCTACCTGTGCTAGTACCCAGGATAATGAGTGGGCAGTGCTTGGATACTAGCAGGTCCTCTACCTATACTAATGCCCAGGATAATGAGTGGGCAGTGCTTGGATACTAGCAAGGCCTTTACCTGTGCTAGTACCCAGGATAATGAGTGGGCAGTGCTTGGATACTAGCAGGGCCTCTACCTGTGCTAGTACCCAAGATAATGAGTGGGCAGTGCTTGGATACTAGCAGGGCCTCTACCTGTGCTAGTACCCAGGATAACGAGTGGGCAGTGCTTGGATACTAGCATGTCCTCTACCTGTGCTAGTACCCAGGATAATGAGTGGGCAGTGCTTGGACACTAGCAGGTCCTCTACCTATACTAATGCCCAGGATAACGAGTGGGCAGTGCTTGGATACTAGCAGGGCCTTTACCTGTGCTAGTACCCGGGATAATGAGTGGGCAGTGCTTGGATACTAGCAGGGCCTCTATCTGTGCTAGTACCCAAGATAATGAGTGGGCAGTGCTTGGATACTAGCAGGGCCTCTACCTGTGCTAGTACAGGATAAAAGAGTGGGCAGTGCTTGGATACTAGCATGTCCTCTACCTGTGCTAGTACCCAGGATAACGAGTGGGCAGTGCTTGGATACTAGCAGGGCCTCTACCTGTGCTAGTACCTAGGATAATGAGTGGGCAGTGCTTGGATACTAGCAGGACCTCTACCTGTGCTAGTACCCAGGATAATGAGTGGGCAGTGCTTGGATACTAGCAGGACCTCTACCTGTGCTAGTACCCAGGATAATAAGTGGGCAGTGCTTGGATACTAGCAGGACCTCTACCTGTGCTAGTACCCAGGATAATGAGTGGGCAGTGCTTGGATACTAGCAGGGCCTCTACCTGTGCTAGTACCTAGGATAATGAGTGGGCAGTGCTTGGATACTAGCAGGACCTCTACCTGTGCTAGTACCCAGCATAATGAGTGGGCAGTGCTTGGATACTAGCAGGGACTCTACCTGTGCTAGTACCCAGGATAATGAGTGGGCAGTGCTTGGATACTAGCAGGGCCTCTGCCTGTGCTAGTACCCAGGATAATGAGTGGGCAGTGCTTGGATACTAGCAGGGCCTCTACCTGTGCTAGTACCCAGGATAATGAGTGGGCAGTGCTTGGATACTAGCAGGACCTCTACCTGTGCTAGTACCCAGGATAATGAGTGGGCAGTGCTTGTACCCAGGATAATGAGTGGGCAGTGCTTGGATACTAGCAGGGCCTCTACCTGTGCTAGTACCCAGGATAATGAGTGGGCAGTGCTTGGATACTAGCAGGGCCTCTGCCTGTGCTAGTACCCAGGATAATGAGTGGGCAGTGCTTGGATACTAGCAGGGCCTCTACCTGTGTAGTACCAGGATAATGAGTGGGCAGTGCTTGGATACTAGCAGGACCTCTACCTGTGCTAGTACCCAGGATAATGAGTGGGCAGTGCTTGGATACTAGCAGGGCCTCTGCCTGTGCTAGTACCCAGGATAATGAGTGGGCAGTGCTTGGATACTAGCAGGGCCTATACCTGTGCTAGTACCCAGGATAACGAGTGGGCAGTGCTTGGATACTAGCAGGGCCTCTGCCTGTGCTAGTACCCAGGATAATGAGTGGGCAGTGCTTGGATACTAGCATGTCCTCTACCTGTGCTAGTACCCAGGATAATGAGTGGGCAGTGCTTGGACACTAGCAGGTCCTCTACCTATACTAATGCCCAGGATAACGAGAGGGCAGTGCTTGGATACTAGCAGGGCCTCTACCTGTGCTAGTACCCGGGATAATGAGTGGGCAGTGCTTGGATACTAGCAGGGCCTCTATCTCTGCTAGTACCCAAGATAATGAGTGGGCAGTGCTTGGATACTAGCAGGGCCTCTACCTGTGCTAGTACCCAGGATAACGAGTGGGCAGTGCTTGGATACTAGCATGTCCTCTACCTGTGCTAGTACCCAGGATAACGAGTGGGCATTGCTTGGATACTAGCAGGTCCTCTACCTGTGGTAGTACCCAGGATAATGAGTGGGCAGTGCTGGGATACTAGCAGGACCTCTACCTGTGCTAGTACCAAGGATAATGAGTGGGCAGTGCTTGGATACTAGCAGGACCTCTACCTGTGCTAGTACCCAGGATAATGAGTGGGCAGTGCTTGGATACTAGCAGGACCTCTACCTGTGCTAGTACCCAGGATAATGAGTGGGCAGTGCTTGGATACTAGCAGGGCCTCTACCTGTGCTAGTACCCAGGATAATGAGTGGGCAGTGCTTGGATACTAGCAGGGCCTCAACCTGTGCTAGTACCCAGGATAAGAGTGGGCAGTGCTTGGATACTAGCAGGGCCTCTGCCTGTGCTAGTACCCAGGATAATGAGTGGGCAGTGCTTGGTACTAGCAGGGCCTCTACCTGTGCTAGTACCCAGGATAATGAGTGGGCAGTGCTTGGATACTAGCAGGACCTCTACCTGTGCTAGTACCCAGGATAATGAGTGGGCAGTGCTTGGATACTAGCAGGGCCTCTACCTGTGCTAGTACCCAGGATAATGAGTGGGCAGTGCTTGGATACTAGCAGGGCCTCTGCCTGTGCTAGTACCCAGGATAATGAGTGGGCAGTGCTTGGATACTAGCAGGGCCTCTACCTGTGCTAGTACCCAGGATAATGAGTGGGCAGTGCTTGGATACTAGCAGGACCTCTACCTGTGCTAGTACCCAGGATAATGAGTGGGCAGTGCTGGATACTAGCAGGACCTTACCTGTGCTAGTACCAGGATAATGAGTGGGCAGTGCTTGGATACTAGCAGGGCCTCTACCTGTGCTAGTACCCAGGATAGTGAGTGGGCAGTGCTTGGATACTAGCAGGGCCTCTACCTGTGCTAGTACCCAGGATAATGAGTGGGCAGTGCTTGGATACTAGCAGGGCCTCTGCCTGTGCTAGCACCCAGGATAATGAGTGGGCAAGTGCTTGGATACTAGCAGGGCCTCTACTGTGCTAGTACCCAGGATAATGAGTGGGCAGTGCTTGGATACTAGCAGGACCTCTACCTGTGCTAGTACCCAGGATGATGAGTGGGCAGTGCTTGGATACTAGCAGGGCCTCTACCTGTGCTAGTACCCAGGATAATGAGTGGCAGGGCTGGATACTAGCAGGACTCTACCTGTGCTAGTACCCAGGATAATGAGTGAGCAGTGCTTGGATACTAGCAGGGCCTCTACCTGTGCTAGTACCCAGGATAATGAGTGGGCAGTGCTTGGATACTAGCAGGGCCTCTACCTGTGCTAGTACCCAGGATAATGAGTGGGCAGTGCTTGGATACTAGCAGGGCCTCTCCCTGTGCTAGTACCCAGGATAATGAGTGGGCAGTGCTTGGATACTAGCGGGGCCTCTACCTGTGCTAGTACCCAGGATAATGAGTGGGCAGTGCTTGGATACTAGCAGGGCCTCTACCTGTGCTAGTACCCAGGATAAAGGTGGGCAGTGCTTGGATACTAGCAGGACCTCTACCTGTGCTAGTACCCAGGATAATGAGTGGGCAGTGCTTGGATACTAGCAGGACCTCTACCTGTGCTAGTACCCAGGATAATGAGTGGGCAGTGCTTGGATACTAGCAGGGCCTCTGCCTGTGCATGTACCCAGAATAATGAGTGGGCAGTGCTTGGATACTAGCAGGACCTCTACCTGTGCTAGTACCCAGGATAATGAGTGGGCAGTGCTTGGATACTAGCAGGACCTCTACCTGTGCTAGTACCAGGATAAATGAGTGGGCAGTGCTTGGATACTAGCAGGACCTCTACCTGTGCTAGTACCCAGGATAATGAGTGGGCAGTGCTTGGATGCTAGCAGGACCTCTACCTGTGCTAGTACCCAGGATAATGAGTGGGCAGTGCTTGGATACTAGCAGGACCTCTACCTGTGCTAGTACCCAGGATAATGAGTGGGCAGTGCTTGGATACTTGCAGGGCCTCTACCTGTGCTAGTACCCAGGATAATGAGTGGCAGTGCTTGGATACTAGCAGGGCTCTACCTGTGCTAGTACCCAGGATAATGAGTGGGCAGTGCTTGGATACTAGCAGGGCCTCTGCCTGTGCTAGCACCCAGGATAATGAGTGGGCTAGTGCTTGGATACTAGCAGGGCCTCTACCTGTGCTAGTACCCAGGTGATGAGTGGGCAGTGCTTGGATACTAGCAGGGCCTCTACCTGTGCTAGTACCCAGGATAATGAGTGGGCAGTGCTTGGATACTAGCAGGGCCTCTACCTGTGCTAGTACCCAGGATAATGAGTGGGCAGTGCTTGGATATAGCAGGGCCTCTGCCTGTGCTAGCACCAGGATAATGAGTGGGCAGTGCTTGGATACTAGCAGGGCCATCTACCTGTGCTAGTACCCAGATGATGAGTGGGCAGTGCTTGGATACTAGCAGGGCCTCTACCTGTGCTAGTACCAGGATAATGAGTGGGCAGTGCTTGGATACTAGCAGGACCTCTACCTGTGCTAGTACCCAGGATAATGAGTGGGCAGTGCTTTGATACTAGCAGGGCCTCTACCTGGCTAGTACCAGGATAATTAGTGGGCAGTGCTTGGATACTAGCAGGACCTCTACCTGTGCTAGTACCCAGGATAATGAGTGGGCAGTGCTTGGATACTAGCAGGGCCTCTACCTGTGCTAGTACCCAGGATAATGAGTGGGCAGTGCTTGGATACTAGCAGGACCTCTACCTGTGCTAGTACCCAGGATAATGAGTGGGCAGTGCTTGGATACTAGCAGGACCTCTACCTGTGCTAGTACCAGGATAATGAGTGGGCAGTGCTTGGATACTAGCAGGACCTCTACCTGTGCTAGTACCCAGGTATGAGTGGGCAGTGCTTGGATACTAGCAGGGCCATCATGCCTGTGCTTGTACCCAGAATATGAGTGGGCAGTGCTTGGATACTAGCAGGACCTCTACCTGTGCTAGTACCCAGGATAATGAGTGGGCAGTGCTTGGATACTAGCAGGACCTCTACCTGTGCTAGTACCCAGGATAATGAGTGGGCAGTGCTTGGATACTAGCAGGACCTTACCTGTGCTAGTACCCAGGATAATGAGTGGGCAGTGCTTGGATGCTAGCAGGACTCTACCTGTGCTAGTACCCAGGATAATGAGTGGGCAGTGCTTGGATACTAGCAGGACCTCTACCTGTGCTAGTACCCAGGATAATGAGTGGGCAGTGCTTGGATACTTGCAGGGCCTCTACCTGTGCTAGTACCCAGGATAATGAGTGGGCAGTGCTTGGATACTAGCAGGGCCTCTACCTGTGCTAGTACCCAGGATAATGAGTGGGCAGTGCTTGGATACTAGCAGGGCTCTGCCTGTGCTTGTACCCAGAATAATGAGTGGGCATGCTTGGATACTAGCGGACCTTACCTGTGCTAGTACCCAGGATAATGAGTGGGCAGTGCTTGGATACTAGCAGGACCTCTACTGTGCTAGTACCCAGGATAATGAGTGGGCAGTGCTTGGATACTAGCAGGACCTCTACCTGTGCTAGTACCCAGGATAATGAGTGGGCAGTGCTTGGATGCTAGCAGGACCTCTACCTGTGCTAGTACCCAGGATAATGAGTGGGCAGTGCTTGGATACTAGCAGGACCTCTACCTGTGCTAGTACCCAGGATAATGAGTGGGCAGTGCTTGGATACTTGCAGGGACTCTACCTGTGCTAGTACCCAGGATAATGAGTGGGCAGTGCTTGGATACTAGCAGGGCCTCTACCTGTGCTAGTACCCAGGATAATGAGTGGGCAGTGCTTGGATACTAGCAGGGCCTCTGCCTGTGCTAGCACCCAGGATAATGAGTGGGCAGTGCTTGGATACTAGCAGGGCCTCTACCTGTGCTAGTACCCAGGATGATGAGTGGGCAGTGCTTGGATACTAGCAGGGCCTCTACCTGTGCTAGTACCCAGGATAATGAGTGGGCAGTGCTTGGATACTAGCAGGGCCTCTACCTGTGCTAGTACCCAGGATAATGAGTGGGCAGTGCTTGGATATAGCAGGGCCTCTGCCTGTGCTAGCACCCAGGATAATGAGTGGCAGTGCTTGGATACTAAGCAGGGCCTCTACCTGTGCTAGTACCCAGGATGATGAGTGGGCAGTGCTTGGATACTAGCAGGGCCTCTACCTGTGCTAGTACCCAGGATAATGAGTGGGCAGTGCTTGGATACTAGCAGGACCTCTACCTGTGCTAGTACCCAGGATAATGAGTGGGCAGTGCTATTGATACTAGCAGGGCCTCTACCTGTGCTAGTACCCAGGATAATTAGTGGGTCAGTGCTTGGATACTAGCAGGACCTCTACCTGTGCTAGTACCCAGGATAATGAGTGGGCAGTGCTTGGATACTAGCAGGCCTCTACCTGTGCTAGTAACCAGGATAATGAGTGGGCGTGCTTGGATACTAGCAGGACTTACCTGTGCTAGTACCCAGGATAATGAGTGGGCAGTGCTTGGATACTAGCAGGACCTCTACCTGTGCTAGTACCCAGGATAATGAGTGGGCAGTGCTTGGATACTAGCAGGGCTCTGCCTGTGCTAGTACCCAGGATAATGAGTGGGCAGTGCTTGGATACTAGCAGGACCTCTACCTGTGCTAGTACCCAGGATAATGAGTGGGCAGTGCTTGGATACTAGCAGGACCTCTACCTGTGCTAGTACCCAGGATAATGAGTGGGCAGTGCTTGGATACTAGCAGGACTCTACTGTGCTAGTACCCAGATAATGAGTGGGCAGTGCTTGGATACTAGCAGGACCTCTACCTGTGCTAGTACCCAGGATAATGAGTGGGCAGTGCTTGGATACTATGCAGGACCTCTGCCTGTGCTAGTACCCAGGATAATGAGTGGGCAGTGCTTGGATTACTAGCAGGACCTCTACCTGTGCTAGTACCCAGGATAATGAGTGGGCAGTGCTTGGATACTGCAGGACCTCTACCTGTGCTAGTACCCAGGATAATGAGTTGGGCAGTGCTTGGATACTAGCAGGACCTCTACCTGTGCTATACCCAGGATAATGAGTGGGCAGTGCTTGGATACTAGCAGGGCCTCTACCTGTGGTAGTACCCAGGATAATGAGTGGGCAGTGCTTGGATACTAGCAGGACCTCTACCTGTGCTAGTACCCACAAGTAGGCAGGATTATAAGTGCATGAAAATTAGATGTTTACATTTCTGTTATTTCAGATGTGATCCAGGAAGATGTCCGGATATAATCACTTTAGATAACTCGGATAGGTCATCACATGTGAATATTAATTCAGAATTATCCACTGATAATAATGTTCAAGTAATGTGATTACTAACCATGCCACGAGCGGGTAGTGTTGTAATTGCTCTCAGTTTTCTAAGGTATTTTCAGATATCCCACATAGAACCAACTCTGAACACATTGACCTCTTCGCTTTCGGGCCGGGAGGTTGTGCTGCACCTTAGATCTTGCATTCGTCACACACCCTTGGTGGAGAACGGACGTTGGCTGTTGTGCTTCTGCCTGTTGGTAGCACTGGGAGATTTTCTCAAGATGGCGCAGGCTATCAGGAGACGTGTCAACACTGTGTGCATAGAAGTGCTGAAAGGTGCGGTGTATAACACAAATGCATCTGTTCTACTGCCTGCTATCTTACGAGATACATTTGGAATAAACAATGAAGATCTGTACGGCATTGCATTAAACGGCTCATCGAGAATATTTGTGAAGACTGTGACGTATGACAAGATTGTGGATCAGTACCAGGATGTGTGTATGACAGTTAACCCTGGTTTGGAAGTGAGAATGAGGGACGTGTCTAAGTACTATACTTGGGTAAAAATACGGAATGTTCCCTTTGAGGCGGATGAAGAAGACATCAAAGCGTCGTTTAGGAATATGGAGTGATACATCAAGCAACGATTGGACGATGGTCAGATGGTATGTATGCGGGACTGCGTGAGGGATCTTTCACTCTCAAAATGTCCTTGCGACGATCCATACCTTCATTTGTGGCTTTGAGTGATTTTAAAACTCAGGTATATGTCACATATCGGGCAAAGGAGAACCTGTCGATTGCGTAGTGCATTTGAACATGTGGCTGCAGTGTCCACGACGTTCGTCGACCGGGTCACAGGGAGCAGGGACAGGAGGGGAAAAGGAAAGAGAGGTGATGTCCCAGTCTACAGGAGAACATATTCGGGCACGTAGGACGTGGAGTGAGATTGTGAATGACAGTCCAGAGGAGTGTGCTACGTTACCGGAGGTAACACAGGACGTTGAGAAAATATGTATGGAGGAAGAGTTGGAACAATGGAAATTTTGGTAGTGAAGTGTCGGCTGCCATAAATAATGTTATAACAGGAATTTTTGGATGATCAGCATGAAGCTGGAATGCTGAATATAGGCTTGCAAGAGCAACATATGAATCAGGGAGGGGTACATGAGGGAGGCAATGTGAGTAGGAGGGATGGGCAAACACAAGGCTCTGTGAAACTGTTAGTTGAAATACACAAGGAAGGCAGTCCGAAAGAAATGATTACTGTTGCGGCTTCACGTAAGAGGGAGGCAGGTGCCTCGGACAGTGATGATATTCTTACGCCTGCACAACGTTCGGGTAAAAAACAAACAGTGGATGTGGCTAGGAAAGTCAGGGGGGGGAGGGGTAAGAGGAAGAGAAAGACGTGACTAGGAACGGGCATAGTGAAAAGAATACTGATCAAAAACGTAAAGAAACACATGGTAAGAGATCGATTGGTAAGCCCCCGTTAGCATTTTTAAGTGTTTAACATTGAATATAAATGGTCTCAGGGCCGAAGTGAAGAGGAGGATGTTCAGTGCCTTTTTAAGGCGATATGGGGTACAGGTTATCCTTTTACAAGAACATAATTTTAAGTTTGGTCGGGATTTATTAGTTGACGGGTACAAAGTTTATGCTGGGTATACAGGTAAACTCAAGGGAGGTGCTGCAGTTTTAATAGCAGAGACAAGTCTATTTGAAATGTTACACTGGGAAGAAGGGGGGAATGGGACACTAGTAAGGGTGGATGGTACATGGGGTGGGGTTCCTGTGTGTTTAGTAAGTGTTTACATGCCTGCAGATAGCAATAGGCGCGTAAAGGAAGATTTTGTGAGGGATGTTCTTATTTATCATATGCGAGGGCTTCCTATATATACATTATTTTGGGGGGGATTGGAATTGTGTAATCCGTAGGAAGGATGTGGAGCTGAGAGGAGCCGGGTGTGTGTTGGGGGTCCTACGGGATGCTTTAGGGGGAGCAGACTTAGCGGATGTAGTGAGGGGGGGAGGGGTGGAACGTGGAGCATACTTATGTGAGGAGAGGATATGCGGCACGATTAGACCGTATTTATGCTTCTCCCGGGTTACAGGTTGCTAATACAGAAATTATAAACGTTGTGTTTTCAGATCATAGAGGAGTGGTCGTGGATGTGGGATGGGGAGGTTTACCAAAGCATTAAATGAGTTACTGGAAACTTAATGTGAGATTGTTAGATGAGCTGGAGGACGGTGTTAGTTTTGAACATTCAAATAGTATAAAATACCGACAGGTTGTTAGGTAAGACACATATGCAACAGTTAGGTATCTTTATTTCGAAACGTTTCGCCTACACAGTAGGCTTCTTCAGTCGAGTACAGAAAAGTTGATAGAAGCAGAAGATACTTGAAGACGATGTAATCAGTCCATCACCCTTGAAGTTTTGAGGTGGTCAGTCCCTCAGTCTGGAGAAGAGTATTGTTCCATAGTCTGAAACAATATGGAGTGGAAGTGACAGGATGGAGACTTATATAATGCCAGGAGGTGAGATGTAGGCCACTAGTAGAGGTAAGAATGTTGTCGTTGGAAGGTCAGGTCCCTCTCACTAGTGTCTTACCTAACAACCTGTCGGTATATTATACCATTTGAATGTTCACTCTGTCAGACACTGCAACACAAGGGTATCTTGGTACAGACCTGAAATCAACTTTGTCAACTTCTACTAGTGAGAATGGCTGGATTTGAGAGGGATCTGACCTTCCAACGACAACATTCTTACCTCTACTAGTAGCCTACATCTCACCTCCTGGCGGTATATAAGGCTCCATCCTGTCACTTCCACTCCATATTGTTTCAGACTATGGAACAATACTCTTCTCCAGACTGAGGGACTGACCACCTCAAAACTTCAAGGGTGATTGACTGATTACATCGTCTTCAAGTCTCTTCTGCTTCTATCAACTTTTCTGTACTCGACTGAAGAAGTCTACTGTGTAGGCGAAACGTTTCGAAATAAAGATACCTAACTGTTGCATATGTGTCTTACCTAACAACCTGGTGTTAGTTTTGTTGAGTGGTGAACAAATGAGTGGACCAAGGGGAGAAAGGGAGGTGATATACTACGATGGTGGGAGGAATATGCTAAACCAGGAATCAAAAATTTTTATATGAGGAAAGGAAAGGAGGTAAGTCAATGGAAATATGGCTTACAGAGATATTTGGAGGGGCAGCTGAAACAGTGCTATGAAGGTTTTAGTGGGGTTTATCCTAGTACAAGAGATTGAGAGCATCAAAGCGCAAATTGATGGAAATGCAGAATGCAACATTTGATGGTGAGAGATTGGAAGGTGGATTGGAAGATGTTTTATGGGGAGATAATCATCCGCCTGTGTATTGCGGCGATTAAAGGACACGACAGAGGATAATGACTATGATGAAGTTGGACGTACATACGGATGTGGAGGGGTATACGATGGGACAGAGGTTAGTAACTACGGAAAGTATGAATGGTTATGCTGATAAGTGGTTTGAGATATATATGAGAGGGGGAAACATAAAGATAGGAGATCTGAAGATTTTAGAGAAGGGGATATGGAGAAACCTAGAGTCAGCAGATAGAGCGATGATAGAAGGGCCTATAGATGAAGAGGAAGTGTGGACGGCTTTAAAAGGGATGAGTGTCGGGAAAGCACCTGGGATAGATGGAATCCCAAATGAATTTTATTTGAGCAACTGGGATGTCATGAAGGAATTCTTGGTGCAGTTGGTGAATGTGATGAAGGATAAGAGAAGCATGAGTCTAACACAAAGGACAGGTGTAGTAGTTATGGTTCCAAAGGGGGAAGTACAGAATAACATCCTAGATTATAGAGGTTTATCATTAATGTGCGGGGATTATAAACTGTTTGCCAAGGTTTTAGGTAATAGGTTGCGTAAAGTAATTGGGAAGGTTATAGATATGGGACAGATGGGTGTGCCAGGGCGAACATTGTTTAGTGGGCATGGGAGGATAAAGGGTTATATAGAGGAGCGTAGGATGGACGGCGGAGGTGTTCTTGCTTTGGATTGGAAGGCGGCTTATGATTGTGTAGAGAGAGAGACATTATGGATGATTATGAGGAGGATGGGTTTCGGTGAGGAAATTGTGCAGTGGACGGAAACTTTATATAGAGGTGCAGAAATACGAGTGTAAATAAATGGAAGGGTGGGAAAGATGGTTAGTATGGGTAGGGGGCTGAGGCAGGATGCCCATGTCTCAGATCCTATTTGCATGTCTGCAAGTGAGGGGGGGTAAGACTTAGGGGTGCTATGGGTATAGTTGGTTATGTGGATGACACGACGGTCTTAGTGGGGGAGAGGAGGGGTTAAAGAATGTAAACAGAATTGTTGGAATATTTAGTGGAGCAACAGGTGTGAGTGTTAATAGTGAAAAGTCGAATTACGGAGGTGGGGTCATGGATGGGAGGGAACTGGGAAATAAGTATGGATGGCAGGTCGTAGAGCAGATAAAAATTTGTGGAGTATTGTACAGAGGGGAAGCGCAGGGGGCTAGAGAGGCAAATTCTAAAAGGGTAGTGCAACGGGTCTTGCTTAGGTTAGGGGGAATAAGAACAAGTGGTTTGACTATACAACAGAGAGTCATTGTGGTTAATACACTCATTTATCCTAAATTGTGGCACGTGGCTGTGGTGTACCCCTTGGTGGCGAAAGATGTGCGGCAAGTGCAAAGGAAAGTACTGAATTTTATATGGGGATATGGTTGTCATTGGCTGAGGCAGACGGTTGTAATGACACCGCTGACGAAGGGGGGTTTTGGTTTAATTCCTTTGGGTACCAGACTGAAGAGCATGTACGTGAAGCATTGTTATCTGAGATTGGGTGGGGAAACTGGTGTCAGAGTGAGGGATGTGATGGAAGATGTGAGGTGGTGTGTGGGGGGGTAGGGACTTAGAGGAGTGTATGAGTATGTTAAGATACTTATTACAAGTAAGAAATCCAGGAAATGTAAAGGCGTGTGTTTTGGGGAGGTTGGAAAGGTGTCAAGAGGTGTTGGAAGGGGAGACTGTTTTTCCATTATATAACTGGACACGATCTGGGGAGTATTCAGTAAGTTACGGTTGAAGTCAAGGGTGAGGGAAACTATGTATAGGTTTTTACCTGGGATTTTGCCAACTAAAGTACGAATGTATCAGATGGGAATCTGCAGTCTCAATATTGTGTTTTGTGTGGGGGGGGAGGAAACAGCATATATCATGTGGGAGTTCTACACGTGGATTAGGTAAGAAATACTCACGTAGGCTGTTATTACGTATAATTACTGATATGTGGAGAGAGCCCGCAGCCGTTAACCTTGCCTCCTTGCTCACACTCGTAACACTGACTAGCCGGCTGCCCAGTACCCAGTGAGGGGTCTTTTGAAATAGTGTCAGTTCAGCGCAATAGACCGTGACTCAGGCAGAGACGGTTGGTCGTTGAGTCAACGGACACTGGTTACTGGTAACTGGTTACTACTACTGAGACTGGTAACTGGTTACTACTACTGAGAGCTCGGCGACGCTAACGTATGTCGTCCCGACATACAACTAATACAAACTAGAGATGGCAGGTACGGCTTGGGCTGATTCTATACAATGTCAAAGTACACAACAATTAAACATTATATATACATAAGTAGAACATTGGAATGAAAGCTTACGTAACTGAAACTGTAATGCAATACAAGGTATACTATAGTACAACTTAAAACTCAACAAATGAACAACGAACTCAACATTGAGATTACAAGTGATAAAAACAAAAATTTTGATCGATCGATCTGTATTCGTGTGATCTACGGATTCTGAGGAAGGAATATATACAAAGAAAGAGTGTTTAACAGAAAGGCAGATTCGGTGCACGCAAATCTAGACTGTTAACTCTCAGAATGCGGAGAGAACATGAACACAAAAAAAAATTCTTGTATACTGATAAGTTGATACTGTAATTATTCATCTATACAGGTTATTTACATTTAACCCCAACTCTGCTAAGGTAAGATTGGCATATGCAGAATGGGTGTCATCTCTGGGAGGATCAAACTCTGTAGCATTGGCTAACTCATGCTGTATTTGAGGCAAATCTGAATTGGAAGTTACAAATGATACTTGAGGATTTCTCAATACCTGTCGTGTACGTAGGGAATAACGACGTTCAGGTTGATCGTCTGACTGAGTATCAGAGGAAGGGAGTACAGGATCAGGAGGATTGTCAGAGTCTGTCACATTAGTCTGGGTTGGAACATCATTATCATCACATACTAACTTCATATGATCCAAATGCGATTCTTTATACAGACCAGTACTAATCTCTCTAACCTTATACTTATTACCAGTGATATGTTCAACTACGCGATAAGGACCAACAAACTTTTGATCAAGCTTTGGCATTGCAGACGTTTTGTTAAAGTTAATCAGCATAACTCTCGAACCTACTTTGATTTTGGATGGCTTTGATCGAGTGTTTGCGACTCTTTT
>NC_069489.1:11940616-11962733 GCF_026875155.1 Cherax quadricarinatus | reverse complement strand
AGTGTTGGGTTTATATGAGGTCGGGGTTAGTTATTTGTTTAGAGATATATAGTGTGGGAGAAAGTAGTAGTAATGAATGGTTTGAAAAACCGACAAGTTGAAGATTGAGAAACTTATGCTGCATATGGGAATCTTTATTCAGGAAACGTTTCGCCACACAGTGGCTTCATCAGTCCAATACAAAGAGGAAGGTGTAAGGAGAGGAGGAGTATGAGGTAATCAGTCCCTCAGCCTGGAGTCGATGTGTTCAGTCCATCAATCTTGTAGAATGTACTGCATAGGGCCGTAGACGTGGCTTATATACTGTAGTGAGGTGAGGTGAAGCAGGCGGAGGCAGGGTCATAGTGGTACCATCCACTAGTAGACTCCTGCATGAAGGATGTAATAGTCGGATAAATTTTTCCTGAACTTTGAACCCTTAGCGCGGCCATCAAGGAAGTTACATAGTAGTTTAGTAACGCTGACCGGAATCTCAAATAAAATACAGATCGTACACTTTAAGCCGTGAAATTAAGACACAGTTGCAACATCTGGGTATCTTTACTGTAGACGTTTCGCCATCCAGTGGCTTTATCAATGCAAACTCCAGGACATAACTTGAAGATAGTAGAACTATGTACAGAAGATGGGGTAATCAGTCCCTCAATCTTGGAGTTGGTGCAAAGAGCACTACGGTGCACCTGGAATTTGTATTGATAAAGCCTAGAGTAAAGATTGTAATAAAGTTGGTAGAATTACCGACAATATGTAAAGTAAAAGGACACAAGTGCAACTAATGTGACATTAGTTGCACTTGTGTCCTTTTACTTTACATAGAGTAAAGATACCCAGATGTTGCAACTGTGTCTTAATTTCCTTAATTTCATCTTGTCGGTATTGTATACCATTCTTGTACAACTTTAAGCCGTTAATCTTGTCCCCCAGGATGCGACCCACACCAGTCGACTAGGTGAACGGGCCAACAGGTGTATATTGTAGATGAATGGTTCAGAGAACCAACACGTTGATAAATTAGACACATGTGCAACTCTTGGGTATCTTTATTGAGGAAACGTTTCGCCACACAGTGGCTTCATCATTCCATACAAAGGAGAATCGTGAAGAACAGGAGATGAATGAGGTAATCAGTCCCTCAACCTTGAGTCGATGTGGTCAGTCCATCAATCTTGAGTAAAATACAGCATATGTGAACAAATGTGACACCACCTACGTCTGCTGCACCTCTCCTGCCTACGGTATATAAGCTACTTCTCGGCACATATGCTGTATTCTACTCAAGATTTATGGACTCACCACATCGACTCAAGGTTGAGGGACTGATTACCTCATTCTTCTCCTGTTAGAAGTGATCAAGGTCCCAGGACTTAAACGTTTTCTAATAAATATGTCATAGTGTTTGCTTACGTGTCTTTCTAAACCAACTTGTCGGTATATATTACCAGGTGTATATAAACACTCTCAACGTTTTCACGATTGTCGGACAGTTGTCTACCAGGTCACGGGCCACGGTTTACTAAATATTTTCATGGTGTGCAGGTTCCTTGCATAAAGGGAATTCAATGCTCTCATCCCCACTTATTCCCAGGCGATGACTGATGAGATTCCCAAAATGAGGGTTTTATCAACTCTGAACGAATTATAGTTGTTAGACACACGTTTGAAAAATTAAACAATGATCGATATAAACTGGGATATGTCAATAAGACGATTAAAATGTCTTTATGTAAAAAGTAGTGTTGTGTAATGAATATTTGTGTAACACGTGAAGAAAATATCAACCGGGAGGAGCTAAATCAAAACACCCGTCCTACGGAGAGAGGAAAATGAGTTTGTAATGCTTGGATACTAGCAGGTCCTCTACCTGTGCTAGTACCCAGGATAACGAGTGGGCAGTGCTTGGATACCAGTAGGGCCTCTATCTGTACTAGTACCCAGGATAATGAGTGAGCAGTGCTTGGATACTAGCAGGTCCTCTACCTATACTAATGCCCAGGATAACGAGTGGGCAGTGCTTGGATACTAGCAGGTCCTCTACCTATACTAATGCCCAGGATAACGAGTGGGCAGTGCTTGGATACTAGTAGGGCCTCTATCTGTACTAGTACCCAGGATAATGAGTGAGCAGTGCTTGGATACTAGCAGGTCCTCTACCTATACTAATGCCCAGGATAATGAGTGGGCAGTGCTTGGATACTAGCAGGGCCTCTACCTGTGCTAGCACCCAGGATAATGAGTGGGCAGTGCTTGGATACTAGCAGGGCCTCTGCCTGTGCTAGTACCCAGGATAATGAGTGGGCAGTGCTTGGATACTAGCAGGGCCTTTACCTGTGCTAGTACCCAAGATAATGAGTGGGCAGTGCTTGGATACTAGCAGGGCCTTTACCTGTTCTAGTACCCAGGATAATGAGTGGGTAGTGCTTGGATACTAGCAGGGCCTTTACCTGTGCTAGTACCCAAGATAATGAGTGGGCAGTGCTTGGATACTAGCAGGGCCTTTACCTGTGATAGTACCCAAGATAATGAGTGGGCAGTGCTTGGATACTAGCAGGGCCTCTACCTGTGCTAGTACCCAGGATAATGAGTGGGCAGTGCTTGGATACTAGCAGGACCTCTACCTGTGCTAGTACCCAAGATAATGAGTGAGCAGTGTTTGGATACTAGCAGGTCCTCTACCTGTGCTAGTACTCAGGATAATGAGTGGGCAGTGTTTTAATACTAGCAGGTCCTCTACCTGTGCTAGTACCCAGGATAATGAGTGGGCAGTGCTTGGATACTAGCAGGGCCTCTACCTGTGCTAGTACCCAGGATAATGAGTGGGCAGTGCTTGGATACTAGCAGGGCCTCTGCCTGTGCTAGTACCCAGGATAATGAATGGGCAGTACTTGGATACTAGCAGGACCTCTACCTGTGCTAGTACCCAAGATAATGAGTGAGCAGTGTTTGGATACTAGCAGGTCCTCTACCTGTGCTAGTACTCAGGATAATGAGTGGGCAGTGTTGTAATACTAGCAGGTCCTCTACCTGTTCTAGTACCCAGGATAATGAGTGGGCAGTGCTTGGATACTAGCAGGGCCTCTACCTGTGCTAGTACCCAGGATAATGAGTGGGCAGTGCTTGGATACTAGCAGGGCCTCTACCTGTGCTAGTACTCAGGATAATGAGTGAGCAGTGTTGTAATACTAGCAGGGCCGTTACCTGTGCAAGTACCCAGGATAATGAGTGGGCAGTGCTTGGATACTAGCAGGGCCTCTGCCTGTGTTAGTACCCAGGATAATGAGTGGGCAGTGCTTGGATACTAGCAGGGCCTCTGCCTGTGCTAGTACCCAGGATAATGAGTGGGCAGTGCTTGGATACTAGCAGGACCTCTACCTGTGCTAGTACCCAGGATAATGAGTGGGCAGTGCTTGGATACTAGCAGGACCTCTACCTGTGCTAGTACCCAGGATAATGAGTGGGCAGTGCTTGGATACTAGCAGGACCTCTACCTGTGCTAGTACCCACAAGTAGGCGGGATTATAAGTGCATGAAAATTAGATGTTTACATTTCTGTTATTTCAGATGTGATCCAGGAAGATGTCCGGATATAATCACTTTAGATAACGCCGATAAGTCATCACATGTGAATATTAATTCAGACTTATCCACTGATAATAATGTTCAAGTAATGTGATTACTAACCATGCCACGAGCGGGTAGTGATGTAATTGCTCTCATTTTTCTAAGGTATTTTCAGATATCCCACATAGAACCAACTCTGAACTCAAGAATGAACAAACCATTGCAGGTGTTACTTAAATGGAAATGTACCAAGTACCTTTTCAATTAAGATCTGTGATAATGTTGACAAAACATCTGAAAGTTAACATCACTGAACCCTCCACTTATTGTTCTCCAGTAGTAATCTCCATAATTCATAAGAACTGATCATGTGTCTGTGAATTATTGATGACCTTCATAAATTTGCTAACTATCATTACTTCTCGGAAGTGGATATAATTCAGAAGCAACATTAAATTATTTTACATGCTGATTCCAAGCACTATAATACTTTTTCGATTCATTAAGGTCGGAAAAGAAGTGTACTGCTGGTACTTAAGCACCTTTCAAACATATCGCCTTATTTTTAAATATATATTATGAATCCTTCCTGGAAAGAGCTTATGCATTTCCTCTGTAGTTTTTCCGACACGACAATCCCATGGATTAACTTTTTTACCAACTGCCAACTTATATCACAAGTTTATACCCAACTTATCTACTTATCTGATTTAACTTATCTGATATGAATTTTTTGTTTGATCTGATAAGTCAATGAAACATTTCAGCCACATGAATTCATTTTTTTAATCCTTCCATACTAAAGCTTCCTGACATTATAAGAACATTTTGTTAACATATATATGTGTCCAGCAGAGGACTGGACACATTACGTTCACAGTATTATGACGTTCCTTTTCCTGTAATTTTAAGAATCTAATAGCATTTTAAGATGGATCCTCGTAATACAAGAGTTTAAGTTCCAAGTACTATGCATTGTGAGTTCCACAAATTACTTTTATGATTGGCTGAACGGCTGCTCAGCTGGTGAGGTTATTTAGAAAGAGGAAAATAACCTTTTCTTTTGGCTGTGCTTTCAGAGCTCCGTGAGTTTAAGAGTGTTGTATAAGGGGAAAGGGTAGATAATGGTTCGTGTGACTGTCGTCCGTTTGTTGGGTCCGAAGTTCTCTCGAGAGGAGCAGTTTGTGGCGCCATCTAGTGAGGGAATTAATTTCTATGATCCGTCATCTGCCGTCTCTTCTTTACTTATGGGGGTTTCTCTTTACTGCTTCTCACGTTTTCTTTCCTCAGAGGTAACAACTGATATCTTTTCACTTCTTATTTTAGCGTTTGGTTATTATAATGTTCTGAAGACTCCAAGTGGACTGCCAACAATGTGTGATCTGGAGTGATTTCTACTCAGCTTCTCTGATTTCACAAAGGTCTCTTAATGTTCACGTAACTTATCAACGGTCTGCTGGTGAACTGCCTATGACACTCAGGTTTCTGAGTGTCATCCTTCACAAACTCATCAGTTTATGTGACATTGAAGTACTTTTGACAGTGGCGCTACATTTATATTAGTTACACCATCTTGTGGAGATGTGTCGCCTCACATCTCTACACAAGTGCACTTGCACCTCTGTTTGACGATTAATTATTTTCATATATAGCTTTGCTTAGTCAGTTTGCTTTTTTTCTTTTTAAAATTATATTTATTTAAAAAAATAAACTTTTGCATTATAATTTACTTAGCTCTTCATTTTTTATTTTCAGTTACAATTTTATTTCTCACTAATATTTTCAACAGGAAAACCTACAACATTTTGGTCCGACAATCTTAAACTCAATGACATCAAAACTAAAAACGTTTAAACGTAAAACCCATGTTAGGGGACATACACGAAACTGTTAGTTATTTGGTCACTCACCATAACACGTGGAAAAATTATAGCCTTTCCGCTTTGTGTTGGACTGATGAAGTCACTGTGTGGCGAAACGTTTCTTCAGTAAAGATTCCCATATATTGCATAAGTGTCTCAGTCTTCAACTTTGCGGTTTTAAACCATTTATCACATGGCTAATTAGTATTAAGACAAAAATAAGCTAGTACCTAGACCAAGATTGTAGATACACGGTTAAGTTGGGCTAGAAATGCTAGTGTAAGTAGCCTAGTATCGACATTATTTTTCTCTATAGGCCTGCAAACTTGATACCATAAGTGCCAGGCGCCATTAGAGGCCTAGACCTGGCAGTCGCTGAATGTTTGCTGGGGATTAATCGGGTTCTTGCTAGCGAAGGGAACATTGGACAAAAAACTGGCATTAACCCTCGACTTATAGCTGCTGGTATGAGTATTGGTGACTAATGGTATTCTGGTAAATCAACATTCAGAAGCCTTCATGACAAAGAGTAAGTGTAGAGGCCAAAACAAATAATCCGTCATTGTATCCCTAGTTGTGAGGATTTGCCCAAATCTGTATTGCATATGGGAGCGATGGGCTTGTAACCCCTTCTTGAATAGAATACGGCATACGTGCGGAGAAGGAGCTTATAAACCGTAGGCAGGAGAGGTGCAGCAGTCATAGGTGGTGTCACATTTGTTCAATGTGGAAGTAGGTCGTGCCCAAGGGTTAGGCAAGCGAAGAATTTCCAAGTATTAAGATCCCAATAAGTTGCAGTGTCTGACAGGATTTTAGATTAATGGTTCAGATAACCGACATGTTGATAAATTAGACACTTGTGCAACTCTTGGGTATCTTTATTGAGGAAACGTTTCGCCACACAGTGGCTTCATCAGTCCATACGTAGGAGAAACTGTGGCGAAAAGTTTCCTCAATAAAGATACCCAAGAGTTGCACAAGTGTCTAATTTATCATCAGTATCTAAGAGAGTTAGAGCTAACGAAGGAGTAGGAATAATTGTGAAAGATCAATTATGGAAGGAAAAGAGGGAATATAAATGTAAATATTGAAGGATTGTGCTGATTAAAATAATGGTTGGATGCGAAAAGTGAGTTAAAATAAGTATGTATGCACCTGGAGAAGAGGAGAGAGAAAAATTGTGAGAGATGTTTAGCGATTGTTTTGAAAGTTTTGAACCAAGTGATAAAGAATTGTGGTGAGGGACCTAAATGCTGATATGGAAGAATGGTTAGGGAGGGTGTGGTAGGTAAGTTTGGAGTTCTAGGTGTAAATGAAAATGGGGGCCATATGATTGAACTTTGTGTACATGGACAACAGGTGTCTTAAGGAAACGCGTCCTGATGTTTCCAACAATACCGGAGCTCGCTCCCCTGACCTCAGTGTGTGAGCTAGATGCATTAGCAATCAAGCTACCATTGTACCGTAGAGTACCACTGTATGATAACAACACTCTTACCCCACTGTCAGCACTGTTAGGGTTAACGAAGCCATCAGTGAAGATAGTCTGCCGGATTTTATTTATTGTTTGCAGCTCGTGCATTTATTCCAGACCACTGAGGTCAGTGGTCACGTGTGGTCATACCTGTCCTGAGCTGTCTGGGATTAGCGTGGGGTGTTATCAAGCACCATGGCTTGTTGAAGTTTTTTAGAATCTCTGGTTTAAGTGTTGAAGAGGGAGGTTCTACTGCTACAGGAGGAAAATAGGAGGCTAAAGCTTCACCTAGATGTGTTTGGAAGTGAGTGTGAGATAGTTGGTGCTGGTAAGGATGAAATGCTTACCGCAAGTGAAAGTTGCAGCTGCTTTAAATGGCAAGTGGTTCACAGTTCATGAAGAAGGAAGATAAGGAGGGTTAATAAAGAAGATGTGATAGTAGGAAATCGATTTTTTGTTCTACAAAACGAGTGTACTTCAGTGGTTAGTGAGGTTAAAGGTACCTCTGACTCCCCTGCTAATCAAGGTAAGAATATTCTGATTGTAGGAGACTCTCAGGTAAGATATATGGACCATGCTTTTTGTTACAGAGATAGAAAGGTCAGACAGAGGGTGGGCCTCCCAGGAGCTGGTGTTGGTGATATAGTCAGCAGGTTTGATAATATTATGCCAGGTAATGGGAACAAACCCATTATCTTTCTTAGTGCTGGGGGTAATGACACTGGGAAGTGCAGGAAACAGGAACTGCTGGATAAGTACAGGTCGGCCACAGAAGTAGTCAGGTCTAAGGGAGGGCTCCCTATCATATGTAGCATCTTGCCTAGAAGGGGAGTGGGCAATGAATGGATGTCTTGGACAATTGGTATAAATTGCTGGCTAGACAGGTACTGCAAGGACCTTGCAATCCAATTCATTGTTAACTGGGACAAATTCTATGTTAAACATGATATGCATGCAAGGGATGGGGTTCATCTCTCTGGGGTTGGAGTGGCTGCATTAGCCAGTTCGATTGAGAAGGTAATTGATGACTTGTTTAGAACTTTAATCTAATAGATTATAGAGATATGGATATTTTTGGGAAACAATCAGGCTGCAGTATTATTGCTGGAAACAGCACATATTACCAGGGTACCTCAGGGATATGTTTTAAAGATAACATTCAAAATAAAGTTCCTAATAAAGGCAAAGCAACTGATCAACAAAGAGAGAAAGTAGAGGGCAACAAGTGACTAGCTCCCTTAAGATTTACTATACAAATAGTAGGAGTCTGAGAAATAAGATAGATGGGCTAAGATTACTCTCAAGATCAGGTAATATATATATTATTGCTATAACTGAAACCTGGTTCAACTTGGAGGTTAGAGAAATGCCTTCTGAATGCAGCAGAAAAGGTTATAAACTATTCCACACTGATAGGGTCAACAGGAAGGGTGGTGGAGTAGCGATGTACGTCAAAGATAATTTAAATTGTTGTGCTAGACATGATATAAGATTAGAACCATCGAAGACAGAATCTGTTTGGCTACAGTTTCTCGAGGGGTATGAAAAATTAATTTTGGGTGTAATATATAGGCCCCCAAACCTTGATAGGGACTGTGGTGAGCTGCTATTGGACGAAATTCATAAGGGGTCTAGATATAAAAATGTTGTGTTAATGGAAGATTTTAACTTTAGACAAATTGACTTGAACAATTTGACAGGAAATCTTGAGTCTAGTGACTTTCTTGATACAGTTCACGATTGCTTTCTAAAACAGTTTGTGACAGAACCAACTAGAGGAAACAATCTGCTTGACTTGGTTCTTGCCAACAAAGATTCACTTATTAATAATCTTGAAGTTAATGATGAGCTTGGGGAAAGTGACAACAAATCACTTAGTTTCAATATATTATGGAATTACCCAGTAAACTGCAATCAAGTCTCTGTCCCACACTTCTGCTTGACTGATTTCACAGGACTGAAAAATTACCTAGGTGGGCTAAATTGGGATGTCCTGACTATGGGTCAGGTAGCTGGTGTTGGTTGCCAATATAACGTTTTTCAGAGCATAGTTCTAGCTGCTCAGTCAACTTTTGTTGTGAGAAGGGAAATTAGATCTAGCAAAAATGATCCCAAATTGTGAAAAATAGATTAAAGCATCTCATTGGACAAAAGAGAGGCATTTTTAGACGTATCAAAAGAGGGGATGGGCCGTAAAGAAATCAATATATTCAGTTAAAGAAAAAAATAAAAAATAGGAATAAGAAAAGCAAAAGGGTTCATGAGGCTTAGGTCGCAAGGGATTCGAAAACTAACTCAAAAGGGTTCTTTCAGGTATACAGAGGTAAGACAAGATAGGCCCACTTAAGAGTAACTCAGGTCAGATCACTGACAGTGATAAGGATATGTGTGAAATTTTCCATTCATACTTCCTCTCAGTGTTTACTCAGGAAGGTACTAGCGAAATTCCAGATACAATAAATTATGTAGAACAAGACGATAATAAGCTATGAACGATTGCAGTAACTCGTGACATGGTCCTCAAACAAATAGAGAAAATAAAACCTAACAAATACCCAAGCCCTGATGAACTATTTGCAAGAGTGTTAAAGGAATGTAAAGAGGAACTTTGCAAACCTTTGGCTAATCTTTTCAACATATCACTACAAACTGGCATAGTGTCTGATAAGTGGAAAATGGCAGGTGACAGGTCCTTAGCTTCAAACTATAGACTAATAAGCCTTGCCTCCATAGTGGGAACATTTATGGAATCAATAATTGCCGAGACAATTCGTAGCCATTTTGATAGGCATAAATTGATAAATGAATCTCAACACGGTTTTACTAAGGGGAGTTCCTGTCTTACGAATTTACCAACTTTTTTTTGCTAAAGTGTTTGAGATGGTAGATCATGATAATGAATATGATATTGTGTATATGGACTTCAGTAAGGCTTTTGATAGAGTTCCACATCAGAGACTTTTGAGGAAACTTAAAGCACACGGAATAGGAGGATAAATTTTTTCCAGGGTAGAGGCATGGTTGACAAATAGGCAGGAAAGAGTTTGCATTCATGGGGAGTAATCAGAATGGTGGCACGTCACAAGCGGTGTTCCACAGGGGTCAGTGTTGGGCTCCTTGTTGCTGACAATTTACATAAACGATATAGATGAGGGAATAAATAGCGATATAAGCAAATTTGCTGATGACACCAAAATAGGCCGTCCAATTCATTCTACTGAGGACATTTGTGCACTCCAGGATGATTTGAATAGACTGATGCAGTGGTCGGTGAAGTGGAAGATGCAGTTTAATATAGACAAATGCAAAGTTCTAAGTGTTGGACAGGACAGTAACCATGCCACATATAAACTGAATAGTGACACTTATGCAACACATGGGAATCTTTATTGAAGAAACGTTTCGCCACACAGTGGCTTCATCAGTCCAATACAAAGTAGAAATGAAAGTTAAGACACATGTGCAACAACTGGATATCTTTATTGTAGACGTTTCGCCATCCAGTGGCTTTATCAATACAGATTCTAGGACATAATTGGAAGACAGTAGAATTATATACAAAAGATGAGGTAATCAGTCCCTCAGCCTTGGAGTTAGTGTTCACAGCATCGTGGTGGAGGAGAATCTGGAGCAAAGGCAAGAAGACTGGCGGTTATATAGGCGTCAGTGTATTTTATACCTTTCTTGCACAACTTGTCAGACACTGCAACATGATGGAATCTTGGTTCAGAGGACATCTACAAGACCTTCTTCACGGCTGCTGCAACTAACCCATCTCTTTGGGAAGGACCTACTTCCAATGAGGAATCCCGCCTACCAGTGACTATGCCCTCGTCTGCTGCACGTCCTGATCCACTGACGCCTATATAACCGCCAGTCTTCTTGCCTTTACTCGAGATTCTCCTCCACCACGATGCTGTGAACACTAACTCCAAGGCTGAGGGACTGATTACCTCATCTTTTGTATATAGTTCTACTGTCTTCCAATTATGTCCTAGAATCTGTGTTGATAAAGCCACTGGATGGCGAAACGTCTACAATAAAGATATCCAGTTGTTGCATATGTGTCTTAACTTTCATGCACAAAGTAGAAATGGGAAAGGAGAGTAGAAGTTTGAGGTAATCAGTCCCTCAACCTGGAATCGATGTGTTCAGTCCAACACTCTTGTAGGAAGTGCAGCATAGGGCCAGAGAGGTGGCTTATATACTGGGGTGAGATGAGTTGAAGCAGGAGGAGTGGGGATCACAGTGGGACCTGCCACTAGTGTAAGTAGGTCATCGTCCAAAGGTTGGGCAAGCGTTGAAGTCTTTGTACAAAGATCCCATGATGTTGCAGGGTCTGACAGATGTGATGAATGGTTTTGAAAACCGACAAGTTGAAGAATTGAGACACTTATGCAACACATGGGAATGTTTGTTGAAGAAACGTATCGCCTCACAGTGGCTTCATCAGTCCAATACAAAGTAGAAATGGGTTAGGAGACTAGAAGTTTGAGGCAATCAGTCGCTCAACCTGGAATCGATGTGTTCAGTCCACCACTCTTGTAGGAAGTGCAGCATAAGGCCAGAGAGGTGGCTTATATACTGCGGTGAGATGAGTTGAAGCAGGAGGAGGCGGGATCATAGTGGGACCTGCACTAGTGTAAGTAGGTCGTCGTCCAAAGGTTGGGCAAGCGTTCAAGTCTTTGTAGCAAGATCCCATGATGTTGCAGATCTCCGCAGTATATAAGCCACCTCTATGGCCCTATGCTGCACTTCCTACAATAGTGATGGACTGAACACATCGATTCCAGGTTGAGGGAACATTAAAATGGTATAAAATACCGACAGGTTGTTAGGTAAGACACATATGCAACAGTTAGGTATCTTTATTGTGAAACGTTTCGCCCACACAGTAGGCTTCTTCAGTCAAGTACAGAAATGTTGATAGAAGCAGAAGATACTTGAAAACGATGTAATCAGGGCCATCACCCTTAAAATTTTGAGGTGGTCAGTCCCTCCCGTCTGGAGAAGAGCATTGTTCCATAGTAAGAAACAATATGGAGAAGAAGTGACAGGATGGAGCTTTTTATAGCGCCAAGAGGTGAGGACGTAGGCCACTAGGAGAGGTAAGAACTCAGATGTTGAGAGGTCAGGTCCCTCTCAAATCCAGCCCTCTCAGTGGAAGTTGTCGAAGTTGATTGCAGGTCTGTACCAAGACCCTTGTGTTTCAGTGTCTGACCCGATTGAACATTAAAATGGTATAAAATACCGACAGGTTGTTAGGTAAGACACATATGCAACAGTTAGGTATCTTTATTGTGAAACGTTTCGCCTACACAGTAGGCCTACACAGCAGTCTGCTTCTATCAACTTTTCTGTATTTTGACTGAAAAACCCAAAACTGTGTAGGCGAAACGTTTCACAATAAAGATAAAAAAATGTTGCTATGTGCCCTTACCTAACAACCGCCCCCGGTTTTTTTTAAAAACCTTTTTTTAATGTTAAACCCGGTCGGGACACTGAACCCCAAGGGTATCTTGGTACAGACCTGAAATAAACCTTCAAACCAAACTCCACTAGTGAGAGGGGCTGGATTTGAGGGGGACCTGCCCTCTAAACCCATTTTGAGTTTTTACCTTTCCCTATTGGCCTACGTCTACCTCTTGGCGCTATAAAAAGCTCCTCCTGCCCTTTCTTTCCATATTTTTTCTACTAGGGAAAACAATCCCTTTTCCCTTCCGGGACTGAGGGACTGCCCACCCCCAAAACTTTAAGGGTGAGGGAATGTTTACATGGGTCTTAAAGTTTTTTCTGCTTCTATAAAACTTTTCTGAAATTTAAACGGGAAGAAGCCAATGTGTGGGCAAAACCGTTTCACAAATAAAGAAAACCTAACTGTTGCATATGGGGTCTTACCTAACACCCAGGTTGAGGGATTAATTCCCTTTAAAAAACTTCTACTCTCCTTACCCATTTCTACTTTGTTTTGGGATTTTTTGTAGATGAATGGTTCGGGAAAACCCGACATGTTGAAATTTTAAACACAGGGGTTTGGACTGTTTTTAGCTCTTTTGAAGACCTGTTTTTTGTGGCTCTCTTTAAAAATCTAAACCCAGGTTTTGGCCCCCCCCTTTTTTAAAAAGGCTTTCCCCAGCAGCGGGAAGGGGAAGAACTAGGTTGCTAAAATTTGGGAGATACGGCAAATTTAACGGAGGGAAAAAAAGAGGATTCGAAAATCCCCCCTGTTTGTGAGCCCCGGGGGGTTTGAGGGGGGGGTTGGCAGTGGCCGGGCAACAGGGAAACCCCAAGGGGAAAAATTAAAAAAAACGGTTGGAGAGGCAGAAACAAGGGGAGAAACCAAAAGGGAATCCCCGGGAAATTTTAAAAAATAAATTTTTCGGTGCCCCTGACAAAAGGGTGGGTTTTTAACCGGGGAATGCCACAACGAGCCCCAAAGGGAAAGCATTGGCGAGTTGGGGTGAAAAACACCCCCTAAAAACCCCAACAAAGGGGCCCATCGAGAACGTAATAAACAAATTTTTAAAAAAGTGGTGAAAATGTCCGGGCGAATGTTAGTCGATATTTGGAGCATTACTACGGGACGACCCAAGGAATTTAAAAACTTTTTTGTTTTTTGTTGGGGATAGCCAGTTTGGGTACATGGATAGGGCATTCTGTTTGAAAAGGTTTAGGGGTGGAGGGTTTTTTTTTTTTTTTTTTTTTTCCCCTGGGGCTGGGATAAAGGTATTGTTACCCCGTCTGGATGACATCAGAGAGGTAAGGGGAGAAACCCTATTATCTGTCCAGTGCGGGGCCGGGAAACGATGTTGGCAGCCCTAGGAGTGAGGACCGGGATTAGCGGTATAGGTCAGCAATAAAAGTTAATTAGGAAAAAAAGGGTGGGAAAACCCTTTTATAGGTGGCATTTTGGGGCCCAAGGGGAGGGGGTTGGAAAATTTAAAATTTTGGGTCCCAAGGGGAAAATTTTGGTTTTAAATTGCTGGCTGGGCCCAAATACTGAAAGGGAAAAATGGGGGAACTTTCATTGACAACGGGGGACCTCGTTTTCAAAAAAAATGGCAAAAATAAAATTGTATCCCAAAGGGAGGGGGTTTTCCCCTTGCTAGGTGGGGTGGGGGAGAAACTGGCCAAAAGGGCAGTGGAGGGAGCTTTTAGGTCTTTAAATAGGAATCGTTAGTGGTTTTGGGTTTTGGGGGGAAAAAAGTGAGTCGCGGGGAAAAGTAACATGAGAAATGGAGAATTTAAAATTCCCCCCAAAAAAAGGGGAATTGGAAACCCCCCCGTGGCACAAATTGACAATGACAGTAAAGGTTTGTGGAAAAAAAAAAGGAAAAAGGCGGGAAAGGGTAAAAAAAGAGGGGGCCCTTAAAAAAAATTTTTCCCCCAAAAAAGCCAGTGCAAGGAATAAGATGGACGGGTTGAGACTGGGTTGCTAGTGCAGGAAAATGATGTTTTTTTCCCAAATTTATGGACGGGGTTTTAAAATTCAAAAAGTGGGGAAACATGCCTGCAGAATGCCCAACTTTTTAAAAGGGTTTTTAAAAAAAATTTTCCAAAGGTTTTAAGATAAAAAAGTATGGGGAAGGGGGGGGGGGGTTGGAATTGTTTTGTCGAAAATCGTTTAAAACTGTTGCAAAAAAAACGGGTATTAATTTGAAGTAACACATACAGGTCTTTTTGGGATAAAAATTTTCAGGGGGGGCATGAAAAATTAATTTTAGGTGTAAATTAAAACCCGCCCCCCCAAATTTAGAAAAGGGACCAGGGGAGCTATTTAAAAAAAAAAAATGGGGGGAAAATTGTTGGGGGCCACAAGGCACGAAAAATTGTGTAATTCGGGGGAAAATTTTTTAAACTTTTCCTCATATTGTTTGGGAAATTTTTTGGGCCCGGGAAAAATTTGGGGGGGGGGGGGGAAATCAAAGATTTTTTAGTATTTCAGGTTTTGTTTTTTGAAGCAGTTTGTGACAGAACCTAAAAGGGGGTAATAACCTGCTTGACTTAGTTCTGGCAAACAAAGGAAACCCCTTTTTAATAAATTTTGGGAAATTTTGAGGAACTGGGTTTCTAAACGACAAAAAATAAAATTTAAAGTAGGAATTGAATGGGGGGTATGATTGTTGGGATAATCAGGGAACAGTCCCCCCCGATTTTTTGCCTTAGGGGAATTACGATGGGCTTAGAAAAAACCCCTTATTTTATCTGTTGACTGGGGTAAGAAGAGAGCTATCAATATGACAGTTTTCTGGGGGACAAAAACATGCTGCTCAAAGAAATTTATCCCTTTTAGGAAATTAGATCAAATAGAAATTTTCCCAAAATGGGATGAATAATAGGCTGAAATATCTACTAGGGTATAAAAAAGGAAAAATTTTTTGGGGGGTATTTAAAAAAAGGCGAGGGTCATTTTAAGAATTAAAAAAATATATTGACATTAAGAGGGACATTAAAAAAGGGGAAAAAAAAAAAAAAAAAAAAAAAAAAAAAGCTAAAAAGGGGCCCATGAAATTAAAAGGGTTTTAGGGGGTTCCCAAAAAAAACCCAAAAAGTTTTTTCAGGTCTATAGAAAAAAAGTTTAGAGGGGGGGAAAGATAGGGTTCCCCTTAAAAAAAAAAACAAAGAGCATCTTTCTGCAAAGAGAATGAAAGGGGCCGATTTTAAATAATTATTTTCTCTCGGTTTTTCCCCGGAAGACAAATAATAATATTCCCGGGAATTAAATTTTTTTTTTGTGGAAACGAAGAAGATAAAATTTTGTAACTCACAAATCCTAAATGGGAAAAGGTTTTTGAAAGAATGACCTGCAAGCAAAAAAGGGGGCCGGGTTTTGAAGAGGTTTTTTTCAAGGGTTCTAAAAGGGGAAAGCAAAAAAGGGAAATCTCGAACCCTTTAAATAATAATTTTTTAAAAATTTTTCCCCTTCCAAAAAAAAGGTTTTCAAATGTTTTTGATTTGTGGAAGATGGCTAAAAAACTTTCCTATTTTTAAAAAAAAAAGGGGGGGGGGCAAGGCATTTTCCCTCAAAATTACCCCCCAATAAGGGGTGACCTTTAAATTTTAGGCCCAAATTCTAGAGTCAATTTTTAGCTGAAATTATGAGAAGCCCTCTCGGGTAAGCATAGCTTGATTAAAAAGATACTTTTTAGCAAGGAAATTAAAAAAGAGGCCGGTCCTTTTCTAACTAATTTATTAAAAATTTTTCATTTAAAACTTTTGAGGCTGTTTACCACGATAAAGAAATTTTATATTTTTTACTTAAAATTTTTTTTTAAAAAAAGGGTTTGATAAAAATTCCCCCACCAAAAAGGGGGGTTTTTTGGGGAAAAAAGTAGCAGCTCATGGCATTTGGGGGAAGGGGGCTCTCGTGGGGCGAATCCCTGGGGTCACAGACAGGAAGCAAAAGTGTTTCCCTAAAAGGGGTTTTAAAAAACCGAGTGGGGGGGCCGTAACAAGTGGCGTTCCACAGGGGGCAGTCTTGGGCCCGTTGTTGTTTTTAATATTAAACAATGATCTTGGGGGTGAAGGAATTACTAGTGGGTATGAGCAAAATTGGCCCCATGACCCAAGATGGGAGGATAATTGATTTCCAAAAGTAGAGTTAGGGAACTTCAAAGGGGGATTTAGACAAATCTAAAATCTTTGGGCAGAAAAGTTGGGGGATGCAGTTCAAGGGAAAATAAAAAGCAAGGTTCTGAAGCTCGGGAGTGTTCCCCTAACCCCAGCACTTATAAGTTAAAAAATTTTGAACCTTTTAACCTACGGGTTGGGGAAAAGGACTTGGGGGGGTTTTGGTAAAACACAAACCCTTAAAACCAAAAAACAATGCCTAATGTAAAATAAGGCCCAAAAAAAATTAAATGGGTTTTTTATCAAGAAGGTAAGCAACAGAAGTCCCCGAGGTCATACTGCGCTTTTTTACTCATTGTAAGGGCCCACCAGATTAGGGAGCCTCCAAAATTTTGGTTCCAATTTCGAAAGGGCTTTAAAATTTGTTAGAAAAAAATTCAGCTTTTGGATGGGCTAAATTAAAACATTCATTTTGAAACTTCCTTATAAGGGAAAAATTGAAGACTTTTTAAATTACTTATTTTTTAGACGAAAAAATTTAGGGGGGACCCTGATCGGGAAATGATAATGGAAGATAGGTAATTTAAAAAAAGGGGAAAAATTAAAAAAGGTCTTTGGGAAAATCTCCAAAAGAGAACCCCCAGTAAAAAATTTAAAAATTTGAAAAAGTTTAGATTTTTGAAAAAGGGCATGGGGGAAAATATTGGTTTGGGAAAAAGGGTTGGAAAAATGATGGAACGGTCTAAAAGAGTTGGGTTTTTTTGGGCTAGGACTTTGGGTTTTAAATTTTCAAAAAATTTTGGTTGGATAAATAAAAGATGGGAAGGGGTTTGGGTTTTGGGGTGGGGGCTTTTCCCATCAGAGTTATTTTTTCCCCCCCCCCCCCCCCCCTTGGGTAGCATTGAAAATTTGGGGTTGGGGCAAATGTTTGTTAGTGGGGGTGGGAATTTTAAAAAAACCCGCCTTAATGGGCCCCAAAGGCCCCACTGCCCGTGTTCCCCCTTTTTATTTTTTTAATTTTTTATGACTTTACCACATCCCACTCAAGGTTTTTAGGGACTTATTAAACCCCAAAATTCCCCTCAGATTCTTCTTTTTTTGGGATTTTGGGGTGATGAAGCCCCTTGGGGTGGCGAAACATTTCTTCAATAAAAAAATTTGGGAAGTTTGGGGTAAGTGTTTCCAAATTTTTCAAACTTGTCTGTTTTTTAAAATATTTTTCACATAAACGGAAAAGCGTAGATTTTTTAATTTAAACTGTTGCGAAAAAGGGTTTGGGGTTCGGTTTTCAAATAAAACTGAAAAACCCCCACCAAAAGTGCAAAAGGGGTTCAATAAAAATAACAGAATTTTTTGGCTTTTATAACAAGGGAAAATAAATAATAGAAACTTCAGGTTTTTAAAAAAATAAGAAATAATGTGGAAAAGACCTTTGTACAGTTCAGGACATTTTTTAAAAGGAAACGTTCGCCCGGGGTTCTTCAGCCCTAATACAAAAAGAAAACAAGAAAAACCCCAAAAATTTATGGGGCGGGGTTTGGTGAGGGGGTGGGAAAGGGGTGGTAGTAAGTATAGTAGTAGATTAGTATAGTAATGGAAAAAAGGAGTGAGGAAAGAGAGGGCCCCTGCTGGATCAAGTAAAAAACCAGCCCCCAGGAGGGAAATTTCCCTCTTGCTTGTAATTTTTTTGAAAATCTGAACTACCGGATTTTGCTTAATGTTATGACAAAAATTAGTGCAGCTTCAAGGCATTTTCCCGCTTAAGTCGTTTTTTTAAAATAATAGTTTAGCTTCATTGAATTTCATGAGGGCCCAACATGTCTCTATGTTAAAACACATGCTTTTTTTGCGGTCATCGTTTTCTAAAAGCTTTTTTGTGTTTGATCCAAAGTCCGGGTTTTTTGGCTTTTTCCCCCCTACTATACTTTGTCCACCCCCACGGGTATAGTGTAGATTCCTGACTTGTGTCAAAATCATGCTTGGGTTTTTGTTCAGGTTCCAAAGTTTTAAAAGAGCTGGTAGATATTTTAGCCATTTTTTTCTGTCAAACATTTTTGAAACATTAGTGGCAACGTTGCGGGACGGTTAAAACGTTTTAAACTTGGAGGTTTTCTTCAATTTGATAGGTGTTGGTCTTGCTGAGGATAGTGTTGCACTTTTCCCTGCAGCACTTGGAATTTGGGGGGGAAAGTGTAGTGAACTAAAAGAGTTGGTGATGTAGTACTTCTTCTTCGAGGAAGGGACTGGAAATTCTGTAGGCTCCAGAAAGAACCCGATAACTCCCCTTTTAGTTTTTGTGTCAGGGTTTTGAGAAAAGAAATGAGAAGATCATTCTTTAGGTGGCTTCGGTAGATTTTTAAAAAAAGAAAGTTTTTTTTCCCCCCGTCGTAAAGAACGTCGAAAAAAGGAACGGGTTGTCCTTCCCCCCCTCTGAGAAAAATTTAATATAGGTTCCAGAGATTTGATGGTGTTAGGATGCCCTTAGTCAAGATTTTTGGGTAAAATGCCCAAAATTCATCTATACCGCCACCCAAGTAACTGAACGAGGGTGTTAGAGGACCTTCTTGATTCCGGTCCTCATATATAAATTGGCAAGAACTGCATAAGGGGGGATCCCAGGCTTGTCCGAAGAGTTGTTTGTATTCTTGTCCCGAAACCTAAAAACATTATAAAAGAAAACAAAGTTCGACAAGGCTCACAAAATCTTGGCGGTCATTGTACCCAAAACTTGGGCGTAAGGGACCTCAAAACAAAACAACCCCTCTGGAACCTACTTTAAAAATTTTCTCTAGAGGGGGGAAGGACAACCAGTTACCTTTTTTTTCGACGTTCTCTTTCGCACAGGGAAAACAAAATTTTTTTTAAAGTCTACCGGAGCCACCACAAAAATGAATTTTTTTACATTTTTTTTCACATGACACAAGAACTAAAAGAGGGGTAGTTTCGGCTTCTTCTGGGCCCACGAATTTTCCCGTCCGCAGTTCCCCGAAAAGAAAAAGTATACTCACCAACCTTTTAGTTCCTACATTTTCCCCCAACTTCAAATGACTGCGAAAAAGTTTCAACACGTATCCTCACAAGACAACCCTATCAAAATTTAAAAAGCCTCCAAGTTACTTTGTTTTACCGGGCAGCAAGTTGCCCCTAATGTTTCAAAAAAGTTTGACAGAAAACTGGGTAAAATACTCCAGCTCTTCAATATATTGGAAACCTGATACAAAAACCCAACTGATTTTGACACAAGTGCAGGAATTCACTATACATGTGGGGGATGTGACAAAAAAAATTGTAGGGGGGGGAAAAAGCCCGAACTCTGGGCTTTTGGGTAGCAGAAAACAAAAAAACTTGCAGAAACGATGACCGCAAAAAGCTGGTTCAAATAGAGACGATGTTGGACACCTATGAAATTCAATGAAATAAATAGTTTTTAAAGAAACGACTTAAGCGGAGAAAAAACATTTAAGTGCCCAATTTTTGTCGTAAACTTAAAGCAAAAAACCGGTAGTTAAGTATTTCAAAATTTCTAAGCAAGAGGATATTACCCCTCCCGGGAAAGGTGTTATTGATGCCCGCAGGTCCCCCTCTTGCCCCACCTCCTTAGTTCCATTTCTATACTCTACTACTATACCACCTACCACGCATACCTCACCCGACTCCCCCCACTAATTAAAAGTGTGTTTTCTTAGTTTTCTCTGTATTAGGACTGAAAAAACCCCTCGTGGCGAAAGTTTCCCTTTTAAAAATGTCCCCGAACTGTAAAGTGTTTTTTTTTTTCCACATCTTGTCGGTTATCACCATACCTTCCCTAAGAACAAAAAGAAAAAGGAACTGCAGCAGGCCTTTGGCCAAAAAGGGGAGGCCTTTACAATTCATCCCCCCTAACAAAACATTTGACCAACCAATTTTCAATGCTACCCAAGAAAAAAAGTTGTGTGCCAAAATCCCATCAAAACCTTTTGGGTTTGGTTATTAGATTTTGCTGCACAGTTCTGGTAAATTACAGAATGGATATAAATGCATGGAAAGCATACGAGGAGGTAACAAAGTTGATCCCTGTATCAGAATCTTTGTAGATGAATGGTTAGAGAACGACATGTTTTTAAATTTAAACATGTGCAATTTGGGCAGCCCAATTCTTTGGGACGGGCCTACTTTCCCCATTGAACAAATGTGACACGACCTATGACTTTCTGCACCCCCTCCTGCCTACGGGTTTTTAAGTTGCTTCCCTCCGCGATTATGCCCTATTCTTTCAAGTTGTGGGGGAAAAACATCGACTCAAGGTTTTAGGGATGATTACCCCATTCTCCTCCTTTCTTCAAGTTTCTCCTACGTATGGACTGATGAAGCCACTGTGGGCGAAAGTTTCCTCAATAAAGATACCCAAGAGTTGCAAATTGTCAAATTTATCAACATCAGAAATCTTCCCTATTAGATCAAATAGAAATGACCCAAAATGGATGAAAATAGGCTAAATATCTACTGGGGCATAAGAAAGGAAATTTATAGGCGTATCCAAAGAGGTGAGGTCTTTATAAATCATATATTGACATTAAGAGGGACTTTAAAAAAGGGGATAAGAAAACAAAAAGGGGACTAAAAATTAAAGTTGCTGGGATTCTAAAACTAACCCTAAAAGTTTTTCCAGGTCTATAAAAAAAATTTGGAATAAAAAAACTATGGGCATCTTACTGACAAAAGAAAAAAATGTGCCATTTTAATAATATTTTCTTTCGGGTTTTTACACAGGAAACATAACAATATTCCAGTAATTAAATTTTTTTTAAATGGGCAGAAGAAGATAAATTATGTAACATCACAGTCACTATGAAATGTTGTGCAAGAAGGTATATAATACCGACAATATGAAAAAAAAGACACATGTCAACATCTTTTTTTTTTGTAAACGTTTCGCCTCCCAGTGGCTTTTTTAAACAAATTTTAGGACTAGGTTAAGGGCAGTAGGACTAAAACAGAAGATGGGGAATCCCTCCCCCAAACCCAGGGTAGGTACGAAAGCACCATAGCGTGGAAGTTAAAGCAGAAGCAAGGAGCCTGGCCTTATAGATAACGTCAGGGGTACAAAGAGGGTATAGTCACTGGTAGGGGGGAAATTTCCCCCGTGGAAGTGGTCCTTCTCAAAGAGTGGGAAGTTGTAGTAGTAGTTTGTCGTAGTCGGAAGGTTTTGTCATGTTTTTCAGAAAAAGATTCCATATCTTCAGTGTCTGACAATTTTTTGGCAAGTGGTAATAAACCGACAAGATAAAAATTAAACACTGTGAACATGGGTATCAGCACAGGCAGACTCCAAAAAAAGGGCGTAAGTCCCTTTAGCGCACATACCGCACATCCCAGAACTCACTCAGTTCACTACCTTTATCAAAGATAGGTATGGTTTGCCCAAAAAAAAGAGGCCACGATGCTCCATGAACAGACGGAGGACCGGATTTGGAAATGTGGGGCGCAATTTACGAAGAAGTTGCGAGAGGAAAGGGAAGAGGAAAATCCTGCTCACATTTTAGCAGTTCGACAGTTTTCCCAACCCGGAGCCAGCGGGAATGGAAACAGGGGAGGAAATAAAAACCCCAACCCCCGAAAAACCAAAAGGGATGGAAAATGTGGGGCAACAAGAAGAAGCGCCGTCCCCCAAGGA
>NC_069489.1:11910695-11940116 GCF_026875155.1 Cherax quadricarinatus | reverse complement strand
CAAAGCAAGGCAGTCCATTCTCCCAACCGGCTTAAGCCAATGCCTTACCTATGAGGTGACACGTCACTTAAAGCGGCTGCCACTATCACTGCTAGGGGACCATTTCCTCCTTACCAGCTAAACCCTTTCACACTCCCCTCCCAAACTCATCTATGCGAAGCTTCAGCCTCCTATTTTCTTCTGAAGAAGTAGAACCTCCTTCTTCAACACTTTAACCTGAGATTCAAAAACCCCCAGAAGGCATGGTGCTTGGTAACAGCCCACACTCCTGGGGTCAGTAGTGTAGTTCAGGAAAGCCAGTTAGCTACACTTAGACTCCTGGGGTCAGTATTGTAGTTCAGAAAAGCCACTTAGCTGCACTCAGACCCCTGGGGTTAGTATTGTAGTTCGGAGAAGCCAGTTAGCTGCACTTAGACTCCTGGGGTCAGTATTGTAGTTCAAAAAAGCCAATTAGCTGCACTAGACCCCCTGGGTCATATTGTAGTTCAGAAAAGCCAATTAGCTGCACATAGACTCCTGGGGTCAGTATTGTAGTTCAGAAAAGCCAATTAGCTGCACGTAGACTCCTGGGGTCAGTATTGTAGTTCAGAAAAGCCAATTAGCTGCACATAGACTCCTGGGGTCAGTATTGTAGTTCAGAAAAGCCAATTAGCTGCACGTAGACTCCTGGGGTCAGTATTGTAGTTCAGAAAAGCCAATTAGCTGCACTTAGACTCCTGGGGTCAGTATTGTAGCTGAGGGGGATGTGAAGGCTTACTCAGCCCTGTAACAACTTCAGTCAGTATTACCAAGGCTGGCTCCTCCTCAGGAAAATTAGTGAATAGAAAAAGAAATAATAACAGACAAACATAAACACTTTATTATATAGAAAATATAAAATTTAAAACACTTAAATATGAAATATTAATCCTACATTAAAGAAAATGAAAAATGAAAAATATAAATGATAACTGAATTCAACGCTAATTTAAATGTATATAAAACGTGGGTGCGGGTGTTGGTACACGTTGTTGAATCGTAGCCGTTGCTGATGATGGGGGGGCGAAGGTGTTGGTGACCACCACTGGCTAGTTCTTCACAGTATACGAGGAGTATTCTATCTCGAAGACAGGAAGCAGGTTCTTTAACCGCTGCAATGCTGTGGAGTTACGTCCTGCAATTTCATACAGGTGCACAGGTACTTTCAATACAACCTGGAGAAGTCTCTGGGCGTTAGTCCTTCTCCTGTTCTGCTCGTTGATTGCCAGGTGACCCCTCACTGACATCCTAGCTGAAAAGATAGACAGTTTACCCACGCTGCTTTAAAAAATCGCTCTCCATGGTAGTGTACAATATTCAAAAGACGTGGTGATTTTTTACATCAGTCAACCTAGAGCAAGACTGAAAGGACTAAGTTTATTATTGGTCAAAAGTGAAGCTTTTTAACCAATAAATCCACTAGAATACAAGGCAGGCATGTACTTACAGTATAGTTTGGAGCGTGAGTCGAGTGATTTACTGTTTGCCCAGAGCCCCACAAGCACACTTTCTTTCGAGGGGGGGGAAGATGGAGGATGGGTATGCGGGAGCAGACTGACTAAACGTTTAACAAGCAGCCATCAATCAAACTATCACATTAGAGGTGGGAGAAAAGCGGGAAAAACGGAGCGTGACTCACCCTACCTTAACAAGTAGCCGGCAATGAAACATCACTTTCGGGGATGGGGAAGAAAGGCGAGCTTGACTACCCAACCTTAACTATAGCCGTAAATGAAACTATCGTTGTCAATATCTCTATCACCTATCTATGAACTTTTTCCCTCACACTCCCCCATACCAAGACTTAAGTCAAGGAGATATAAGAAAAATAAGCGAGTAAAAAAGTACTAACATGTGGAAGTCGTGTAAGGCAATAAATCTTCTAACCTGACTGTACGGCTTAACCATTCAGAGAAATAATTGGATGAACCATTGATATACACAAGTATGAGTGCCAATGTCCACCTCAAGAGCACAGTTGGTTTCCCATAAAATTTTTCCTAGGTACTCAAAGGTGTGGTCCGTTTTTAAGATGAATACTTTCCCAGCAAATAAAATTTAAAGTTTGGAGATACCCCCACAAGGGCCTAAACAATCCATTTCTATTGTGGAGGATCTTGTTTCTGCGGAAGGATTTCGCTAGGAAGCCATACAGGGAAGGGAGACCAATCATGGTATTGTAGTAACACCGCACCTAAAGCCAGTATTGGAGGCATCAGTTCTTAAACAAAATGGTTTTATTATTATCTGAATCTTAAGTATAGGTCTTTTCGCAAGATACTTTTAATATCTCATTAAACTTTCACGAGCGACGTCGGAAAGGTTCAAGAGGTTTCCTATCACATACTTTTTAGGAAGTGTCCGATAAGATGTCCTGTAATATCAGCAAAATTTTTCGGGGGGAATAAACTGTGCATAATAATTTACAGAACCAAGAAAGCTACGCAATGAGTTCTTCTGTTTGGGGGAATTTCTAAAATTCTAATAAAGCTTTGATCTACAGGGAGAGGCTGCAGAGAGTTATAAGAAAGTACAGTCCAAATAACTAATCTTGTTATACCCAAGGAAGCTTTCTTTCGGCTTGGCAGTGAGGCATGTGAGCGTAACCTACCGCAAACGATGTTAATGTTTCGGATATGTTCGCCCACTTAGATTCATTACGTAAATGTTATCAAAATAAACTGAAACATTTTGGCATATTACCCAAACCTTTCTCATCTAGTCTCACGTAGGTAAGCACAGCCGTACCAAACCCGAAGGCATAGTTCTATACTGCATAGTCCTTGGTGTGTAGGAAAAGCGGTTGTACTGCTTAGAAGACGGATTAACATTACTTGATGATATGCTGTGCAATATCATCTCTGAAAAGAAGGAAAGCGTCATAAAATTTGTGTAGATCGCTATCTATCAAGGGCATAGGCTCAGCATCCACCGTAGTATAGCATTAAGGCCTCTAAGTCATAGCAAGTCATATGAAATTATACTCTCTTCTTATCCATGACTACTGGTGAACAATATGAAATATTGGAAGGGTTCAATGATCTTTAGTTTTTAATTAATTTGGTCTACTCTCGTCAAATGCATCCCTAAGGTGAACGGAACTGGTATAATTTCCGTTTGATAGATTGTCCGTCACTAAGAATCAATCATTAGACTACCGGTGGAGTAACACCTGGAATATCAGTAGGACGTCTGAAAAAGTTGACTCACACATTGAAGTAGTACAATGTCTCTAATGGTCATCCATAGAGTCATAATAGTAATGTTGGTTGCGCCGAATGGTAAAAAGTACCAAGCATGTAGTTCTTCATCATATCTAATTAGAGGTGTCAATTACGCACACTTCTTACATTCTTCCGTTGTCTTTATCAAGTTCGTGTGAAAAACTAAGTCAAAGTTGTTAAGGGAAATTAACAACGAATTTCTTCGTAATATTCTTAGGATATTGAATGATAAAAGCTTAGGTTGTCCCCTTGAACTTCTATGAGGTAGTCAACTTATCCCACACACAAATTTTTATAATATTTTATATGGACCTTTCCAGCTACTAATAAATTAATTTGACTTGATAGGCAAAATACAAGAACTTCACCCTACTTTAAAACTGCCTCCTCTGACTTTCTTTGGAAACAAAATATTTTGTACTGGTCAATTGACAAGCTTAGGTTTTTCGAAAAACTATGTCAAGGTCTCCCTCAAGTTTTGGATCTAATAGTCAAGGAGAAAACTGGTAAGAAGACCTGAACCTCACATTTACCTCCTCATTAGTCCATATCATGAAGGATGGACAATTGGCCTCTGGCCTGTCTACCCATAGAGAAGTTCTAAAGGTGAAAACCCCCAAAGAGTCACTGGAACTTCCTCATGGCAAACAAAACACGAGGGTAGGTAAACGAAATGCCACTCCTTCGGTTAAGGGAACAAAGTTTTCCCTTAAAATGACTTTAGAATCGAATGCTGGCGCTCAATCCTCCCATTAACAGCTGGATATAGGTGTGGTGAAGAGAGGCATCACTCCCAGCAGTTTAGTATAGATGTTTGCATTTAGTCAGATGACTGAATGTGTCCCACGGTCAGACAAAATTTCTCTAGGAATCCCACTCCTGGAGAAGATGGACAGAAAAGGCTTCAACCACCTCTATAGTAGTTGATGGTCTTTAAGGAATTGCTTCAGGGAAACCGAAGCTAATCAATCAATGTTAATATATTACATGTCCCCAATGAAGTGGAGAAAAAGGACTAAGATGCAATAGCGACTTCTTTCAAACGGACCAGATTATATATTATAATCAAAAGAAAGCCTAAGCCCACAAGGGGCTATATATACAGCAAACGGTAACCGTAAAGATAGCAATTTTACCATAGGTAACTCGCCTGGTACCTCGGAGCATGACGTTGGCAAACTTTACACGATCTACAATAGGTAGTGACATCTGAGGAATTTTAGCCCAAAAATTAGGTTTCCTTACTAATTTTATTAGGGATTTACCGATGCGAGAAATGTCCGGCCACTGTTAGGATCATGACCATTTTAAGACATCACTCTGTCATTGACACTTAACAACTACAAATGGAATAGTCTATCTCATCGAATTTAATTTGATACTGACTTTACCAAGATACCTTTTATATATTCAAATTTAGTATGAAAAGATTATTGTTTAGCGCATAAGGGCAATTCTGAAGAGAAGGGCAATTACGTTGTAACTGTGACAAAGGAGTCCTTCGATCTATCTAAAGGCTTAAAGAGCCGGAAAATCATAGGATGGACAGTACAGGAGAAGCCTGGCTTTGACTGAGCCTAATCAAGAAATTTAATGGATCCGGAGGTGATATCTTCACTATCATCCAACAGTGAACACGTGATCCTACTACCTCGCTTGAGAGTAGCATCACTGGTTTTTAATCGCCCCCCACATGAATATCACGAGACATTGTCCTCATCTGAACTTTCGAGGTCTCTGGACCTCTACAGGAAAAGGATCGAAACAACTCAATATCCAACTTTGGTGATGAAACGGTCAACCATCCGAAGGTAGAATGGCTCCTTTTTACATTACCTATTAGTACGGAGCAAGAAGTGAAGGAGCTAGTACGGCTTCAGAACCAACCTGTGCACCATTTAGAACCTAAATGTAACAACGTGATGGGAGGAAAAGTGTCCTACGGCCCAAGTAGTCTGAAAGTATAGCAGAGAATGAGTATCTTTAAGGTAGGGGACAGCTTATCAAGAAAGACTATACATGTGCATCCCAAGTGTCACGTAAAAAGGTAGATACATAAGTCCCATTAACTGTTCCTGAACAGAAGGTGCTTGGTCATTACAGTCTTTAAAACATCTTCCAACTTTTGGACCTCCTTAGAAGGACAACTCTGACGCTTAGGTCCCTTAACAACCACACAAATGACAAACAAGAATTAAAGAATCATTTTTACTTTCCACTAGAGCTTGATTCTAAGTCTTGATGAACCCTGGCCCTTAGGGATCGATCCCCTTTAGGTCTTTATAGGATTGTGGAACCTCAGCATACAGGTCAGCAGCTCAGCAACTTCCTCAGCTTTAATCCGGTTACGTTCTCTGATTGAATGTTCGTAAATCTTATGGGAAGAGCTGTCAGTACTGGTCAGCACCATGACGTCTCTAAGAGATCATAACTGTGATCATTTCCTGAAACTCACGATCCAAAAGTCGACACCAAACGCAAGAGTTTACCTGTAACTGTTGAAAGTTCTGGCCAGGCTGTAAGGTGGCATACCTGAAATCTTTCCTGTAAGAATTAGTGGTTTTTTCGATATCTTAAGATTTTGCCTTCTTCAGTAGTAAATACATATGAAAACCTGTGACAAAAGTTGCATAGATATTCAAGGCTGTACCAAAAATAACATACCTAAACCAGGTAGCCCAGAGTCACAGGCCATTCACAGAGGGCAGCGGTATTTTCAAACCTGAAAATGTATGAAGTTATGTCTTCACCTTCTGTGGACGGGAGGTAAAATTATGTGTTGGAATATGGTTTGCACTGACTGCAAGATGTTCCATTACTTGAAATCTCCTTCCTCTAATGTGTTGTGCGTAAATTAACTTTTTATTCTCCAATCAAGAGAGATTTTTCGAGCTCGCGATACCCACTTTTTTCTCTCTCTATTAACTCATGCTCTACTAGCTCTTTCCACACGTTTTCTCAAGCTTTTTCCTCAACTTCTCTATCCTTCTGCTCTTTCCTCAAGTTCTCTTAATTTAACCTGTTTCCCTCATATATCTTACCTGTTCCTACACGTATCTTAGCTTGTTCCTCACGTTTCCAACTAGCATCTACCTCACAGATCAAGTCAATCAACCCTCTTATTTTGGTGTTCTCGCTCTCTTTCCTAACTGTCCCTTTTCCTTGGAATTCACTCTCAATTCTCTCTCTCCTCCTCCTTTTTTCCCCTCTCACTGCTTTCCAAGATTCACTTTACACTCCTTTTTCTCTTCCTCTTTCGATATTCTACAATCTCCTTATTCTCTTCTCTTATCTATTCTCACTCTCTCTCACACACACTTTTTTCCTTCTATCTCTTTTCTCCCCTTTCTAACACTGTCTTTCTTCTCTCTCAATTCTCTCCTCTTTCAAGTCTTTTCCTGGATCTTATGCACTAATGACGATTCTAATTTTTTTCCACTGTTGTTCCTACTATAACTATCCAGCTTCATCCAAACTGTATTCATCCATAGACTTTGCAAAGAATAACCTTAAACTATCATTTGGGAAACTGAAAAGGGTATATAAGAGAAAACGGAGGGGTACCAACTTCCTGTCATTCCGCAGACAAACTATATCAACAAGGCTCGGATCTCCTGCTTCAATTAAACAATTTGTATTAAACGAAACGACGGGTTCTATCCGACGCTGAGCAAACGTAACTATGACATGGACTCAGCTTTGAACCAGCCAATCAATCCTCACCAACAAATCAAGAGTGTCCTAAGACATTATCCCTTGATAAATGAAAAGCTCATAATGAAACACGTAGATCACTGGAAAAATCTCGGGTCCCTATAGAGTCCTAATCCCTACCGCAGTGATGCACAGCTCACATACAATTAGGTGCATAATATAAATATTATATCCTGTCCTGACTTCAAGACTTACAATAAATAGAACTATAAAAATCACCAAAATCTATTAAATATACCTGTACTGTATCTAAACCATAGAGAATGAATTACTCAATGGCCTAGCTGGTAACCGTCTAGGTGGGTATACAGGCGTAGAAGTTTTTCCAAATGGTAGAATTCGAGATGGAGAATTGAAAATAAACTTTGAATTCAGTAAGTTTGATCCCTGTTGCAAGGGTCGCCCTTTGAAGGCTTCAACTCAGCACCAAGTAACAACATCCGTCCAGTATTACCAAGGCTGATGGCTTCCTCCCCAGGAAAATTAGTGAATAGACAAAGAAATAATAACAGAACAAACATAAACACATTATAATATAGAAAATAGAAATTTAAAAACACTTAAATATGAATATTAATCCTACGATTAAAAGAAAATGAAAAATGAAAATATAAATGATTACTGGAAGTTCAAACGCTAATTTAAATGTATCATAAAACGTTGGTGTCTTGTTGTTGGAGACACAGTTTGTTGAAATCGTAAGCCGAAGCTGAAGATGGGGGGGGTCGAAGGTGTAGAGACTCACCACTAGTCTAGTTCCCTTCACAGTATACCTAGTGAGGTATTCTCTCCTGGAAGACAGGACACAGTTCTTTACCGGGCTGCAATGCTGTGGAGTTACATCCTGCACCTTACATACAGGAACAACAGTACATTCAATACAACCTGGGAGAAGACCTCTGGACGATAGTCCCTTCTCCTGTTCTGCTTGTTGATTGCCAGTGACCCTTACAGACATCCAGCAGGAAAGATAACAGGTACAACACTGCTTAAATAATCGTCTCTCCATGGTATGTACAATAATTCAAAGACGTGGTGATTATTACATCATCCAACCTAGAGCAAGACTGAAAACTAAGTTTATTATTGTCAAAGTTGAAGCATTTAACCAATAAATCCACTAAATACAAGGCAGTCCTCTGAACTTACAGTAGTGTTGGAGCAGTGAGTCCGATTGGATTTAACTGTTTGCCCAAGCCCCACACTCCACCTTTCGAGTTGGGGGGGGGTGGAAGAGGGAGGGGAAGGATAGCGGGAGCTGATGAACCCTACGTTAACAAGCAGCCCAGCAATCAAACTATCACTTTTAGGGGTGGGGAGAAAAGGCGGAAAAAACGGCGGACGTGACTCACCCTACCTTAACTATAGACCGGCAATGAACTAATCCCTTTCGGGGAGGGGGAAGAAAGAGCGGGAGCTTGACTTACCCTACCTTAACCATAGCCGAGTAATGAAACTATCGTTACTATATCTCTACTCCTATCTATTGAACTTTTCCCTCACAGGGGAGTAATTTGAATCGTTATGTTAACACACTTTATGCAAAATGACATTATGAAAGAAGATAGTGAAAGTGCTTCATCATTTTTTGGATCAGAAATTATATATTTCTCTGACAAGAAGAATGCTTTATATTGGGCTTGCAAGAACGATTTACCAGTTATTTTAATGTAATATGGCAGATCCATTTGCACGCAGTTATATGAGAATGCTCTTTAAATCTTCTCTCCTTTCTAATTACTTGTTTGTCCAAGTTAGTGGAACGTTCGATTTGCTTTTGGGATGAATTAGTTTCAGTTAGATACTTCTAGCAAATTGTGTTTTATTTAGGGTGATTAACTGAGAACTCTTTTGAAAAAATCATCAAACTGTCGACTTCCTTCTTACAGACATCAAAATCTAAGGATATTTTAATGCTCGTTGTGGTGCCAATTTGAAATGTTGTTGTTATATTTAGCCTGTATAAGTATAATGAATTGCAGAAATATGCTGAAATATTTAAAGTAGCAACATTCTCTCATTAAAAACCAAAATGCTGTAATTTTATGACTGACAGTTTGGCAGCTAAAGAGTTTGCATCAATAGGAGAAATCAGAGTTGTGGAGTGTCCACGAGTGAATGACTTCCAAAGGGTCAGGATGGGCCCCTTTGTGTTCATAATTTACATAAACGACATTATGAGGGATAAATAGGACCTGTAAGCAGTTTGCTGATGACACCCATATAGGTAGCCCAAATTCATTCAAATGAGGACATTATAGCACGCCAGAAAGGCTGGATAAACTGATGTTATTGGTCGGAGAATGTGCAGATGCAGTTTAGTATAGGACAAATGCCAAAGTTCTAAACATTGAGACAAGAAAGTAACCATTCCAATAAAATTAAATAATATAGATCTTGATATTACTGAATGCAAAAAGATTTGGGAGTTTGGTTAGACATAATCTAAAGCCAAGACAAAACATTGCACAAGTTGATCGCAAATAAAGCGAGCAGAACCCTTTGCTCTTAACAAGAAACATAAAAAGAAGTCCTCAGGTGTTTTCTTCAACTCTATATATTCATGTTTAGGCCTCATTTAATTATGCCCTGCATCAGTCTGTCACCGTATTAAGAATGGATATAAATGCTCTGGGAAAACGTATAAATGAGGATACAAAGTTGATCCCATTTATCAAAATCTTCCCTATGAGGATAGACTGAGTTGAGGCATGAAATCTCGCACTCACTAGAAAGGCGAAGATTAAGGCGGGGATATGATTGAGTGTATAAATGAGAAAATAAGATACTAAAGGAAATGTAACATAGCATGCCAAGACAGGAATAGCAAAGCAACGGTTTAAGTTGTAACAAACAAGAGATTGAGGATGCGAGTGATACAAACTCTCCCGATACCGTCATAGAAGCTAAGACGTTCACTATCTATCTGAGTGAGTAGCTTAAAAATTCGGTTGGATTTAGGTCTTAAGATCAAACATTGAGGCTGCCTGATATTTATCAAAACGGCAGAAACAGACAAAATATCGTAGACAAGCCAAAACTTGCATCTTTATTTTGTGTAGTTATCCCTTCCCCACTGGCATTGCTGCTTCCCATAATTCACTTCTGATCAATCACACAGCATAGTACGAGTCCGCGTCAGCTAAGATGCAGTGCGGCATCCACTCGCTCATATTGGTTGTGAACAAAAATGTAACACGCTACGGCTTAGCATCATCCAGAGCAGTATTCTCGCCTTGTGATAAGCTCTTATATTCCAAATTTACTACATTACAATGTCAGGCAGTCTCTTCTGCTTTCTATGTCCAAATGCAAAAATGAATATATAGTGGCATGTTTTGATACACTAACTAATAAATTGTGGTAGGCATTACATGGCACATCCATGTTATTGAAAAAAAATGGCAAGGAAAAAGAGCCAACGAATATTATTTGCGTGGTGGTAAACATAAATATTTATATTTTTTATAAATCTAGAAAGAGAATGGAACAGAATTCATCCTCGTAAGCCAAGCTTGTCTTAATAGACCGGCTAAAATGCCGGGAGGAAGGGCAAGTAACCCTTTCATTCTGTATACATTAACCAAAGCTAGAAAGAGAAAATTTTGCTTTCGTTTTGGGCCAACCAGCCTCGGTAGGATAACGGACGGTTTTTGAAAAAAAATATATAACTCAGATGTGCATTCATAATTGTCTTTGTTAGAGTTACTCGCTAGTTGGTTTATGTATCTGGCTCCGCAGATGCTACAAAGAATTTCTGGTGTTTCTGAATGATAAACGAATTCTGAACCCAAGCCTATGACGAAATCTTAGAATGTCTTTTGTGAATACTTGCTAGAGAGGACAAAATTTGTTACATGAGATGAAGACGATTAGACCAGCCCAAAAGCCAAAACATTGATCATCAGCACTGCAGCACAAACTCCAGACAATCATCATTTTTCCTGTCCTCACATTCAAGTAATTTATTATTCATAAAAGAATGGTAAAAAAAAATTTTTTTTTGTTTTTTATTAACTTTCATTCTATGAATAAGTCTTCCTTCAATGACTTTGTCTCGGCATAATGAAAAAGTAGTAAAAGTAATATCCCATTAATAATTCTTCTCAACAATTGAAACGTTGTCTTGCTTATATTTTTGTCTGGCTTCATAATGGTCAGAAAAAGTTACATTATACTCTTGTGGTAATAGTCACTGTTTTCCAAAAAAAATTACAGAAAATACATACTTGGCATTTCAGTTAATGAGTTGCGAGTCTTTGCAACATCTGCAACGTGGAAGACCCTTACAGGCCGACCAATAATTGACAACGAACATGATTTCCGACTTTAAGTGAACTTATGTTTTAGAAATCTATATATTCTTCATATTGTTTTCATTAATCCGGAAAAACTAACAATGAGACAGTAGAAGCAAAAGCAGTAGTATTAAGGTGAGCAGTCCCCCTCTGTTTTAATAGAAGGTGGAGAGTCCACAGCATAAAGCAGAGACATGAGACAGAAACACTTAAATGGAGCATATAAGTGAGCAGCATAAGTTGAAGTTAATCTATACACAGGGTGAGTACAGTCCACCAGTGGAAGAAGAGTAATAGGAAACTTGTTGTTAGCACTCAACTGGGGGGAAGCCAGAAGTGAGGCCAAACATTAGTTGTAATAAAGACATTCCGTGGGCTTGGGAGTCTTACTTATCAATTGACTATAAACAATATCTGCCTTTGAAAGATTCATCGAAGACTATAAATAACTATAACATCAACTAGACCTAAACATTAGTGACCATGATACTAACACATAACATGCCATACAAGACATAAACATTAGTTGACATGAACTATCATCATAACATGCAAGCAGACAAACACAAGTGAACATGAACTACCATATAACATGCACTAGACATAAACCTTAGTGAAATGAACTGTCCCATAACATGCCAACTAGACATAAACACACTTATGACATGAACTTCACACATAACATCACTAGACATAGTAAGTAGTAGTCGCGGTGGAGGAAGGAAGTAGTAGAGGGGAAGAAAGAAGGAGGAGCCAGACAAATACTAAGAAAGGGGAGCATCTGCAAGGGAGCTAGGTGCCCACAAGGAAAGCGAGAACACAGAGGTGGGGAATAAAATAAATGAAGAACAGAAAGCACAATGCAGAGGAAAGAAGACAACCCCGAAGAGAAAAGGCATAGAGGAATAGGGGAAGAGGGAGAAGCCGACAAGGAGTAATCATTTTAAGTCACGGGTGCTCTGAAGTTTGGAGCATTTTAACAAACTGTAGTCTGGAGAGAAGTCATCTACATGAGACGAAGAGCATGCTAGAAGTTGTGTATAGAAAATGTGCATTGGGAGGATTCAACTAGAGCGGCGACTGTTAAAGTTGGAAGTAGGAACGACAGTATTTAGAAGAAGACCAGTCAACAGAATGGCTGTGATCTCTGACGTGACAGAAGAGAGCATATTAAGTGTCGGCAAGCCAAACACTATTTTTGTGCACCGGAAGTCGGTCAGAAAGAGATCGGGCCAGTTTCTCCAAAGTTATTGAAGAGGACAGAAGGAGCAAGAAATAGTAGAACACCAGGAACACGGTAGAGGGAGAGAGGTATGAACCGAGATTAGTGCGAAGAGTGTTAGTCAGTGGAAAGTAAGTTTGATGTCTAAGGAACAGAGAGAGTGGTTGAGATTAAAAGACCGGATATGTAGGGAAGGCAAGAGGACAGAAGAGATCCCAGGATAGAGGAGTTTGGGAGAGAAGAATTGCGTTTGGCACGTGAGAGGGCAGAGTCCTATGAAATGGGAAGGGTAGCCAAGACGAGAAAACGAATTAATGAAGCGAGGAAATTTCTGCTGGAAGGAAAACCGAGGATCACAAGCTGCAGAGGGCACAGAGAAAGAGGGAGAATAAGAATCACATTTCTTGACAGGGGAAGCATGAATAGGAAAAGTAGTGACATGGAATGCCACTGTGAATAGGTTTTGCGATAAACTTAAAAGGCAAAACCAGTAATCTGAGCGGTGGACATGGACATCAAGGAAAGGAAGCAAGGAATTAATTCCCCATTCAGACTTTAAACTTAATGGAAGGTGGGAAAAACTGAAGACATGTATGTGCCACAGAGTAAAGATTCATCTGCATAGCCGGAGCCAAGTGAAGGTCGCACATCGATGGAGGAAGAAGAACAATCTCGAACCATGTAAACATTAGCAAAGACAGGAGAGAGAGGAGAGCCCATAGCGACACCGAAGGTTTGAGAATAATATTTCCCTTGGAAGGAAAAGGATGTCAGTGGAACGCCTTCCATCTGAACAAAAAACTAATGGAAAAATAAATAAAGAAACGACTAGGAAAAATAAGAATAATGACTTGAGGATTTTACTTAAAATTTAAATATAATAAAAAAAATGGTCTTTGGTTCTTGTAGTTGGGCAGGAGTAGGTAAGGCCCTGGACAGATCTTCTGATATTAAAGATGATGTAGGTTATCCTGGGCGGATGGTGATAGTCCGATGTTTTGGAATCTCCTCTATCACTTGGTTGGAGCACCACAAGCAGAATAAATAAGGGCCGGTAATAGTCTAATAATTGTTAATAAGTCCAATTAACAAATGTCTTGCTCCTTTATCTGGCGTCTACCCTGGATGACCACGCCAGGAACAGAGCTGGTAATAAGAAAAAATAAACTGGTTACCAATGGTTATGATAATATAACATTTAAGAATGGAAAAAGAGTGAAAAATGCCAAAATCATTACTGGTAACCAGCAAACAAAAGAAAGGAACAAACAGTAATGCTCCTGGTAGATCACCCTACCTGATTAGGAGAAGATGGAGGTGAAGTGACTCTTCCAAACTTCAACCCACACCAGGTAAGGTCAGTACTACCAGGAGTAGAAATTTGAACAAATCAGACACCAAAAACTAGTTTCGCCCCAGCCCGCCAGAGGGGGGGGGGGTGCGCGACGTAACTCTCTAATGGTTCCGTGTTGTCTGAACAACCTTAACCCCACTCACGCCTACTTTTCCCTCACAAGGAATTACAGTCCACACAGAGACGGATAAGATCAAGAAAGAAATCAATAGGTATAGGGAGATGAAGAAACCCTTCATGGGCCTTCTCTCTAAGAAAATCAAGGACATCATCAAGAGGGACATTGGTGAAGAGGGACTCAACGTCAAGACATATCTTACAGGTCGGGAGAGAGTGAACCTATTCAATGAAGTCTTGAGAGTGACGGAGGTTGACAGGAGAAAAAGTACCAAGAAAGGGAGTGAGGGTTTTGGCCAATCTAGTTGAATCCTCACTAATACACAACTTTCCTTGTATGAATCTTAGTCCTGGCTTCGTCTCTGTAAATGCCTTCCTCTCCCACTACATTGTAAAATGCTCCAAACTTAAGAACACCCGTGACTTAACCTGATTCCTCCTTTTTCTTCTTCTCCCTCTTCCCCTATCCTCTTTCCTTTTTCTCGTCTGGGTTGTCTTTCTTTCCTCTGCCTTGTGTTTCTGTTTCTTCATTTATTTTATCCCCCCCACCTCTGTGTTCTCGCTCTCCCTCTGTGGGCACCTAGCTCCTTTGCAGTGCTCCCCTTTCTTAGAATTTGACTGACTCCTCCTTCTTTCTTCCCCACTACTGCTTCCTTCCACCACCGCTACTACTACTACCACCACTACTACTACTACTACTACTACTACTACTACTACTACTGCTACTACTACTACTACTACTACCACTACCACTTCCTGCCTATAAATACCCGTCCTGCTCTACTTCTCGTTGGTACCTAGTCTCCATGCCTCAGACTGTACGTGTAGTCCACACGCCATACAGCCAGTGTTGCATCTCCTCGCCGCTGTCTGAAGTCTCCACGTTTCAGCCTGTATGTGAAGTTTTGCACGCCATACAGCTAATGTTGGCTCTCCTTGCCGCTCACAGCCAGTGTTGCCTCTCTTCATCCAGTGGAAGTTACTGGACCTTCGTCTAGTGCAACAGGACTGGTGCGTCGGTGGCTGCCTACCCAAGGCAGGAAGCCTCCCTCTGCACTCCTGTTGCTGTCTGAATCCCGCCCTACAGCTGAGTCTGAAGTTGCACGCCTACAGCCAGTGTTGCCCCCTCCTCGCCGTTCAGGGCATACAGTGCTCCATCAACTAAGCCTACCGTGTGCCGGCTCAGCAACGCTCCACAAGGAACTTTAAAGTTAGCCAGAAGTACTGTGTCTACTCACACATAGTTGTCAAGCCAATTATTCTCCCCAGATTTGGCCCCCAAAATCTAATTTAACGATGCCTTCAATATCTTTTCCCCTTTCTCCCCCTTACCCCTCCTCTACCACAAACACCTTCTTACTCTGTCTAACTCGTGCTCTAAGGCCTACCCTGCCTCACCTCTTCCAAACCCAATTCTTTTTTCGCTTAACCTCAAATACTCTAATCTGTCATTTCCACTATCTCCTGGGAAAATTTAAGACCAGATCACTGGCGCCCCTCAGCTGAAGTCTTTAAAACCAACTCAGGCTTCAAATTTCTTCTTGACAGACATTCTTACGAAACGTACACCTCAACCGAGACCAGACAAAAACTTCTCAACGCAGGCTTCACTATTATTTGGACTCCTGAGCACCGCGCCAAATGCACAGTGATCGCAAAACACGTAGACTATTCTCTCATGACTGCCTATGACACAGACAAAGAAGACTTAATCAAAGACATTAGTGCTAAGAACAAAGACTCTGTTGACGATATTTACAGACCTGAAAACTCTATATTACAAAAAAGTAATTTTTAAAGATGGTAAGTTTTACTCATTTTGTAATAAAGAGTTCGGGATACATAAATACACGTTAAAATAAGTTAATCTTTAATATTATATAAAACACACAATCTTTGGTCTAGAGGTATTTAAAATATATATATACATGTTACAATAATAAATTATAATTAGCATTTTAACTTAAAATATAAATAATTCCCGACCTACACAGGTAACAACTCGTCTGACAACTACTTGTGTCACTATATATCTATATATGTATAGTGCCATGCGCTGGCGCTGGCAAGACGTGTGGCGGGCTAGCTGCGGGATTACAATTATAAGTCCCGGATCAACGAGGCTTACCAGGTTAAGACTCAACAGGACTTATTGGTGAATACTCCGGGTAAAAAGAATTCCAGTGAAGCGAGAAAGACATTTCAAAGCACCGTTTCAAGTAAATTGTGGAAATGTTTGTGCAGTTTGTGAATGTTGGTGATGTGGTGGTGTAGTGAGGATTACGGACAGTGGAGGTGTTGGGGGAGTACAATTCAAGGCCTACACTGTTACTGAGTACCGGCCAAGAATTATCGTACATACCAAACCTCGAAAAGCTCTTATAAAACATCTATAACCAGCACATGCACCATGCTTCCATTAACGTGAAATGATTGTGTCCGATGCATGAAGACTTTTTAAAGGCTTATGTTATGGAAAAACTATGTGAAAAAAAAAAAAAATTAAATGTTAACGAGGGAGTGACCATTCATGCACCTCCCCCACCGTCACGGGGGTGGGTAAGAGTTGGATGTTGTATCTTAGATGGTGAGTGAACACAATTGGTTCAGCAGTTGCCCATACCACATTGGTTCATAGTGTAACATGGGAAACAAATAAAGGTTGTGATGGTAAAGACTAGTGTGGAACACTATATAGTGTGCAAAGTCCATGTGGTAATTGTACTGCCCCGTGATAACCCCACTTCAACGCTGCCGCTCCCCATCGCTAATTCCCAAGGGAAGTTTTCCCCCTTCCCCTCCGGCCGGCCCCCACAAACTCCCCTTCAGGCCACCACGGTCAATTCACTAACTTCCACCACACATACCCACCCAGCATGGTCATATTCCACTCCGATTGTCTAGTCTAGCAGATGATGCCAACCCAGGAGGAAGCGACAGCCAGGGAAATGGCACGGCTGGCATACTAGGTGAGGCAAGTGTCGGTCATGCTTACAGCTTCTTGTGTCTCAACTCTAATGGTTTTCCTCCTCCGCAAACACGGTAGTTGCCCTGTTTCAGGATGTCCACCTGTGAAGTGAAGATCCCAAGCACCCTCATCAACCTGAACCCACTCCAACAGATATTTATCTCATCAGACAATCTCTTGGAAGCAATCAAAGCCACAGGTACGAAGGAGCACTCACACATAGTTCCCAAAGCGCCAGTCCACACGCAGGCTGGGAAACTTCACAGACCTCCTGAAAAAAGTAAACGATGGTTCCACTTCTTAAATGCTCCACCACCCATCAAGGCATGGCAACAACTTCTACTTTTTGGCAATGCTGCTTAGCTGTGGCCGGAAAAAAGGGGAAAGAGGCTAGCCTCAATGAATAATTAAATCCTTAAGAAGATTTTCCTAGAGTTGATAACCCGTCATTCTACCTTTCCCCTTCAAGCACAAAATAGAGAGAGGCAGAACCCCCATCACTCTATCTGACAGATGAAAAAAGACAGAGCCAAGTGGCAAGAAAATTGAAGAGGCAACACAGTGGGGCAATCAGAATTCTTACCAGTGAGATACAGTTGCTCCCAGGATGCTGACACTGCTGAAGCACATAGAGAAAGCACCCTGCCATGGAAACCAGTTGCACCAACAGACCAACTACTCTGTCCCCACGATGGAAACCCTTGAATTGTGAGAAGACTCAGACATTTACAAAAGCAATATTGTCGATTCGCCATCTGGCTCAGCTGGGGTTACACAGGAATAAGGCCACAGCATGAAAGAAATGGTTAATCCAGTTATTGGGGAAAATTGCAGAGATCACTGCTTTCAAGAGATCACAAGGTTCTCAACAAATCCTTGCTGGTCTGATTCCTGATGAAATTAGACCTTTCTTTTTTGGTGTCAACACACTGGCACGTAAAAGAAGGATGGAGGAATTCGGCCAATTGCAGTATGCCAACACGTTACGCGTTACGCCGCCTCGTACAAAAGCTGCGTCCGTAAGTAATTCGTGCACAGGCAGCCATGATGCTTCATCAACCCAACCAGCTTGCGTGGTGGTCTATCAGGAAGTTAAGCAGCGGTTCATGCAACAAGGGCATATATCAACAACCCTGCCTGAGGACAATGCAGTGGTAAAATTAGATTTCAAGAATGCGTTTTCATCTCCTGAAAAGAGACGTGGTATTAGCAGTCAGTACAAGAACATTTCCCCTGTCTCTTCCCTTTTGTTTTCAGCTGGGTATATGCCAGGAATCAATGCTTCTCTTTGAGAGCATGAAAATCACATCATCGGAGGGTGTCCAACAGGAAGATTCCTCTTGCACCATTTCTCTTCTGTATGCAGTGAGGGAAATCACAGTCAACTGACCAGAGCGAGCTAAACATCATGGTTCCTAGATGATGGCACACTTAGCAGGTACAAAGGAGTCCCTCCTACATTACCTTACACAAGAACTGACACGGGACAGGAAAGTGGTCCTCATCCTGAATCCATCCAAATGTGAAATCAATCTCATTCAGTCAACAGGTGATAAATGCAGTGAGATGCAAACTACCAGGATCAGCAGTCATGCCCCCACAAATAGTGGTGCTTTGCAGGGAGCATCCATCTGGAAGCAATGCCATTGACACAATTCTCAGAAGAAATTGCAAGAGTTAAGGAGAATGGAACAACGCATAGCAAATCTGGACACCCCGATGCCTTGTACATCTCACAAATGCTTGAGTCTGCAAGGTTGACATATTTCCCTAAGATGTGCACCTTCATAATGATAACCAGTGGTCTATACTGAGCACGATATGACATATTCTGAGCAGATTTTATTATACGAAAGTACTTTAACCTTACTCTAGAAGACGGGCAGTGGAAACCAAGCTAGCACTTCCAGTCAGACTAGGAGGGCATTGGTGTCCGCAGTCATCACAGATTGCCCGTTACCTGCTTTTTCTGTCCTGGTATTGCATCCAGAGAGCTTGTAGCAGCGATTCTCCCTGAACATCTTAGTGACAAGATTGGAGCCCAATGACCAAAAATTCATTGACGGAGCAATTGATCTGGGATAATCTAAACGGGCACAGAAAACCAGACCTGCTCCCCCCAACAACTACAAACAATCGCACTGGGATGTCCCAATAGTGGAAAATATAGGCCCCTCAACCGATGCTTCGATGTTCAGGGAAGGATAATAGCCCCCCATGCGGCAGTGAGAGCCCCTCAGCTGGGGACTTTCTGTTGGCTGTTCCCCAACTCCAGCCATTGGCACAACGCCTCGAACCCACAGTACCAATCCGCATCGGTGTTGCCCATTCGACTTGCCGCACCTATTTCTCGGCCGAACACAGTGGTATTTGTGGCAGTGAAGCAGCAGACCGATTCGGGTACCATGGTCTTGTGTGCCGAAAATCCGAGGAAAGATTGCAAACATGAGGAGGTTAATAACATTATCAAGAGGAGCCCACAACTCTGGATGCCCAGCATAAGGAGCCACCCCCAACATGCATTGATGCAGCCAAAAAGCGTCCATGATGGTATCACAACCTTAAGCCGGACAGATGGAAGCAGTGGTTGGGACTGATACTTGTGCAATCTACTTGGCTGAACCTACTCCCAATACACCAGGGAGGAAGGAGGGCAGCTGCCAGCTTTAGGGAGTCCCAAAAGTCTAGAAAATATGGAGAACTTGCCCATCATTATATTTTTTGTTCCCAAAGGCCCTCAGAGACCCTTGGCCTCATGGGAAAAGGTGCATCTAATATCCTTAAGGAGCTGGGAACAAGACCATCAGGGTAACTAGGATCCCAGGGCAGCATTTTCTGTTCCAGCGGCTCAGTGCGGCTGTCAAAGGGTAATGCATGCTGCATTTTTTGGCACACGCACCAGCTCTGAGGAGCTGGATAGATTTTCGCCTTATAAACGGTGATACACACTAACAACATGTACCGTATAGGCCACCTTTATATCAACAATGTATCGCTTAAAATCTTCTGTGCCATTTATTTAATACAATATCCTATTGGTACAAAAAAATAGTTTGAAAAGATGGTGGTAGGGAAGGGAATATTCAAATGGCTTCAGGAAGAAATCCAAATATCCTTCCTTGAAGAAAGATGAATATCAGATTGGAGGAGAGAGTAATGGAGTAGGTGAAACGTATCCAGATAATTTGGGAGTGGACTTCAGCGGATGGGTCTATGAAATATGATGGAAATCATAGAATTGATGAGGAAAAAGAGTGATGGTGCTCTTAGAGTCTGTGGAGACAAGAAACTTTGTCCTTGGAGGCAAAGAGGGGAATGTATGAAGAGATAGTTTACCAACGCTCATAATATGGGTGTGTAAGCGTGGGTGATGAATTTGCAGCGAGTAGAAGGATGGAGGCATGGAGATGTCCATTCTGAGGCAATGTGTGGGTGAATATAATGCATAGAAATTCGTAGTTTGGAAGTTAGAGGAGTGCGGGATTGCCAAAACTGTTGTCCAAGGGCTGAAGAAGGGTTGTTGAGGTGGTTCGGACATGTAAGAGAGAATGGAGCGAAACAGAAATACTCAAGAGGGTATCAGTCCCTTTAGTGGAAGGAAGGCGGGGTAGGGGTCGGCCTAGGAAGGGTTGGAGGGATGGGGTAAGAGGAGGTTTTGTGTGCGAGGGGCCTTGGACATCCAGCAGGCATGCGTGAGCGATGTTTGATAGGAGTGGAATGTAGACAAATGGTTTTTAATACTTTGAATACTTGACGTGCTGTTGGAGTGTGAGCAAAGTACAATTATGAAGGGATTCAGGTAAACCGGCATCCGGACTTGAGTCCTGGAGATGAAGTACGTGCCTGCACACTGACGGAGGGTGTAAATGTGTGCAGTTTAAAAACTGAAGTGTAAAGCACCCTTCTGGCAAGACAGGTGATGAGTTAATGATGGTGAAAGTTTATCTTTTTTCCGGGCCACCCATGCCTGGTGGGGAATCGGCAGTGTGATAATAAAAATAAAATATATATATATATATATATATATATATATATATATATAAATATATATATAGTATTATATATATATATATATTATATTCTAAAATAATAAATTATAAATAATAATTTGTATAATAATAAATTATGAACAACTCCGTTTCCTCACACGACCCTTATAATGATGCTCTGTGTCCCACACGACACTTATTCGCGTTTGTGACGCTCCTTCTCCGTGTCACTCAACACCCCTTTCCCCGTGGATGAATGCTCCCTTCCCCTCAACCGTGTCCCACTAGACACCCTTTTCTCTGTGTTGTCAAACGACACTCCTAGTCTGCGTGTCACAAGACAACCCTTTTACTCTGCGTCCCATACACAATACTCTAACTGTGTCACTCTTGACACCCTGTCTCTGGCGACAAAACGCTCACTATCGACGTAGCGTTCTTTCGAGAGCCATCACATGATACTATTCATGTACACTACAACCAGCCATCATCCAGTGTCACACGACACCCTTTTCGTTCGCAGTGTTCCACTCCAACATACATTTCGCTAAGTGTCACACACGGTCCCTAGCGCCAGTTCATTGTAACACTCCAACCTTTTCTTCATGTAATGTTCCACTAAAACAGCATCAGAAGACTCCGGCCAACAGTTGACCAGCATAGGCGGTGAGTCCCCAGACATCACCGGTAGTCCTGTAAATACTCTCCAAGACCGGTAGAAGTACACCGTAAGATGGTCTGGTGAGTACTATCTACCGCCTTCAAGACCAATTGACACACCGCAAGGTGGTCCGATGAATTACTAGCAGAACACCATGCTGCAAGCTCACTGAGTGCGGCCGTCAAGTAACTGAGGCCATCATACTCAGTGAGCTGCGGTGAGCGCTTCCTCTAACGCCAGTAGAAGTCAGAAGAATACCAAAAGATGGGCAGGAGAATACTCTCTACTGCCAGTAGATCTATAGTGTAAGGTGTTCTGGTAATTACTGCTTAGCTGCGTACCTTGAGATGTTCAGGTACTTAATGCTTCTAAAGCCAGTAGATGTGTACCATTAGGTGTTCAGGTACCTACTGCTTAGATGCGTACCGTGAGGTGTTTAGGTACGTACTGCTGCTAAGGCCGGCTCAGCAGTCCCCACAATGGGTTTGATGACGTACCCAGTGGTACTGCCGGCCAGTAGGTTAACTATTTAACCGCTAGTTTGGTAGGGGGCCGCAACACTCTACCATCCTCAAAATACGCTGTTCAACTCCTTCTGATGCCTCTACACTCGTCAATCAAGGAACCCTTGCTAAGACCATCCGCATTCCTCCAAACACCCTTTTCACTCCAAACTTTCACCCCATCACACAGTGTCTGAAATGCTACAAATTCGGCCACGACAAAATCTCATGCACTTCCACACAAATCTGCTCCGGATATTCAGCAACTGCCCACTTCTGGAACACTTGCAACCTCCCCCTTAAATGTTCTAACTGCGGTGGGTCACACTGCAGTTGCAAATTCCTGCCCTACTAGAAAAGACATTCTCTCCACCCTCAGAGCTAGCCAACCTCCCTTCCTCCCCAACCCCTTCCCTGCACCTCCCACCCCTACCATACCTTACTCCCCAATGCCTGGGTTACTCCACGCACTTGGTCTACCTCTCCTACTCTACACACTTCAAACACCAACACACAGACTACAATCACTTCTCCTTCTACACCTACACCCACACTAGACTACAAAACTAACTGTCAACTCGCCACTGCTGCCCACTCTGCGATGGTAATCTCTCAAGCTTACCAATCAGACTACTCACATGTCCTTAACCTAATCTTGTCAGCTAACAATCTTCCCTCTTTAATTATCCCTCCTTCTTGCTTCTCTTCTAAGCCACCTAAAACCTCTACCTCCTCCCTCTCTTCCACCCCCCACTTCCTATACCCACCAGCTCTCCTCCTCCCCAACCCCTCTTCACTACTTCTACCCCTCCCACCAACACCACTACTGCTGCTGCTAAGACCACCCCTCCCCGGACCTCCTTACCCACTTCCTCATCCCCAACCAAAGCTTCCTCTTCCTCATCCCCTACCAAAGCTTCCACTTCCTTTACCTTCGCCCACTCCTCCACCACAACCAAACCTTCATCCAGGTCAAACTCCACCTCCTCCAGACAAAATCCACTCAAACCTAAACCTGCCCCAACTTCTGACAGACAGACAAAAGAACATAAAAACAGATCCATCTCTTCCTCCCCCTCCAGAAAACGGGTCCGTAACACCTACAAACACACATCCACTGATGGCACCACTATCACTATCCAAACTCCTCCCCCGACAAAAACTTTGCTGTGACGAATCCATTAAATCATGTTTAAAGTGATTCAGTTCAACGTACGTTCTTACTTTACAATTGCACACCTACTGGCCGAGCTCCTTAAAGCAGAGAGGCCAGATATTGTTTTACTAAACAGTACCTGCCTTAAAGCCCCTCAACATATCCACCATTATGGTTATACTGCACTACAGTCCCCCTATGATCCCCACGATGGGGTTGCCATCCTTGTCAAATCCAACATAAAACACGAATTTCTCCCAATCCCTTTTATTCACCAACACTGTCTTGCAATCAGAATACACACCCACCTTCGCCCCTTTATCTTTTTCACCACCTATGCTCGCCCAAGCACTATTCTCTACATATACGACCTTTCCTTAGTCTTCAACTACACCAACACACCAACATACCTACTAGCTGACATGAATGCCAAACACACCGCCTTTCATCACACCAGTAACAACCAACTTGGTCACCAATTACTCAACTTCGCAAACCATAAACACCTAATTCATTTCGGCCCAGACTTCAACACCTTCTACAACCACACGGGCCAAGGCAAACCAGACATCATTCTGGCAAACCGAGCCAGCTCTCTATTTCAACACTACATATCACCTGGCCCTATTATAGGCTCTGATCACATCTCAGTCATCTTACACATCTCCTCCAACTCTATCCTCATCCCGACCACACCTTCCTTCTCCTACAAGAACGCTGACTGGGATGCTTTCAAACAACACATAGGCAATACTAACCTCACCTATGACTACAACAACAAACCTATCTCTGACATTGACACTCAACTTGATTTCATACAGGACACCATTACACAAGCAGCCAGCACTGCAATACCAAAGAAAACTCACACCACTCGTTATTCTTTCAAACCCTCACTCAGAACAAGAAGACTAATTATCTGCTACCACAACCACTTCCTCTACAACACACACAGATTTAATCAAGTCTGATTAGATCTCATTTACCTTAGAAACAACATTTTACACAGCCTAGACCACGACCACAACAATCACTGGTCACAACTCATACAACAAGGCACAACTCCCACCAACAAATTCAAACACATCACCCACAACAACACACACATCTCAGACCCGCAGGCTGCTACTAACATCTTCAAACACATCTGGGAGAACATCTTCCACCCTCACCCACCTCACCCTAACGCTATTCAACATATTCAGAACATAGAACACTGGAACACTGCACACACACACAAGAAACAACACCAGATAGCCACATCCATCTAAACTCTCTTACCTCCTCCCAAGAACTCGACACTCCTTTCACCAACACAGACATTAAAACTCTCCTCAGACACCTTCCTCCCAAGGCTCCTGGTGCCTCTGGTCTAAACCATATTATCCTAAAACACCTTCCTGACTCTATCATTACTGCCTACACAAAAATCTTCAATGCCTCCCTTGCCTCTGGATACTTCCCTTCTCTCTTCAAAGCTGCTACTGCTATCCTCCTTCCTAAACCCCAAAAAGACCACTCTGATCCTAGAAACTATCGCCCTGTCAGCCTCCTCGAAACTTTAGGAAAACTCTTTGAAAAACTCATCAATCATCGCCTTCACAGATACCTGGAACACAACTCTCTACTTTCTGATGACCAGTTTGGCTTCAGAACACACAGATCCACACAGGATGCCATTAACATCATTCTCAACTACATCCACATAAACACAAAACAAAGAAACAGGACAGCCCTGGTTGCAAAAGACGTTGAAAAAGCTTTTGACACTGTCTGGCACGAAAGGCTCAAGTACAAACTCTGCACTAACTTTAACCTCCCTCTCATTACTCGTAAACTCCTATGCAACTTAATAGACGGCCGTATCATGAGAATCAAATTCCAAGGCTGTTACGCTGACTACTTCACACTAAATGCTGGAGTACCCCACGGATCTGTCCTCTCCCCTACCCTCTACATTTTATACACTAACGACATTCCAACACCTGTATACCACAACTCCATCACACTAGCCTATGCAGACGACATTACACAACTTATCACTCATGCCAATATAGATACACTCACACACAAAACACAAAACGAGGTCGACAGGAAAGCCATCTGGGAACAAAAATGGAGGATCAAAACCAATGCAGCTAAATCCAGCATTACGTATTTTAACTACAGGAAACGTGATCCTCCATTACCTGTCGAGCTCAAAACTGCTGACACCCGCACTTACATCCCCATCACACAATCTGTCACTGTCCTTGGTGTTAATCTTGACTACCTACTTCGCTTACAAGGACACATTCACTCAAGGCATGCAATAGCTAGTAAGGCCCTTGCGGGCCTCTACAAGCTGCAACATGCCTCCCAGCGCACCAAACTACACCTCTACAAATCCCTAATACGTCCTCTGATAACTTACTCTCCTCTAGCCCTCTCCCTTGCAGCTAAAACGAACTTACTTAAACTGCAGCGTGTCCAGAACAAGGCGCTGCGCTGGGTGCTTGTTGTCAGATGGGAAAACTTCGCCACAAGCGAGTCTCTCCAGGCCCAATTAGACATCCCTGCGCTGAATCTGTCCTGGAAGGCGCTCAGTGACAGACAGATAGACAAACTTGAGACACGACAAGACTACTGGACCTCTCTCCTTGACGAAGACATTCACAGACTCACAAACCAGCACAACCTTTTCTACTCATTGTATAATCCTGCTCCTAACCCTATTTACAAATAACTGTGTAGGCGAAACGTTTCGAAATAAAGATACCTAACTGTTGCATATGTGTCTTACCTAACAACACAAATAACCTTGGATTCGCTGACAGGTACCTTCGCTGACAGGTACCATTCTCTTACCCACGTTCGCCTTAGCTTTAGGGTTAAGACATGGCTCAATTCTACACTCCTCTCTCGCGCTAATCTTTGCCTGTCCCGTCCTTCCCGCTCACCCCACCGGAGTCCCAACAGATGTGCCTGAACTTCTCTCAATATCTGTCCCACGATCGCCTTCGCTGCTGGGTTAAGCCATGGCTCTATTTTCGACTAAGAACACTCCTCTCCAGCACTATTCTTCGTCTGTCCCGTCTTCCCCGCTCATCCCATTTGAGATCTTACCTGAACTATCGTTCGTTCGTACTTCTCGTTAGTGTGACTTTGTAAATGGTCCAAGTCATACTGAAACGTCGTCGTGAGCTCCTCTCTTCTATGTGCAGGTTATTTGTGTATCGTTCCAGTCACGGTATTGTGCCTTTTTTGTTATTTATATCACGGAGTTGCCCGGATAACTGCAATCTAATCTCTGTCCCAGACTTTCACTTGGCCGATTTCATGGGACTGAAAAATTACCTGGGTGTGCTAAATTGCAAATGCAGGAAACATAGATATCATTGCTATAACAGAGACCTGGCTCAGTCTGAAAGATAGAGAGATGCCCTCTGAATGTCACATACAAGGCTATAAATTATTCCACACTGACAGGGTCAACAGGAAAGGTGGTGGAGTAGCGATGTACGTCAGAGACAATTTAAAGTGTTGTGTTAGACAAAATATAAAATTAGAAGCGTCAGCCACTGAATCTGTTTGGTTACAGCTTCTCGAGGGCCTTGAAAAACTAATTTAAGGTGTGATTTACATGGCCCCAAATCTTGATAGGGAGTGCAGTAAACTTCTATGGGATGAAATTCGTAAGGCCTCTACATACGAAAATTTATTGTGATAATGGGAGATTTCAACATAGATAGATTGACTGGAGCAATTTTTGAACAGGAATTTAGAATAAAGTGACTTTCTTTGATACGATTCAGGATTGTTTTTTAAAGCAGTTTGTGACAGAGCCAAACTAGAGGAAAAAAATCTGCTTACTTGGTTCTTACCAGCAGGGAAATGCTAATTAATGATCTGAGGTTAATGATGAGCTCGGGAAAGTGATCACAAATCACTCAGTTTTCATATATCATGGAATTCCCCTAATAATGGCAATCAAGTCTCTGTCCCTGACTTTCCCCTTGGCAGATTTCATAGGACTGAAAAATTACTTGGGTGGGCTGAACTGGAATGACCTGACTATGGGTCAGGTAGGTGGTGATGGTTGCCGATATGACTTTTCCATGGCATAGTTCTAGCTGTCCAGACAACTTACGTTCCAAATAAGGAAATCAGATCAAGGGAAAAATGACCCTAAATGGATGAACAATAGATTAAAACATCTCATTGGTCAAAATAGAGGCATTTATATGCAAATCAAAAGAGGAGAGGTGCAATTAGAAATCAATATATTTTAGTTAAAGACAGAAATAAAAAAGGGAATAAGAAAAGCAAAAAGAGATTATGAGGTTAAAGTTGCAAGAGAATCGAAGACTAACCCAAAAGGATTCTTTCAGGTATACAGAAGTAAGACAGGGACAAGAAGGCCCACTCAAAAGTAACTCGGGTTAGCTCACAGACAGTGATAAGGAAATGTGTAAAAATTTTTAACACATACTTCCCTCTCAGCTTTTATTCAGTAAGATACTATCAATATTCCAGAAATAATTTAAAATTTTGTTTGAACAGGATGATAATAAACAATGCGCGATTAGGGTCCAAAAGTGGCATGGTTCTTAGGCAAATTGATAAATTAAAACCTAACAAATCCCCAGGCCCTGATGAAATGTATGCAAGGGTTCTAAAGGGAAAGTAAAGAGGAGCTTAGCAAACCTCTGGCTAAAAATTTAATTTTATCACTACAGACTGGGGATGGTGCCAGATAAGTGGAAAATGGCAAAGTGATAAACCCATTTTCAAGCAGGTGACAGGTCCTTAGCTTCGAACTATAGACCAATAAGCCTAACCTCCAGAGTGGGAAAATTTATGGAATCAATATATGCCGAGGCAGTTTGTAGCCACCTTGAAAAGCACAAATTAATCAACGAATCTCAGCATGGTTTTACAAAAGGGCGTTCCTGCCTAACGAATTTATTAACTTTTTTCATTAAGGTATCTGAGGAGGTAGATCATATTAATGAATATGATATTGTGTATATGGACTTCAGTAAGGCTTTTGACAGGATCCCACATCAGAGACTATTGAGGAAAATTAAGGCACATGGAATAGGAGGAGAAATTTTATCCTGGATAGAGACATGGTTGACAAATAGGCAGCAGAGAGTTTGCATAAATGGGAAGAAATCAGAGTGGGGAAACGTCACGAGCAGTTTTTTCCACAGGGTTAGTTTTGGGCCACCTGTCGTCACGATCTACATAAACGACATTGATGGGGGCATAAAAGAGCGACATAAGCAAGTTTGCCGATGACCCCAAAAATAGGCCGTCGAATTCATTCTGAGAGGAATTAGAGCACTCCAGGAAGATTTGAATAGATGATGCAGTGGTCGGAGAAGTGGCAAGATGCAGTTTAATTAGACAAATGCAAAGTTCTAAATGTTGGACAGGAAAATAACCATACACATTATAAACTAAATAATATCGATCTTAATATTAGGATTTGCGAAAAAAAATTTAGGAGTCCATGGTTAGCAGTAATCTGAAACCAAGACAACAGTGCATAAGTGTTGCAAAAAAGCTAAAGAATCTTTGGCTTCATATCAGAAGCATAAATAATAGGAGTACCCCAGGTTGTTTTTTCAACTCTTTTTTATCCTTGGTTAGACCTCATTTAGATTATGCTGCACAGTTTTGGTCACCGTATTATAGAATGGATATAAATGCACTGGAAAAACGTACAAAGGAGGATGACGAAGTTGATCCATGTATCAGAAATCTTCCTTATGAGGAAAAGACTGGGACCATGAATCTGCACTCTCTAGAAAGGCGTTAGAATTAGGGAGGGGGGGATATGATCGAGGTGTATTAAAAGGGAAAAAAGGAATTAATAAAGGTGATGTAAATAGCGTGCTAAAAATATTTAAGATAGATAGGACTCGCAGCAATGCCTTTAAACTGGAAATATTCAGATTCAGGAAGGATATAGGGAAAGACTGGTTTTGTTAGAGTTGTGGATGAGTGGAACAGACTCTGAGTACCGTCGTAGACGCTAAGACATTGTTTTAGTTTTAAAAATAGGTTAGATAAAAACATGAGTGGGTGTGGGTGGTTGTGAGTTGGACCTGACTAGCTACTAGGTCGGACGCAGTGCTCCTCCTTAATTAGTGCAAGTGGTTCACAGCTCAGGAAGAAGGAAGATGAGGAGGTTATAGGAAGATGTAAGG
>NC_069489.1:11793286-11910195 GCF_026875155.1 Cherax quadricarinatus | reverse complement strand
AGTCATTCCCACCCCTACCCACCTTTGATAATAGTCATACCCACCCACCCCCTAACCACCAAACCCTCACCACCAGTACATACCCGCCCTCTTCCCCAACGCTTAACACCAGACATACCCACCTTAAACCGAACCCTTAACACCCAGTCATACTCGCCCCCTATCCAAACCCTTAAATGCCGAGTCATACCCGCACCTACCCAACCTATAACACCAGTCATACTCTCCCTCTACCCAACCCTTGACACCAGTCATACTCGCCCCCCTACCCAAACCCTTTACACCAGTCACGAGCACCCGCCCCCTACCGCAACACTTAACACCAGTCCGTTAACTCGCCCATCTAACTAAACCTTAACACCGCAATAAACAAGCAATCCAGGATAGCAACCTTTATTGCACTGAACCGCCTTCACACATCTCACATACGCTGTACTACCCTCACACACCTCACATACGCTGTACCACCTTCACACACCTCACATACGCTGTACCACCTTCACACATCTCACATACGCTGTACTACCCTCACACACCTCACATACGCCGAATCTACCTTCACACACTCTCACATACGCCGTACTAAACCTTTCACACACCACACATACGCTGGACCACCTTCACCACCTCACTACTCCGTTTTAACCTTCACACACCTCACATACGCTGTTCTACCTTCACACACCTCACATACGCTGTACCACCTTCACACACCTCACATACGCTGTTCTACCTTCACACACCTCACATACGCTGTTCTACCTTCACACACCTCACATACGCTGTTCTACCTTCACACACTCACATACGCTGAACGCACTTCCACACCTCACATACCTGTACCACACCTTCACACAACATCACATACGCTGTTCTACTTCACACACTCACATACGCCTGTAACCACCATCAACACACCTCACATAGCTGATCTACCTTCACACACCTCACAATTACGCTGTACACCTTCACACTACCTCACATACCTGTCCCACCTTTACACACACCTCCATACGCATACACCTTCACACAGCCACCTCACATACCTGTACCACCTTCACACCACCTCCCATACGCTGTTCTAACCTTCACAAACATCCATACGCTGTACCACCTTCACACACCTTCACTAGCTGTACCACCATCATACATCTCACGTACGCTGTACTACCCTCACACACCCTACATACGCTGTCAACTTCAATCACAACAACCCAGAGGGGGGGGGGGGGGGGGGGGGGGGGGGGATCATACGCTGTTTCTACCTTCACACACCACACATACGCTGTACCACCTTCACACACATCACATAACCTTTTTCTCTATTCGTACCTCATCACACACCACCTCACATACGCTGTAAAAAAAAACCACCTTACACACACCACACATACCTTGTACCACCTTTCACACACCTATCACACATACGCTGTTCTACTTCACCACCTCACATACCTGTACCTACCTTCACACACCTCACATACGCTGTACCACCTCACACGACCTCAACATACCTGTACCACTTCATACATTCGACGAACGCTGTACTAACCTCACACACCTCACATACGCCTGTTCTACCTTCACACACCTCACATACGCTGTACCACCTTCACACACCTCACATACGCTGTCACCTTCACACTCCTCACATACGCATGTACCACCTTCACACCACCTCACATACGCTGTTCTACCTTCACAATACCTCACATCGCTGTCATCCAAACCCTCACCCACAATCCTCACCTACGCTGTCTACCTCACACACCCACATACCTGCTACCCACCTTCACACACCTCACATACGCTGTACCACCATCACACACCCACATACGCTGTAACAACCTTCACACCACCTCCACAAAATACGCTGTTCCTACTACCTTCAAATACCTCACATACCTGTACCACCTCCCACACACCTCCACATACGCAAGTTCTATCTACTCACACACCTCACATAACCTGTACCACCATCACACACCTCACATACCTGTACCCCTTCACACACCTCACATACGCTGTTTCTATCCTTCAACACAACCTCACATACGCTGTACCACCTTCACACACCTCACATACGCTGTACACTTTCACACACCTCACTATACGCTGTCCTACCTTCACACCAACGCTCACATACGCTGTTTCTACCTTCACACACCTCACATACGCTGTTCTACCTTCACACACCTCACATACGCTGTTCTACCTTCACACACCTCACATACGCTGTACCACCTTCACACACCTCACATACGCTGTTCTACCTTCACACACACACCACACATACCGTATCCACCTTCACACACCTCACATACGCTGTACCACCTTCACACACCTCACATACGCTGTACCACCTTCACACACCTCACATACGCTGTACCACCTTCACACACCTCACATACGCTGTTCTACCTCTTACACCCTCACAAATCATCCGCCTGATCTACATCACACAACTCTCACATACGCTGTACCACCTTCACACACCTCGCAACGCTGTACTAACCTCACACACCTCACATACACGCAGTTCTAACCTTCACACACCTCACATGCGCTGTACGCCACATCCCACACCTCACATACGACGGTACCACCTTCACACACCTCACATACGCTGTTCTACCTTCACACACCTCACATACGCTGTACCACCTTCACACACCTCACATACGCTGTACCACCTTCACACACCTCACATACGCTGTACCACCTTCACACACCTCACATACGCTGTTCTACCTTCACACACCTCACATACGCTGTACCACCTTCACACACCTCCATACGCTTGTACCACCTTCACACACCTCACAAACGCTGTTCTACCTTCACACACCCTCACATACGATGTTCTACCTTCATGGCACACCTCACTATACGCTGTAGCCACCTTCACACACCTCACATACGCTGTACCACCTTCACACACCTCACATACGCTGTTCTACCTTCACACACCTCACATACGCTGTACCACCTCCAACATGTTAGCCCTCACCTACGCTGCTACCACCTTCACACACTCACATACGCTGTACCACTTCACACTCCTCACATACTGTTCTACCTACACACACCTACACATACTCTGTACCACACCTTCACACACCTCCACATACGCTGTACCAACCTACACACACCTCATATTACAGCTGATACCAAACACCTTCAACAAACCTCACATACGCTGTACACCTACACACACTCACAATAACGCTGTTCTACCTTCACACACCTCACATACCTGTACACATCACACACCTCCCACACTCTGTACCACCTTCACACACCTCACATACGCTGTACACCTTCACACACATCACATACGCTGTTCAGTACCTTCACACACCTCACATACGCTTACCACCTCCACAACACCTCACGACGCTGATACCACCTTCACACACCTCACATACGCTGTTCTACCTTCACACACCTCACATACGCTGTACCACCTTCACACACCTCACATACGCTGTACCACCTTCACACCACCTCACATATGCGCTGTTCACCATCACAGCACCTCACATACACTGAACCACCTTCACACACCCCACATACGCTGTTCTACCTCACACACCCTCACATACACTGACCACCTTCACACACCTCCATACACTGAACCACCTTCACACACCCTCACATCACTGGATCCACCCTACACAATCCTGACATAACACTGAACAACCATTCACACACCCCACATACACTGAACCACCTTCACACACCCCACATACACTGAACCACCTTCACAATCCTGACATACACTGAACCACCTTCACACACCTGACATTCACGTAACCACCTTCACACACCTGACATTCACGTAACCACCTTCACACACCTGACATTCACGTAACCACCTTCACACACAACAGATAAATCTGCCGAAAGGAACAATCTCTTTGCACCAACTCCAGGAACCAAAAGACCAACTTCCAAAGAGATGCGCCGTGTTACCTGAAGACACCAAACCTGCCCTCGAAACTTTAGATGAAACAGATCCACGGCATGCAACACCACCACCCAGGAGCCTCAACACAATAAGATGGAGAACAATCCCCTTTACTTCACCTAACCTGTAATCTGCCAGGGAAAATCCCGTGCCGAAATGAATAGAAAAGGGAAGGTTGGAAAAGGAAGGGAGTGAAGCGGGAGAAGAATAGGGGAGGAAAGCAGAATAGGAAGAAGGGAAGGGCAGAAGAAGGGGAATGAAGGCAGAAGGAGTAGGTAAGGGCATAAGATGGGAAACGGGTAGAAGAAGGGAGGGAAGGGCAAAGATGTGAGGGAAGGGCAAAGAGGGGACTGGAAGGCAGAAAGAGGAGCGAAGGGCAAAGAAGGAGGGAAGGCAAAAGGGGAGGGAAAGGGCAGAAGATGGGACAGAAGAGCAGAAGAACAAGGAGGAAGGGAAGAAGAAGGGAAGGAAAGGGCAGAAGAGGGGAGGGAGGGGACAAGAGGGAGGAAAGGGCAGAAGAGGGAGGGAAGGGCAGAATAGGGGAGAGCAGAGAGAGGACGGAAAAGCAGAAGAGGGGAGGAATGGGTCAGAAGAGGAGAGGGAAGGGCAAAGGGGACAGAAGGGCATAAGAGAGGAGGCAGGGAATGAAGAAGGGAAGGAAGGGCAGAAGAGGGAAAGGAAAGTGCAGAAGAAGTGAGGGAAGACAGAAATGAGGGGAGGGAAAGGCAAAAAGGAGGAAGGGGCTAGAAGTGGAGGGAAGAGGCAAAAGAGGGACAGAAAGGCCGAAGAGAGGAGGGAAGGGCTAGAAGAAAGGATGGGAATGCAGAAGAGAGGGAGTGGGGAAGGGCCGAAGATGGGAGGGAAGGGCACCAGAAGGAAGGAAGGGAGGAAAGAGGAGAGGGAAGGGCAGAAAGGGAGGAAGGCAGAAGAGAGAGGGAGGGCAGAAGAAAGGGAGGGAAAGGCAGAAACGATGGAGATAAGGCAGAAATGGGAGGGAAGGGCAGAAGAGGAGAGGGAATGGCACAAGAGGGTGGAAAGGGCAAACAGAGGAAGGAGGCAATAGAGGGGAGGGAAGAGCAGAAGAGAGGAGGGAAGAGCAGAAGAGGGGAGGGTAGGGCCAGTAGAGGGAGGAATAGCATAAGAGAGGAGGGAAGGGCGAGAGAGGAGGGAAGGGCAAGGAAGGGAGGGAAGGCAGAAAGAGAAGGAAGGGCAAAGAAGGGAGGATAAGGGCAAAGAGGGGAGGGAAGGCAGAAGAGGGAGGGAAGGGCATAGACAGGAGGAAGGCAGAAGAGTGTAGGGAAGAGCAAAGATAGGAGGGAAGGGAAGAAGATGGAGGAAGGCCAGAAGAGGGGAGGGAAGGGCAGAGAGGGGAATTAAGTGCCAGAAGAGCGGAGGGAAGGGAAAGAAAGAGTGGAAGGGCAGAAGACAGAGAAGGGAAGGGCAGAAGAGGAGGGAAGGCGAGAAGATGTAGGAAGGGCAGAAGAGGGAAATTAAGTGCAGAAGAGGAGGGAAGGGCAGAAGAAAGGAGGGAAGGCAGAAGAGAGAGGGAAGGGCAGAAGAGGAGGGAAGGGCTGAAGAGGCGAGAGGAAGGGCATAAAGAGGAAGGAAGGGCAGAAGAGAGAGAGGGAAGCGCGGGCACAGAAGAGAGAAGGAAGGCAGAAGAGAGGAGGAATGGCAAAGAGCTGGAGGCAAGGCAGAAGAGTGGAGGGAAAGGCAAAAGGGGAGGAAGGCAGGAACAGGGGAGGTAAGGTCAAAGAGGGGATGAAAGGGCAGAAGAGGGAGAAGGGCAGAAGATAGAGAATGGAAGGGCAAGAGTGAAGGAAAAGGCAGAAGAGGGAGGGAAGGGCAGAAGAGGGGAGGAAGGGCAGATGATTTGGAGGGAAAAGGGCAGAAAGGAGGGAGGGCATAAGCGGGAGGGAAGGGCAGAAGAGAGTGGAAGGGCAGAAGAGAGGAAGAGGGCAAAGAGGGGAGAGAAGGGCAGAAGAGGAAGGGAAGGGCAGAAGAGGGGAGGGACGGGGCAGAAGAGAGGATTGGATTGCAGAAGAGAGTATGGAAGGTCAGAAGAGGGGAGGGAAGGTCAGAAGAAAGGAGGGAAGGGCAAAAGAGGGGGTAAGGGCATGAAGAGAGAGGAAGGGCAAAGAGGGAGGGAAAAGCAAAGAGTGGAGAGAAAGGCAAAGAGGGGAGGAGGAAGAGCAGAAGAGGGGAAAGGGAAGGGCAGAAAGGGGAGGGAAGGTCAGAAGATGGAGTGAAGGGCAGAAGAGGGGGAAGGGAAAAGGGTCAGAAGAGGGGAGGAGGGGAGAAAGGGGAGGGCTGAAAAGGGTAATAAGGGCAGAAGAGGAGGGAAGGGCAGAAGAGAGGAGGGAAGGTCAGAAGAGAGAAGGAAGGGCAGAAGAGAGGACAGAAGGGCAGAAGAGAGGAGGGAAGGGTCAGAAGAAGGAGTGAAGAGCAGAAGAGTGGAGGAAATGCAGAAGAGGGGAGGGAAGGGCAGAAGAGGGGAGGAATGGTCAGAAGAAGGGAGGGAAGGTCAGAAGATTGAAGCGGAAGGACAGAAGAGGGGAGGGAAAGGGCAGAAGTAAAAATAGATGAGGGGAGGGGAGGGGAGAAAGGGGAGGCAGAAAGGGGGGGGGGGGGGGGGGGGGAAGGGGGGGGGGGGGGGGAGGGAAAAGGAATAAAGGGAGGGAAGGGAAGAAGAGATGAGGGAAGTGCAGAAAGAGAAGGGAAGGGCAAAGACGACAGAAGGCAGAAAGAGGAGGGAAGGGCAGAAGACATTGAGGGAAGGAGACTGAAAGGGAGATAAGGGCAGAAGATGGGAGGCAGGCAGAAGAAGAGTAGAGAAGGGCAAGAAGAGAAGGGAAAGGGGCAAAGAGAGAAGGGAAGGGTAGCTAAAGAGGGGGGGAAGGAGGGCAGAATAGAGGGGAGATAAGGGCAAAAGGGGAGGAAGTCAGAATATAGGAGTGAAAGAGGCATAGGAGGAAGGAAGGGCAGAAGAAAGAGGGAAGGGCAGAAACAGGGTAGGGTAGGGGCACAGAAAAGGGGAAGAAGGCAAGAAGAGAGGCAGTAAGGCAGAGGAGGGGTGGGAAGTGCAGAAGAGAGGGGAGGGAATGGCAATGAAGATAGGAGGAATGGCAGAAGAAGAGGGGAAGGGACAAGGGGAGGGAAGAGCAGAAAGAGTGAGTAAAGGCAAAAAGAGTGGAGGAAGGGCAGAAGATGGAGAGGGGGGGAAGGGCAGAGAGGGAGGGAAGGTCTAAGATTAAGGGAAGGGCAAAGAGCGGAGGAAAAGGCAGAGAGGGGAGGAAGGGGAGAAAGGGGAAGCAAAAGGGAAGATAAGGGCAGAAGAGGAGGAAGAGGCAAGGAGAGGAGGGAAGGGCAGAAGAGAGAAGGGAAGAGGCAAAGAGGTGACAGAAGGGGAGAAGGAGAGGAGGGAAGGGCAGAGAAATTGAGGGAAGGAGGAAAAAAACCCAGGAAAGGGCAGATAAGGGCAGAATATGGAGGAAGGCATAAGAGAGAGGGAAGGGCAGAAGTGATGAAGGGAAGGAGCAGAAGAGAGAAGGGAAGTCAGAAGAGGGGGAGGAAGAGCGCAGAAGAGGAGATAAGGCAGAAGAAGGGAGGAATGGCAGAATAGAGAGTGAAGGGCATAAGAAGAGGGAAGGGCAGAAGGGAGAAGGGAAGGGCAGCAAGAGGGGAGGGTAGGGCATAGAAGGGAGGGAATAGCATAAGAGAGAGAAGGGCAGAAGAGAGGAGGGAAGGCGAGGAAGGGAGAAGGGCAGAAGATAGAAGGGAAGGCAGAAGAGCGAAGGTAAGGGCAGAAGAGGGGAGGGGAAGGGCAGAAGAGGGGAGGGAAGGCAGAAGACAGGAGGGAAGGGCAGAAGAAGGAGGGAAGAGCAGAAGAGAGGAGGGAAGGGAAGAAGAGGGATAACGGCCAAAGGGTGAGGAAGGGCAAAGAGGGAATTATGTGCAGAAGTGGGAGGGAAGGGCAAAGAAAGGAGGAAAGGGAGAAGGAGAAGGGAAGGCAGAAGGAGGGAGGGAAGGGCAGAAGAGGGGAGGGAAGGGCAGAAGAGGGGATTAAGTGCACAAGGAGGGGAGGAAGGGCAGAAAAAGGAGGAAGGGCCAAAGAGAGGAAGGAAGGGCGAATCGGAGGGAAGGGCTGAAGAGCGAGGGAAGGGCATAAAAGAGGAGAAGGGCAGAAAGAGAAGGGAAGGCAAAAAAGAAGAAGGGGCAGAAGAGAGGAGGGATGAGGCAGAAGAATGAGGTAAGGGCAGAAGAGTGGAGGGAAAGGCAGAAGAGGGAGGGAAGGGCAGAGAGGGAAGGTAAGGCAGAAGAGGGAGAAAGGGAGAAAGGGGAGGGAAGGGCAAAAGAATAGGAGGAAGGCAGAAGAGTGGAGGGAAAAGGGCAAAAGAGGGGAGGGAAGCAGAAGAGGGAATGGAAGGGCAGAAGAGTGGAGTGAAAAGGGCAGAAGAGGGAGGGAAGGGCAGAAGCGGGAGGAAGGCAGAAGAGAGTAGGGAAGAGGCAAAAGAGAGGAAGGAAGGGCAGAAGAGGAAGAGAAGAGTAGAAGAGAGAGGAAGGCAGAAGAGGGAGGAAGGGCAGAAGAAGGAGGAAAGCAGTAGAGAGGAGGAAGGGCAGAAGAGGGAGGAAGAGCAGAAGAAAGAGGGAAGGGCAAAAGAGGGGAGGTAAGTGGGCGAGAAGAGAGGAGAGGAAGGGCAAATATGGGAGGGAAGAGCAGAGATGGAGAGAAAGGCAGAAGAGGGAGGAAGATCAGAAAGGAAGGAAGGGCAGAAGAGGGAGGAAGTCAGAAGTGGAAGGGAAGGGCGAAGAGGAAAGAAAAGGCAGAAAAGGAGGAAGGGAGAAGAGGGGAGGGCAGAAAAGGGGAGCTAAGGGTCAGAAGAGGGAGGGAAAGGGCAAAGAGAGGTGGGAAGGGCAGAAGAGATAATGGAAGGGCAGAAGAGAGGACAGAAGGGCAGAAAGAGGAGGTAAGGGCAGAAGAAGGAGGGAAGAGAAACAAGAAGATGGAGGTAAATGCAGAAGAGGGGAGGGAAGGCAGAAGAGGGGAGGGAAGGGCGAGAAGAGGGTAGGGAAGGTCAAAGATGAAGGAAGGACAGAAGAGGGAGGGAAAGCAGAAAGAGGAGGGGGAAGGGGAGAAGAGGGAAGGCTAAGAGGGGAGATAAGGGCAGAAAGGGAGGGAAGAAGAAAGAGGATGAAGGCAGAAGAGAGGAAGGGAAGGGCAGAAGACGGGACAGAAAGGCAGAAAGAGGAGGAGAAGGCAGAAGAATTGAGGGAAGGAGGACAGAAGAGGGGAGAAAGGGCAGAAGGATGGAGAGGGATGGCAGAAGAGAGGAGGGAAGGGGCAGAAGAGAGAAGGAAGGGCAGAAAGAGAAGGAAGGTAGAAGAGGGAGGAAGGAGGGGCAAAGAGGGAGTAAGGGCAGAAGCGAGGGAGAAGGCAAATAGAAGGAGTTGAAGGGCAAAGAAGAGAGAAGGGAAGGGCAGAAGAGCAGGAGTAAGGGCCGAAGAGGGAGGGTAGGCAGAAAAGGGAGAGAAGGCAGAAGAGAGTAGGTAAGGGCAAGGAGGGAGGGAAGGGCAGAAGAGGGGAGGGAATTGCAGAAGATAGGAGGAATGGCAGAAGGATAGAGGGAAGGGCAGAAGAGGGGAGGCAGAGCAGAAAGTGAGGGAAAGGCAAGAAGTGGGGAGGGAAGGGCAGAAAGATGGGAGGAAGGGCAGAAGAGGGGTGGGAAGGGTCCAGAAGATGAAGGGAAGGCAGAAGAGCGGAGGAAAAGGCAGATGAGGGAAGGGAAGGGATAAGAGGGGAGGTCAGAAGAGGAGATAAGGCAAAGAGGAGGAAGGCAGAAGAAGGAGGGAAGGGCAGAACGAAGAATGGAAGGGCAGAAGAGACAGAAGGGGGAAGAGAGGAGTGAAGGGCAGAAGAAAATGAGGGAAGGAGACAGAAGAAGGGGCAAGATAACAGAAGATGGGAAGGGAAGGGCAAAGAGAGGAGGGAAGGCAAGAAGAGAGAAGAAGGTCAGAAAGAGAACTCAGGGAAGGGCAAAGAGGGTAGGAAAGAGCGCAGAAGAGGAGATAAGCAAAGAAGGGAGGGAAGGCAGAATAGAGAATTAATGGCAAAGAAGAAGGGAAGGCAGAAGGGAGAAGGGAAGGGGCAGAAGAAGGGTGAGAGAAGGGCAGAAGAGGAGAGAAGGCAGAAGAGAGGGTAATGGGCAGAGGAGGAGGGAATGGCAGAAGATAGGAGGGAAGGCAGAAGGAGGGGAGGGTAGGGCAGAAGAGGGAGGAAGACAGAAGATGAGGTAAAGGCGAAGATGGGAGGGAAGGCGAAGAGGGGAGGGAAGGGCAGAGAGGGATGAATTGTCAGAAATGGAAGGGAAGAGCAGAAGAGGGGAGGGAAAAGCAGTAGAGGGAGGGAAGGGAGAAGATGGAGGCAGAAGAGGGAGATATGGACAGAAGAGGAGGTGAAGGGCAAAGAGAGAGGGCAGGCATAAGAGAGAAGGAAGGGCAGAAAGCGGGACAGAAAGGGCAGAAGAGAGGAGATGGGCAAAGAATTGAGGTAAAAGGACGAAGAGGCAATAATGCAAGAAGATGCGAGGGAAGGGCAGAGGGGGGGGGGAAAAGAGGAGGAAGGGCAGAAGAGAGAAGGGAAGGGCAGAAGAGAGACAGGAAGGCAGAAGAGGGGAGGGAAGAGGGCAGAATAGGGAGAGTAAGGGCAAGAAATGGGGATGGAAGGGCAGAATAAAGGAGTGAAGGGCAGAGAGAGATGAAGGGCAGGAGGAAAGAAGGATAGGGCAAAAAGGGGAGGGAAGGCCGAAGAGGGAGAGAAGATCAAAGAGAGGAGTGATAAGGGCAAGAGGGAGGAGGAAGGCAAAAGGGAGGATTGGCAAAGATAGGAGGGAAAGGCAGAAGAGGGGAGGAAGGGCAGAAGAATGGATGAAGGGCAGAAAGGGAAGGAAGGGCAGAAGAAGAGGGAAGGCAAAATAGGGAGAGAAGGCAGAAGAGGGGAGGAAAGTGCATAAGAGGGAGGAAGGGCAGATGAGAGGAAGAAGGCAGAAACTGGAAAGGAAGGCAAAGAAAGGGAGGGAAGGCAAAGAGGGGAGGAAGAGCAGAAAGTGGAGGAAAGGCCAGAAAGAGGGAGGAATGGCAAAGAAGAGGAGGAAGGGCAGAAGAGGGAGGGATGTCAGAAGATGGAAGGAAGGGCAGAAGAGGGAGGGAAAAGCAATAGAGGGGAGGAAAGGTGAAAGAGGGGAGGCAGAAGAGGGGAGATAAGGCAGAAGAGGAGGAAGGCAGATAGAGAGAGGAAGGGCAGAAGAAGAGGGAAGGGCAAGCGGGGACAGAAGGCTAAGAGTGAGAGGGAAGGCAGGAAGAATTGAGGGAAGGAGGGACAGAAATGCAGATAAAGGCAGAAAAGGGAGGAAGGGCAGAGAGAGAGGAAGGGCAGAAGAGAGAAGAGGAAGGCAAAGAAAAGGGAAGTGGCAGAAGAGAGGAGGAGGGCAGAAGAGGGAGATAAGGGCAGAAAATGGGAGGGAAGGGCAAATAGAGGATGAGGCAGAAGAAGAAGGGAAGGGCAAAGAGAGAAGGACGGGCAGAAGAGTGGGAGGAAGGTGGCAGAAGAGGGAGAGAAGGGCAGAAGAGAGGAGGTAAGGCAGAGGAGGGAGGAAGGGCAGAAGAGGAGGGATTGGCCGAAGATAGGAGGGAAGGGCAAAGAGGGAGGGAAGGGCAGAAGAGGGGGGGAATGGGCAGAAGAGAGGAAGGAAGGGCAGAATAGAGGAGGGAAGGGCAGAATAGGGAAGAGAAGGGCAATGAGTGAGGAAGGGCGAAGAGGGAGCGGGAAGGGCCGATGAGGAGGAAGAAGGGCAGAAAAGGGAAAGAAGGGCAGAAAGAGATAGGGAAGGGCAGAAGGAGGGAGGGAAGGAAAAGAAGATGGAGGGAAGGGCAGAAGAGGGTATAAAAGGAAGGGCCAGAGATAGTAGGAAGGTCAGACGAGGGGAGGTAGGGAGAATAGGGAAGGGCAAAGGCAAAAAGGGAGAAGCAAGAAGAGGGGTATGTAGGCAGAAAGGAGGATGGAAAAGCAGAAAAGGGGTGGAAGGATGGGGACATAGAAGGGGTTGAGATGGAACTATGGTACAATTAGATATACCAGAAGCAATGTATAGGTCCCCCACCACACCAACTACTCCCCACCCTTCCACTAACCATTTTCATGTTACACCACCGTGCCCACCACAACCACCAACCGTGTCCCACCACACCAACCCGATAACTCTCCCACCACACCAACCGTGTCCCACCACAACCCCAACCATCCCCCACCACAACAACATCTCCCCACCACCCCAATTGATCTCTCCACCACAACACCCACTCCCACTACAACAACCATCTCCCACCAACCTACTAACTCCTTCCACTACCATTTTCAGTTACACCAACCTGTCCACCACAACAACCATCTCCCCACCACACAACCATCTCCCACATCAACAACGCATACTCCCACAAACACCAAGCGATCTCCCACCCACACAACAACCATCTCACGTCACCCCACACCACGATCTCCCACCATAACCACCCATTCTCCCACCACAAACCAACAACTCCCACCACAACAACCATCTCCCTCAAACCAACGATCTCCCACCAACATCAACCATCTCCCCCAACAACACAAACGATCTCCCTCCACAGCACCAATCTCCATGAAGACACCAACGATCCCCCACCAAAACAACCATCTCACACCACTCACCAACGATCTCCCCCCAACAACAACATCTCACACACACCAACGATCTCCCACCACAACAACCATCTCCCCACAACACCAAAGACTCCCACCCACAACAACCATCTCCCACCACACCAACGACTCCCACCACAACACAACCTCTCACACCACAACACACCAACGATCTCCCCACCCACAACAAACCATCTTCCCACCACAAACCAACGATCTCCCACCACGACAACCATCTCCCACACAACAAACAACTCCACAACAACAACCATCTCCTACCACACCAACGATCCTCACAATTCGCACACACACAACAACAATCTCCACACCACACCAACGATCTCTCCACCACAACAACATGTCCCCCACAAACCAACGATCTTCCCACCACAACAACCATCTCCCACCACCCACCCAACGAACTCCCACAACAACAAACCATCTCCCACCACACAACGATCTCCACCACATCAACCATCCATCCCCACTACAAATAACCATCTCCGACCACACCAACGAACTCCCACAACAAAAACCATCTCCCCCACACCAACGATCTCCCCCTCACCCAGCAGCCATCTCCCTACAACACCAACCATCTCCCCCCACAACAACCACCTCCCACCAAACAACCACCTCCCACCCCAAAAACCCATCTCCCACCACAAAACCCACCCCCCCCCACAAAACCACTCCCCCCCCACAACAACCATCTCCCCCCCCAAAAAACCATCCCCCACCAAAACAAACCACCCCCCCCACAACAACCATCTCCACCACAACACCACCTCCCACCAAAACAACCACTCCCACCACAACAACCTTCCCACCAAAAAAACCATCTCCCACCACAACAACCATCCCCCCCACAAAAAAACCATCCCCCCACCACAACAACCACCCCCCACCACAAAACACTCCCCCACAACAACCATCTCCCCCAACAACCACTCCCACCACAACAACCTTTCCCCCACAACAACCACCTCCCCCCACAAAAACCACCCCCCACCACAACAACCTTTCCCCCCCAAACAACCATCTCCACCAAAACAACCACTCCCACCACACACCATCTCCCACCACAAAAACCATCTCCCACCACAAAAACCACTCCCCCAAAACAACCATCTCCCCCCCACAACAACCACCTCCCACCACAACAACCCTCCCCACAACAACCACCTCCCCCCACAACAACCATCTCCCCCCCAACAACCATCCCCACCACAAAAACCCACCCCCCACCAAAAAAAAACCACCTCCCACCACAAAAAAACCATCTCCCCCACAACAACCACCCCCACCCAAAAAACCACCCCACCACAAAACCACTCCCACCACAACAACCATCTCCCCCACAAAAACCACCCCCCACCACACAACCATCCCCACCACAAAACCATCTCCCCCAAAACCCAACCCCCCCAACTCCCCCCACAAAAACCCACTCCCCCCAAACAACCACTCCCACCACAAAAAACCAATCCCACCACAAAAAACCATCTCCCACCACAACAACCACTCCCACCAAACAACCACCCCACCCACAACCACCCCCCCACAACAACCACTCCCCCCCAACACCCCCCCCCCCCCACAAAACCCCCCCACCACAACAACCCCCCCCCCCCCCCCAACCATTCCCACCACCAACCCCCCCCCCCCAAAAACCCCAACACTCCCACCACAACAACCAAAACTCCCACCAAAACAACCATCTCCACCAAAGTGCAGTCCTCTATCACACTGTTTCCACCCCTTAGCAAAATCAACATTGCACTAATTTTTTTTCCCCCAAATTTCCCCCTTTCCACTAAAGTCCCGTCTTCCACCACATTGCTTCCCCACTCATGACGTCTTCCACCACTTTTTTTCCCTTCCCTCAGTGACGTCTTCCCCCCCCACTTTTGCCCCACACGTGACCGCTTCCCCCACTTTTGTTTTCCCCACTACAGTCGTCTTTCCACCACATTGTCTTCCACTACATGACCTCTTCCAAACCCATTGCTTCCACTCATGACCGTCTTCCACCACATTTCTTCCACTCAGGACCTCTTCCCCCCCACATTCCCCTTCCCTACAGTGACTGTCTTCCACCAAAAATTTGTCTTCCACTACAGTGACCGCCCTTCCACCCATTGTCTTCCCTACAGTGACCTCTTCCCCACATTGTCTTCCACTACAGTGCCCCGTCCCCACCACATTGTCTTCCACTACAGTGACTCTTCCACCCACATTGTCTTCCACTACAGTGACCGTCTTCCACCACATTGGTTCAGGCCGTTTCCACCACTTCCACGCCCCCCCCACATTGCCCCTTTCCACTACAGTGACTGCCCTTCCACCACATTGTCTTCCACTACAGTGACCGTCTTCCACCACATTATCTTCCATACAGTGACTGTCTTCCCCACATTGTCTTCCACTACAGTGACCCGTCTTCCCCCAACATGTCTTCCACTACAGTGACCGTCTTCCACCACATTGTCTTCCACTACAGTGACAGTCTTCCCACCACATTGTCTTCCACTACAGGGGACTGTCTTCCACCACATTGTTTCCACTACAGTGACCGTCTTCCACCATATTATCTTCCACTACAGTGACCGTCTTCCACCACATTGTCTTCCACTGCAGTGGACTGTCTTCCACCACAATTGTCTTCCACTGCAGTGACTGTTTTTCCACCACATTGTCTTCCACTAAGTGACCGTCTTCCACCACATTGTCTTCCCCACTTTTAACAGTGACCGTCTTCCACCACACTGTCTTCCACTACAGTGAACGTCTTCCACCACATTATCTTCCACTACAGTGACCGCCCTTCCACCACATTGGGTCTTTCCACTGCAGGGGACCGTCTTCCACCACATTGTTTCCACTACAGTGACCGTCTTCCACCACATTGCCCTTCCACTACAGTGACCGTCTTCCACCACATTGTCTTCCCTACAGTGACTGTCTTCCACCACATTGTCTTCCACGCAGTGACCGTCTTCCACCACATTTTTTTTTTCCACTACAGTGACCGTCTTCCACCACATTTCTTCCACTACAGTGACCGTCTTCCACCACATTATCTTCACTGCAGTGAACCGTCTTTCCCCCAATTTCTTCCACTCAGTGACCGTCTTCCACCCAATTTCCATACAGTGACCGTCTTCCACCACATTGTCTTCCCCACTGCAGTGACCGTCTTCCACCACATTGTTTTCCCAAACTGCAGTGACCGTCTTCCCACATTGTCTTCCACTAAGTGACCGTTTCCACCAATGTCTTCCCACTCAGTGACCGTTTTCCCCCACCTTTTTCCCTTCCACTCATGACCGTCTTTCCCCCACTTTTCCCCCCTTCCACTACAGTAAACCCCCCCTTCCACCACTTGTCTTCCACTACAGTACCTCTTTTCCACCCACTTTTTTTCCCACCGTACCTCCTTCCACCAATTTTTTTTCCACTCAGTGCCCGTCTTCCACACATTTTTTCCACTCAGTGACCGTCCCCCCCCCCCAAAAAGGGGCCCCCCCCCCCCCCCCCCCCAAAAGGGGACCCCCCCCCCCCCCCTTTTTTTTTTCCCCCCCCCAATTTCCCCCCCCCCTTTTTTCCCCCCCCTTTTTCCCCCCCCCTTTTTTTTCCCCCCGGGCCCCCCCCCCCCCCTTTTTTTTCCCCCCCCCCCCCCCCCCCCCCCCCCCCCTTTTTTTTAAAAATTACCCCCCCCCTTTTTCCCCCCAAAACCCCCAAAACCCCCCCCCCCCCCCCAAAATTTTTCCCCCTTTTTCCCCCCCCCCCAAAAAAAAATTTTCCGGGGGCCCCCCTTTTTTCCCCCCCCCCCCCAAAAAAAATTTTTTTCCCAAAAAACCCCCCCCCTTTTTTTCCCCTTAAACCCCCCAAAAATTTTTTTTTTAAACCTTTTCCCCCCCTTTTTTCCCCCTTTCCCCCCCCTTTTTTTTTTCCCCCTTTTTTCCCCCCCTTTTCCCCCAAAAAAATTTTTCCCCCCCCCCCCCCCTTTTTCCCCTTGGGCCCCCCCCCCCTTTTGGGGGGGGGGGGGGGGGTTTCCCCCCCCCCCCCCCCCCAAACCCCCCCCCCCCCCCCCCCCCCCCCCCTTTTCCCCCCCCTTTTTTTTTTTTTCCCCCCCCCCGGGGGGGGGGGGGGGGGGGGCCCCCCCCTTTTTCCCCTTTTTTCCCCCTTCCCCCCAAACCCCCCCCCTTTTCCCCCAACCCCCCCAAAAGGGGTTTTTTTTCCCCCCCCCTTTTTCCCCCCCCCCCCCCAAAACCCCCCCCCCCAAAACCCCTTTAAACCCCTTTCCCCCCCCCCCCCCCTTTTTTCCCTTTCCCCTTTTTTTCCCCCCCCCCCAAAACCCCCCCCCCCCCCCCTTTTTCCCCCCCCCTTTTTTAAAGGGGGTTTTTTTTTTTCCCCAAAAATTTTTCCCCCCCAAAAAAATTTTTTTTTTCCCCCCTCGTCCCCCTTTTCCCCCTTTTTTTTCCCCCCTTTTTAAACCCCCCCCCCCCCCCCTTTTTTTCCCACCCCTTTTTCCCCCCCCCCTTTTCCCCCCCCCCAAAAAAACCCCCCCCCCCCTTTTTTTTCCCCCCCCCCCCCCCCCCCCCCCCCAAAAAAATTTTTTTTTTTCCCCCCCTTCCCCCCTTCCCCCCCCCCCCCCCCCCCGGGATTTCCCCCTTTTCCCCAAACCCCCCCAAAAAATTTTTTTCCCCCCCCCCTTTTTTTACGGCCCCCCCCAAAAGGGGGGGCCCCACCCCCCCCCCCCCCCCTTTTTTTTCCCCCCCCCCAAACCCCCAAAAATTAAAAAAATTTTTTTTAAAAAAAATTTTTTAAAAACCCCCCCAAAAAAGGGCCCCCCCCCCAAAAAAAAAAAATTTTTAAAAAAAACCCCCCCCAAAACCCCAAAATTTTAAAAAAAAATTTTTTTTAAAAACCCCCCGGGTTGGCCCCCAAAAAAAAAAAACCCCCCCCCCAAAACCCCCAAAAAAGGAAAAAAAAGGGGCCCCCAAAAAAAAAAAAACCCCCCCCAAAAAAAACCCCCCCCAATTTTTTTGGGGGGGCCCCCCCCCCCCAAAAAAAAAACCCCCTTTTTTTTTTTTTCCCCCCCCCCAAAAAAACCCCCCAAAAAAAGGGGGGAATTTTTTTTTAAAAAAAAACCCCCAAAAATTTTTTTAAAAAAAAAACCCCCCAAAAAAAACCCGGGGGGGCCCCCCCCCCCCCAAAAACCAAAAAAAAAATTTTTTTTTTTTCCCCCCCTTTTTCCCGGGAAAAAAAAAAAAAAAAACCCCCCCCGGGGGGTTTTTTTTTTTGGGGGGGGGCCCCCCCCCCCTTTTTTTTTCCCCCTTTGGGGGGGGCCCCTTTTTTTTTTTGGGGGTTTTTTTTTTTTGAAAAAAAAAAAAATTTTTTTTTTTTTTTTTTTAAAAACCCCCCAATTTTTTTTTTAAAACCCCCCCCTTTTGGGGCCCCGGTTCCCCCCCCCCCCGCATATTTTCTATCATTCTCATACTTACTGACTACCACCTCACTGATTGCCACCCACACAGCTTGCTCGCACGAACAACTTTCAGGATCTACCAGCACCACAAACCAAGCAGGAAAATTAAGGACAGAATGAATAACTACCAAACTGAGTGTAGTAGGAGGCACCTCCACACAGGGCAGCCCACCCGGGAAGTACTACAAAGAATGAGGAGAGATCTCATCACCCTAATTACCCAACATAAAAGACATTTATGGAAATATCTGGTGTTCCAAGCAAACCAATATAAGCGCCACCCAGAACAATTCTGGACTAAGATCCGTAGACTTCTAGGGAGTAAACACACCCCCACACAACATCTTACACACTCCTTCACTGTCGAAGACGGCGAGGAAGAGACTACCCTGTTCGAGGACCCACAAAGCCAAGCTAAGTTGATGGGAGAAGTATGGATGAACTTTCTCTAACACAATGACAGCAGAAGATTTAACAATAACCACTACCAGTGGGTCAACCAATGGCGAGACGAAAACCTGGAAGACTTCCACCCTATTGCTTCGGCACTGGACAGACGTTCCTGCTCCCGATTGGCTGCTCTGCTCCTGATTGGTTGTCTTGCGATCTCCATGCTGGGAGAGGCTTTTGTTGAGTTTGTTGATGGAAAACTCCACTGAACTTTTTGTTTCAAAAAGACCTTGCCTTATCGGTTGATTCTTGACACTCTTCATCTTGGCTCCAGGATTCTGTGCGTCGCTGGCTGCTTGCCCCAGGACTGACCGTTGGCCTCTGCACTCATGGAGCTGGTTGAAGTCTTCCCATCTCGTCCTACTGCGTGTCGTCTGCTGGCTACATTGTTTCACAAGCTACACTTCCACACCTCTGCACTTTGTGTATGTGTAATCCACTGGCACACCGTTATCCTCATACCCATGTTCGGTTGTGACAGCATCTCTGAGAATAAGACATCTTGTTTTTAACCAATATCTTTTTTTGTGTGTGACACGGGTTTAGCTCTCTGTTGTGCCGTAATCTCCTTAGAGACCAGTTAAGTCCTCTTCATTGAGGTGGTTAAAGATCTCCACACAGTGGATTGACTTGACTACATCGCTATGGAGACACCAGCACCTTTCTGTCCTCTCTAAGATTTTATTTTTTTCTGGATCGGCTGGACCTGCTCCTGCGTCGGTGGGAGTATTTGTCTGGTCGGTGCCCGTGGCTGCATTCCTTGTGATTTACGCACGGGAAGCCTCATCTTGGCAGGTACATTCCAAAACACAAACATGTCCTTTCAGAACTATAAACTTGACGCCCCATAGACGCCAATTACGATTTATGCAGCATCCCTACCTGTGCTGTTGTCATCATGGCAACTGCACACAGACCCAGCTTTCCGACAATGGCCCTTATGCTAAAGTATTCTAAAGATGATAAGGATACTATTGACTATGCTTCTACCTTTTTCAACATTATCCAGGCTAGCATAATAAACATTTTCAAGACAAATACTGGCTGTAAAGTAAATCTTAATCCTGTGAATTATGACCTCTGTAACAGTAAGGATGTCCGAGACAAGCTCTCTCAGACAGGTTTTGCTATCGATTGGGCTCCTGATCATAAGGCCAGGAGCACAGTCGTGGCTAAATTTATAGACTCTTCACTGATTAACGAATATAACCAAGACAAAGACGCTTTAATGACTGATATCTCCTCACAAAACCTGGTCACAGTTGAGGAACTTTTTCACCCTGAACGTTACCAACATTCTTAAGTTCAGATGTTTCTACTCCAGCTGAGGCTGATATGTTGTTCAAACATATGTTCGAGCAAACTAATTCCTTATCCCACCTACTTCACTGTTTCTCCCTAACTATGTTCCTATTCATTCAGTGCTTACATATGCCTTGATGTTGGTCATTTAAAGAATACTTGTACAAGAACAAGCTATGTTCCAAGTGTTCTTCTCACCAAGGCCACACATGGCAGAAATGTACCACATTCGCCATATGTTGACACTGCTCTCTGGTCACATTCTGCCACTTCTTTTCAATGGCCGTTCTCGTAAGGAACATGTTTCCGACACTTTACGAAAGACAACTCTAAACCTTCCAAACCCAGTATGAATCCATTTTAAATCAGTGCCCAGTCAACATCCTCATCCACTTCTGTTCCTTCTGCTCCCACTCTACAGCTTTTCCTTCCTATGCTTGCTGCTGCCAAAAAACAAAACTTCCCAAGTTTCCTTCTCCCACAAACAATCAATTTTCCTTGAGACCATTGTATCCACTGCTGTCTACTGTCACAAAAGCAATTCAAAAAGTGCCCTACTATCCCACGATGCTATACTGTTTCTTCAAAGCCAGCAATTCTGACTCCAATCATTTTCCCTACGATTCTTTCTACCCAAGGATGAAACCTTTTCCTAACACCTCTCTTCCTCTCCTGAAACTCCTTTTCTGCTTCTACTCTGGTAGATCCTTTCTTACCCACCCATTTCCACAGTCCTTTTCCTCCCACGTCTTTCTACAGCCTCATGGCTCAGCACTGGACGATCTCAACTCGTTCTGCCTCTACTCGTCCTTCTCGTTTCTCCCTACTCCCTCTCATAAGTCTTCGATCTTCTACTATGAAACCAAATTATACTTGTTCTCCCAACTTCAACGCTTGTTTGATACAGTTAACCTCTTTATAATCAACCCTTGTTATCCCTCTCTTCTCTCCTAACTCTTCTCTACCCCACCTCATCCTCTCGTCCTACACTCTCCTCTCGTCCCACCTCCTCCTCTCCCGCCCCTCCTCATCCTCCCTCCCTGTCCTGAATCCAAAAAAAACCCGTAGAGAGACACACAAACAGGATAAAGACCAAATTAGCTGATGGTACAATCATGATTGGCTATCAGTTCAAACTTATAAAAAACTTATATCTCCTTCATTCAAGAAAACCCCAACCATGGCCCTTAAGGTTATTCAATTTACATGCGAGCTTTTAAACAGAACAAATTATCATTCTTGCTGAACCTCGTTGAATATGGAACAACAGAACGTGTTGTGTTTAAACTGCACGTGTGTACATGACGATAAACGTTTAAGGACACTTGGATACACAGCCCGTGAAATCCCTGCCGCATAACTGGAATGGCGTAGCTATTCTGTGAAAAGCCACCATCAAACATGGAATTTCTTATCCTTCCATTTAATATTTCACCAGCATTGTGTGAAAATTACACTGCACATTGTCCCTTCATCCTCTACACTATTTTATACAAGACCAGCCCAAAACATAATACTCATGATTTAAACCTTCTTTTTAATCACACACATCTCCCCTGTTTACCTCCTTGCTTACCTCAATGCCAAACACACTGTCTTCCATGACAACTTCACCAACTTGCTTGGTAGGCAAACTGATACACTTGTAACAGAACATAATATAACCTTGGACCCATTCCCCACAGTCTTTACATATAATGGCCAAGGCACTCCTGACAAATGTTTCACAAAACCAGAGCTAGTACTCACGTAACACCCACTTACAACACCTGGACAACTCTCATATTGACACATTCCTGTACATTTCTCATATTTCTTCAAAATTTCCCATACTCATTCAGTTCGCAACTCTCAGTTACTTCAGGCGGACTGGGATGTGTTCAAACAATGCCTTAAACACTCTCGATTAAACACACTACTATGGACAATAGGCCAGTATCAGACATAGACACACAATTCATCGGCATTAACAATCTATTACCAAGCCGCTGCAGAGGCTGTTCCATGACACACTACAAAGTAGTTACTCTTTCCGCCTTCAGACAAGAACAAAACGACTGCCCACCTGTTACAGGCACCGTTTCCTAGCAAACAAAAACAGACTTAAACCATAATCTGATGGAAATTTACATCTTACGCGCTACATATCATCCATTAGCCTAGATGGATGACCATGCCGACATGGCAATCCATCATAAACACAAACTAGATGTCAGCGTACAGAGATCCCAAAACTTCTGGTCATCCATTCGGAGACTTACAGCACCCTTACATCCACCAGGTTTTAGAACATTAAATCACAACAACAGACCAGATCACCGACCATGCTGAAGGGAGGATCAGATACACATATCGACTTCTTTATTTTTCAACCGAATTACGGTTCTCATTTTTGGTGTTACTAATAGCCAAGTTATATCGAGTATCCTGTGCTGAAGTTTACAACATATCGGCCAAAAAAAGGAAAGAATATATGCAATTTTACGAGAAATTGGGCATTTGGCAGCGGACTTGTACTCAGTGGTACTTGGAAAAAGTGGTTTTGACACTTGCTGCTGATTGAACATTCTATAATTCCATCACTGTAAGTGTACCAATTCTAAAATAAACCTTATATTAATGCTAAAATAAAAATAAGTTTTCCATAACTTTTTTGACATATTGGAAAGATGTCGGTCTTGTTGCCCACATAAATCTAAAATATTTGGATAGTTAGAAAGAGGTAACAAGTTACATTGTAAAGCAATCATTCTCCTATGTTTGTTGTGAAAAATCAAGTCATATTCAATCATATATAAGATGGAGTGCCCTAAATAGGTAAATAGTTAATTCTTTCGAGATATAGGCCGAGCGCGCGGCAACCCCAAGTGGCCGGGAAATAATTTTTTTCCCGAAAATTCGCATTTTTATTTTAAAATTTTTGCGTGACCTACGAGTTGTTTAATTACAGTTATCCATTGTAAATTCGTTTTCTCTCATCACTTTTAAGAGGATAACGAAACTTCAGGTGGATTACACGATAGAAATGTTGTTGTCCCTCTTGGGTTCATATTATGCTATTATTATTTTTTACGGTGTGATTTTTGTTTTATATGCTATTATTATATCTGCAAATATTGTTCATTTATTAGATCAATTGTGATAGATAAATAAGCCTTTTAATTTGATATTAGCGTTGGGTATGGAATATTTATGGATTATTTTGTTGGGCTGGAGGTGTCGGCCATTTTGGGTTACTCTATACCCAGGGTTCTGACTGATTCACATTAATCTCATTAGGCTCGCCCGCTTCTTGGATGACTGTCAGAGGAGAATTTGTATTATATGAGACATCAAAAGATATAAGGAAAACGATTAAAAATAACACGCGGGGACAAAACGTAAACAATGCCGCGTCAAGCGCTTGTTACGCAATAGACGCCAAGGAGCGCTGTCACCTTGCCTGTTATAATGGCTGTAATTCCTTTTAGTAACATCGTACAAGGATAATAATTTACCAGAGTTAGCCAGAAAGTTCAGCTATTTTTTGGCAAAAATAAGCCTCACAATTTTCATACTTTTTCTTATACTTGGCAATCATCTCATTAAACACAACAGATGTTCAGCGTACAAGAGACCCCAAAAACTTTGGTCCCTTCGGAGTTACAGGCCCCCCTACACCCAAAAGTTTAGACACATTAACCCAAAAAAACAGACAGTCACGACCATGCTAAAGCTGTACACTTTTCAAAGACAAAGGGGAAAAACATTTCAATCCACATCCACGCCCAAGCGTCTGCACACACGTTAGCATAGAGCGAGGGGTACCAATCATGAAGACTTTTCAAATCGACTCATCATAAACTAGCACACTTTCCCACCGATCCTCTTAACTCTCCTTTTTCTGTAGTGGGTTATTCTCTACTGCACACCTTCCAAAAAAAGCCCCGGGTGTTCTGGTCTTTCCACCTGCCCTTCGTCACCTTCCATTTTCTGCGTTTCCCGTACATGACCTCTTCACGTTTCCCTTTGATCTGGTTTTTTCCCCCCATTTTTCAAATTGTACAAAATGCCTCTACATATCCTGGTAAACACTTGATGCCCCCGTTGTGATAGAAACCAGGCCTTATCCTAGGTTTATTGAACTGAATTTTAGTATTTCGAACAAAAAAATTTTAATGACTAGTCATTAATAATGGTTTACAGGAAGGGTGATGCCCCTTGCATATGTAAAGAAAAAGTTATAACTACAGGCCAATATTTAACTCACCATGTAATTGCACCTGATAAATGGTTATGTAGGAGAAAACAACCCCCATGTGTTGGCACCATGACACCCCAAAAACTGTTGTTGTTGAAAGGGCCCCCCAAGGGGTGGTGCAGTATTTTTCCGTGCTGCTCCCACAGGACATTTCCCTACAATCTCCCCCTTCAAAAAATATCAGAGAATTTAATCCCCCAAACTGTTAGGTGGGCGACGTACACGTCCCGCCTTCGTAGCCCTTGAGCTCTTCCCCCAGGTTCAAATTTTTTCCCCGGGGGGGGTTTGTTTAAAAATGCTGGAGCAGAATCCTTATTTCATAGGGATAGTTCAAGGGGCTTTCCAGGAGAAAACGAAGATCTTTAATTTTTGGGTGATCTTGAGTTTCCCACACTAATAGGGATTTCAACTGGGGCTAAATGTGTGTAGATACTGTGTCTCTTCCCATTTTGGTAGCGTTGGGGGTAATGTGGATTGCTTGCAGAAGCTTCCCTTTTCCCACTAAAGGACCCGTCTTGTTCATCCTACGGGGACTTTCAGGAGAACGGGTCCAGGATGACTTAACCAAGTGGGCACGGAGGCTCCCATGAGGAACGACGTAAATAGTTGAGGAGTCTTTCTGAGGGGTTGCTTATGCTGTGCACAGCGTGATCTAATGAGTAAAGAGCATCAGGTAGGGGACGGGTTTGCGGTTGAACGGTAGTTTCCCCGCGACTTGGTCATTGAAACTGCTTCCATATAGTTTTGAACCGCTCCCTTGACCATTGCCTTGGGGTTGTAGCTTGTTTTTCTGCGCAGGCAAACCTTTGTAGCAAAAACCCCTGAAGTTCGTTATCTGAACGGGATCCCCTGTCTGAATGGATATAAGCTGGCTTTCCAAAAATAGAGAACAACGTAAAAAACAACTAATAACAGTTGAAGCGCCATATTTGCACAGGGGCCCCCCCAAAGGGGAAACCTTGAATATTCATCTACTATGTTAAGGGAAAATACCTATTCTGATTTGTGCTTGGTAGAGGTCCTTTGAAATCTTTTTTAAATTTTTCGAAAGGCTGGGGGGATTTTATGAGAGGTCTTCTCTGTCTGATGAAAGTTTGGCTTGCACTCTGAATATTGCATGTTTGATATTGTGCCATCTTCCATGAGTAGGGATGTTTTTGATTTGACAAAATGGTACAGGGTGAAACCCCTGGGTGACAAAAAAGCCTTGTGGAGAGTGAGGTGATTGCAAATAGGGAAATGCTGCTCCACGTGGGACCTAGAGAATGCATAGGTGAGATGTTTCTTGACCCGGTCGGTACAGAATATAAAAGTATAACACGATAGTTCCATCCTCCAGCATAATATTTGTCATTTTTATCCTTTTTTGGCCCTCTTGTCGAACATATACATCAGGGACCGTTGGTCAGTCCTTATGGTGAAATGTCTCCCATTTAAAAAATTTAATCCCTCGTGGCAACTGCTTTATGATGGCCTGGGCTTCCTTTTCTACAGCCAGCATAACATTTCTCTATCCTTAAAAATTTCTCAAAAGAGGCTATGGTGCCCTGCTGAGAAGACTGCAGCAATGGCAATGTCAGAGCATCTTTTTCCACTTCAAAAGGTAGGGACTCATAAATGGCTTTGAATCTGGTTTTAAATGTCCGTTTGAGAGTATGGAAAGCGGTTCTGTTCCTTTGTCACGGGAAATTGGTAGCACTCAAGGGGCGGATTTTACTTAAATAGTTGTAGATCCATTGTGAGAAATAAGCAAAGGCCCAAAGAGTTTTGGGGATGATTTTTGTCTTTTGAGGCTTGGGAAAGTTCCGTGAGGTCGTAGTCTTCAGGGTTGGAATATTAAACCCCCTTTCCATACATAACCAAGGTGCTAAGCCTTTTAGTTGAAAAATGCACTTTTCCTCATTGTAATGTTTTTTTTTCTTGGGGGCTTCCAAATTTTTTCAAGGTTTGCTAATTTTTCCCCTGGGTTTGCCACAAAGGGTAACTTTTATCTAAAAAACGCGTAAGTTCCCATGAGTTGCTTTCCTGAATGAGTGAATCCATAATTCTTGGAAGCGGCTCCCCCTTTGGGGGTGACTCCAAAAAGGGATTTGGAAAACTGATACGGGCCCATCACTACCCTTAAACGCGTTTTTATGGTTTATTTCATTCCTTATGGGACTTGATGATGGGACTCTGTAGATCAATTGTGTAAAACCCACATAGTACTGAGCAATTTTGTTCACTTATCGTCAATTCAGGTTGGGGTTTTCCCATCAAGAAGTGTAAAATTTGTTGATTGTTCAGGTAAACGTAGCCATTTTCCCTTTCCTAAAACCATTTTAACAACAAAAACCTTGCACGCCAAGGGGAATCACTCGGTTCTTAATCCCCTCCTTCGCAGCCTCTGGTTTCTTTCTAAATGAAACACCCGCCTCATAAAAAAGGGCCGGCGTGACTTAGCTGATTTGGATGGCAATCCGAGGAAAGTTTGCAAACCCCTTTGGTGGGTTACCCTTAAAGTGCAAGCCACAGACACAAGGGAGGCAGTTCACCTCCATATGTTAGGTGACCTTTCCTGCAGCTTTTGAATCCTGACAAGGATAACATCAGAGCACAGTTGTGGCAGAATAGTAAATTTCATCTTGTTTAATTCCCTTTCATTAAATCTGAGATTTACCTTAAAAACCCCAATTTAATAGAGAGAGATGTTTGCCCGGAAACGGTACCTGATGAGTGATGTAGAGTCAAGGAGTGGCGTTTTTTAAATAAGTCAAAGGGTTTTGAAATCTCTGGCTGCCCATCAAAAAGCCTTACTTTGTTCCTTTTATGAAAACTTTCACAAATGCCCTTTTACAGTGATTTGGGGTTGCCGCAGAAATCACTGTTTCTAGAGTCGTGATCAAAATGGGGGAAAGTGTGGAGGCACTAGTCTTGTTGATGCATTGCACGAAAATTTTGCAAAAATGACCTTTCTTTTGCATTTATGGCACATTGCTTTACGGAGGAACTTTGGAGTGGATGTCTTGAAAAACCAAAAAAAAACACCCTACCTGCTGCTGCTGTCATGAGGGGAGGGTTTCCCCGTAACTTCATTGCAAGAGTTTGGTTTAGGGGAAATTTAGCACTTCCCCTCGGAAGGGGGGTGGTATGTATACTTCAGAATTCTTCTGGGCTGAATCTAGAGCTCTTGCCGGCAAAACAGCGGCTAAGCGAGAGTTTTTTTCTCAATAAACGCTGCCCTTATTTTTGGTGATTGCAGGCCATGATAAAAGCTCCTGATGGACCCTTTACAATAGAGCAGGTCATGTTTGGAAGTGAAGTCCCTTTCCTTAAAAATTTTAGTGCTTTTAAAGTATTCCTCTAGGGTTATAATCTGCTGGCGGCGGTTGCAAGGCGATAGCGTGCAAAAAATTTCATTTGTGGGTTTAAAATTTCTGAGATTGAGGGTTTTGATAGCATCTTCGTAGGATTCACTCGAAATAGCTCATATTCTTGGTGACCAAAAATTGTGAGGGAATTAGTTTATCTAGTCTTCTTTAGGGGGGGCTCCCAAAGAAGTTTTCGAAAAGTCTTAAACCAGTGCTTCATTCCGGAGCCGTTGAAAATTGGGGTCACAGTTAGCCTCTCAGGTTTAGATACGCTCCATGTTTTTGTTTTAGTTTTAGCGCAGGTCACCACCAGGTAGCCAGGATTCATGTTCAATTTAAAAATTTTTGTGTAGAAACACAGGTTTCTCTAGGCTTTATTGAACATAGAATCTTATTTTGTACTTCTGCAACAACAAAATTAAAACTAGTAATTTTAAGGGTTTTTAAGGGATGGTGATGTCTTGCTTTGTCAAGAGAAAAAATTTTAAACTCAGGCCCATATTTAAATCCCATGTAAACTGCATCAGATAAATGGAATGTAGGAGGAATCACACACCATGTGTTGGGCCCTCACACACAACTTTTGTTGCTGTTAAGGGCCCCAAAAGGGTGGTGCGTATTATCCCCGCGCTGCCCCCACAGGACCAGTATCACTACAACCCCAAAAATTATAGTATTAGCCTCCCTTTAAATTTGGGTTTAAAACCCTTTTAACGACTTGTAAATTTTGCGATCAGGATCACCTAGGACAAATAACGTACTTACTGAAAGATAATTCGGTTTCCCACAAACAACGCCTACCCAAAACGTTTTTAATATAATCCTGAATTATATATTATCAACAAGGCCAGAACTTACCCCCTCCCTTGTCGCCAAAAAAAAGTAGAGAAAAACTTTTTACACTGTTTGCATGAGGATTAAATAAACTTTGCAATTCCTTTTATTAACTGTAAATATGATGAAATTTTATGTCGTTTTTAGATGGCCCTTTGATGCGTATAGACTAGAGATCACCATTTCTGACTTTTCACTTTACAAAGCGTGTGTACCCCCCCCCTTTTATATTACTCGAACGTTTACTGAAATTTCTATCCCCAAAACACTTACACTTTCCCCAGCAGGGCGACATCATCAACTCACGCCTGAAAACATTCGTTTTCTTGTGCAGAAACAAAAGAGAGGTCGATAGGAAATTCCGCCCGGAATTTTATGGGCATTAAAACAGCCCAATAAATCAAAGTAATACTTTCTAAAGGGGGCCGATTTTCCCGACCCTGTCGAACTCAAAACAACACCCCCCGTAACCCCCCTCACGCTCCCCCCCCCGTTTTTTTGGTGTTACCTTCGACAAACACTGATCTAAAGCCTACTTTATGTAAGACTGCGAGGCGGGATTCCCTCTCAAGGCTATATAAGCTGAGGGGGAGCTAATCCCAAGTCTAAACTACTCTCTACAAAGCTCTCATTCGACCTCTACTCTCTTACTCTCCACTTGCTTGACTTTAATTAACTGCCAACCCAAAGTACTAAAATTCCAACGCTCCAGATCTGCATTACGGGGGTGTTGGGAGTGAGGTGGGCGTTTTTGCCCCGGGAATTCTCCACCTCATGACTAAAAACCCCGGCTTTGAAGTATCGGGGAAGACACCAGGAAAAAAATTTTACAGACTTGAAAGCTCCCTGATTACGGGACTACATATTTGGAGTATGTCAGGCATCCTTAAAAATGATGTAAATCTTTTTCAATGTTGACGCCCGGCACCTCACCTCATGCAAAAAAAATACCTGCTTATTTAGCCCAACAATTCCAAAATTTAAAACTGCCATTGTCATAGAGCTGTGTTTTGGCTTTGAGCTGAAGTGCTTGTGCAGTTTTTTGAGCCCCCTTTTGCATTTAACCTCGCCTTTTTCCGCGTCAGTCGTTGCGAAATGATGTTTTACGTGATGACATTCATTTTTATTTTCCTTGATTGCAGTGGGTATATCCGACCTTTTCCTCCTCCTTAAGATATTTTCCTCTCCCCAACCCTATTTTTCCTCCTGTCCCCATTTTCCCCTCCCCCCTGGGGCCTTACCTCTGAGTCCTCTGTTGTCTGTTGTCGTCTGTCACATTCTCAAAAACGAACCCCCTCTCTAGAACCTTAACTAGGGAAGTGCCCCAATTTAAAGGGCCGAAGAGAAACACACCGGGCCCCTTTAAGGCTGCAGCTAAAAATTAAAGTCCCTTTCCCCGAACTGCAACATGTCCGGGCAATGTTTTCATGCCGTTTTTGGCATCGGGACATTTCCCCAGGGGCATATAGACTAAAAAGATGATTTTATCGCAAAACCCAACAAGGACACCCGAAACACTGGATTACGGGCCCCTCTCCTTACTCAAGTCAGGGAAAGTCTTCAAAAGAATTATCGAAAAACGGGCGAACTACTACAGGGAATTCAACCACCTTTCCCAAAAACTTTTGGCTTCATTTCTACCGTACAAGTAAATGCAATAAACATCATCTTTGAGCCTGGCCACCAAGGAAAGCGGGCCGGGGTCTATCGTAACTAGGGACTCAAAGGCCTTCGACAGCCTGCGGCACGAAAGACTCTTTTTTCAAGTTTTGCAGACCTCCCAGATCACAACTGTATTTTTCTCAGGCCTATACAATTTCCCTTAAACAGAATATCATTGCCCCTTCCTGGTACGGCGCAACACCCTTCACGCCAAACTGGAGTACCACAAGGCTTTTCCCTGCCTATGCTCTACAATGTTAACGACCCCCCCAATTGAACAAAATGATACCCCACCCCCCAATTTGAAACGATTTATCCATGTAGTCTCTTCAACCCTGTTCTGGTGCAAAATAATCTGGGAACAATAGAAAAAATTTGAAGAAAAAACTCGGGAACGCTAAGTGGGAGAAGAATGGGATAAAAACCAACTCAGAAAAGTTTATCACACTCGGTTTAGCTTTGCCAAAAAGGACAAGGGGGGAATTTTTAAACCTGAGGCCCCATAATCGCTATCAGAAACCCAAAACAAGATCCTAGGGTACGAATCGCAGATTACTCCCTCCCCATCCCACAAAAAAAAAAAGTAAACCTACCCAGAGCCCGCCCGGCCAACTTTTTGATTAAATGAGCTCCCTCCCACATAAAGAAAACCTGTAAAGATGCTGATCAGACCTCTTCTAGAATCCTTTGCATACCAATGTCATAACAAATAAACCAACTGCTACAGTTCCAAAGAGCCCAAAAAGCCCTCCGCTTTATCATTGGCCCCAAATTTTGAGAACAATCAGGACGGAAGACCGCCACCAAAGAGAATCACTGCATTAAATGTCCTAGACGAAAACAAATAAAGAGAAACATTTTTGCAGCAGGAACTCTATTTTACCTACAGAGGAAACCCACCCAGCCATCAACACTGTCGATGCAAACAGTAGGCACCCCTTTCAATTAAATGGCCCCCGGGTATACCCCCGGTATTGCGGTGTGCGTTGGGGGCAGGAAGTTACCATTTTATAATCCATTTTTTTAATAAATATCACACATACACACACAGATAAATTTAAATTGCACCAAAGTAGAACGCCATTTACCTTTAAAACCTAACTCCCCTTTCCCACCCTCCCAACCTTTCCACCTCCATCCCCCCCACCCTTCACCTTCCCTATTTCCCAAAAGCTCTGGTCAGAACCTCGCCTCGCCCGCTGATTACTCCCAAACGGAAGTCTACCACTACATTACCGTTTTTCCACAACACGATATTTTGCTTTAAGGTAATCAAACCTTATTAATTAAAAAACTTTTTCCTGTTTAAATTTTGCAGTCAAAATATAGGTAGAACCTACAATATTTCTTTGTAGAGTCTGAAGCAAAAAATGAAGAATAACGCTTTAATAGAGTCATGCAAGGATGAGATACATGCTCAGACGAAGGCACGTCACAGGTAGGGGATTTTCCGGGGGAAGTGGGGTCATACCCAAGGGGGATGGGCCAGTAGAAGTAGGTCAAAAACCAAGGGATGGGCCCAGTAGAGTAGGTCTAACCAAGGGGGATGGGCCAAAGTAAAGGGGTCATACCCGGAGGGCGGGGAAGTGGTCAACCCAAAGGGATGGACCGTGGAAGTAGGGTCTACCCAAGGGATGCCAGTGGAAGTATCATAGAAAAGGGGATGGACCAGGGGAAGTGGGTCATAGCCAAGGGATGGACCGTGGAAAGTAGGTCTACTCAAGGGAGGACCATGGAAAGTAGGTATATAAAGGGGATGGCCCCAGTGGAAGTAGGCATACCCAAAGGGGATGAAGCAGGGGTGGGTCAACCCAAGGGAGGGGACCAGGGGGAAGTAGGTTATCAAGGGATGGACCAGTGGAAGTGGTCATACCCAGGGATGGCCATGGAAGTAGGTCATACCCAAAGGGATGGCCCGTGGAATTTGGTCATACCCAAGGGTGGCCAGTGGAGTAGGTCATCCCCGGGGGATTTGGACAGGGAAGTGGGCATCCCCCAAGGGAGGGGGCCCCCAGGGGAAGTAGGTCATATCAAAGGATGGACAAGTGGAAGTAGGTCATACTAAAGGAATGGACCAGTGGAAGTATTTCATGCCAAGGGAATGGACCAGTGGAAGTAGGTATAGCCAAGGGATGGACCAGTGGAAGTAGGCGAGCAAGGAGGGACCAGTGGAAGAAAGGTCATACCCAAAGGGATGGACCAGTGGAAGTAGGTCATCCCCAAAGGATGGACCAGGGGAAGTAGGTCATACCCAAAGGAAGGCAGTGGAAGTAGGTCATTCCCAAGGTGGACCAGGGGGAAGTAGGTCATACCCAGGGAAAGGCCCAGTGGAAGTGGGAAAACCCAAGGGTGGACCGGGGAAGTAGGTCATACCCAAAGGGGAGGCCCAGTGAAGTGGTCATAGCCAAGGGATGGACAGGGGGTTTAGGTCATACCCAAGGGATGGACCATTTGGAAGTAGGTCATACCAAGGATGGCCCAGTTGTTAAGACGATATTGGGGAGGGCCCACTGGAAAGTTCCGTTTTTGCTGTCTGACAAGTCAAGAATGGTAGACAAAACCTCACAAGTACAAAATGGTAGACATAACCCCCAAAAGTACAAGAATGGTAAATAACCTCCAAGACAAAATGGTGACATACCTCACAAGTACAAGAATGGTAGACATAACCTACAAGTACAAGAATGTAGAAAAACCCTACAAGTACAAGATGGTAGACATACCCACAAGTAAAAGAAGGAGAAAAACCCTCACAAGTACAAGAATGGTAGACATAACCTCACAATACGAAGGGTAGAAAAACCTCAAAAGTACAAAAAGGGTGCATAACCCTCACAAGTAAAAGAATGGTAGACATAACCTCCAAGTACAAGAATGGTAGACAAAACCCACAAGTACAGAATGGTAGACAAACCCAAAAGACAAAAAGGGGGTAGACAAAACCTCACAAACAAAATGGTGACAAAACCTCACAAGTAAAAGAATGGTAGACATACCTCACAATCAAAATGGTAGACAAAACCCGAAAGGTGAAGAATTAGACACTGTTAGACATAACCGACAAGGTGAAAAATTTAGACAATGTGAAACAATGGGTATTTTTTATTTGATAGATTGTCAGCCAGTGACTTTATCAATCCCAATCCGAATTTGTATTGATAAAGTTATTGGCTGCCCAAAGTGTCTAAATAAAGTCCCCAGATGTTGTACTTGTGTCCATTTCTTCCTGTGGGTATTGATAACTTTCTGTAAAATATAGGGAAATGTTAGTATTTTTAAACATTTGTACAATTTTACGTGAATGTTAGTATTTTTAAAACATTATGACAATAGTACTGAATGTTACTATTGTTAACATTCTTGTATAATAGTACGTGAATTTAGAAAAATTGTATCATTTTGTACAATGTAGGGAAATGTTAGTATTGTATAACTTTCATGTATAATGACGTGAATGTTATATTTTTAAAAACATTCAGTACAAAGTACGTGAATGTTAGTATTGTATAACATTCATGTAAAATGTAGTAAATGTTAGTATTGTACAACTTCTGTAAAATAGTACGTGAATTTAGTATTGTAAACTTTCATGTACAATAGTACGTAATGGTATATTGTATAACATTCTTGTCAATAGTATGGGGAATTTTTAGTATTGTATAACATTCTTGTACAATAGACTGAATGTTAGTATTGTTAACTTCTTGTACAATAGTCGTAAATGTTGTATTGTATAACATTCTTGTACAATGTACGTGAATTTTAGTTTGTAAAACATCATGTACAATAGTCGTGAATGTTAGTTTTGTATAACATTCTGTAAAATAGTACGTGAAAGTTAGTATGTAAACTTTCTGTAATAGTACGTAAAAGTTAGTATTGTAAACTTTCATGTAAAATAGCGTGAATGTCGTTTTGTATAACATTCTGTAAAATTAGTGAATGTGTATTGTATAACTTTCAGTACAATAGTACGTAATGTTAGTTTTTTAAAACTTTCTTGTACAATATTACGTGAATTTTGTATGGTATAACATCAGTACAATAGTATTTTAAATGTTATATTTTTAAAACTTTAAAGTACAATAGTACGGAATGTTATATTGTATAACATCTGTACAATGGTACGTGAATGTTAGATTGTATAACATTCAGAAAATAGTACTGAATGTTAGTATTTAAAAACTTTTAATTAAAAATATTCGTGAAGTTGTATTTTTAAACATTTTGTACAATGTACGTGAATGTTAGTATTGTATAACACCCATGTACAATAGCGTGAATGTTACTATTGTAAAAAATTCTTGTAAATTGTACGTGAATGTTTTTTTTAACATTATGTACAATAGTCGTAATGTTATATTGTATAACATTCATGTACAATAGTACGTGAATTTAGTACTGTATAACATTCATGTAAAATAGTACGTGAATGTTTTATTTTTAAAACATTATCTAAAATAATACGTGAATTTTAGTTTTTGTATAACATTCTTGAAATTGTCGTAATGTTAGAAATTGTATAACATCTTGTACAATAGTACGTAAAATGTTAGTTTTGATAACATTATGTACAATAGTACTGAATGTTAGTATTTTTAAAACATTCATGTACAATTAGTGAATGTTGTATTGTATAAACATTTACAATGTACGTGAAGGGTTAGTTTTGTTTCCCATTCATGTAAAATGTCGTTAATTTTTACTTTTATAACATTCTTGTACAATAGTAGGAATTTTTGTATTGTATAAATCATGTACAATAGAAAAGGGGTTTTAGTACGTATAACATTCAGTAAAATAGTACGTAAATGTTAGTTTTGTAAACATTATCACAATAATACGTAAATGTTGTATTGTATAACATTCTTGTACAATTGTACGTGAATTTAGTTTTGTATAAATTTTTGTACAATATAGTGAATGTTAGTATTGTATAACTTCTGTAAAATATAGTGAATTTTAAATTTTGTATAACATTCATGTACAATAGTCCGTGAATTTTAAATTTTTTGTAAAACATTCATTAAATGTACGTGAATGTTTGTTTTTAAAACTTTCTGTATAAAATACGTGAATTTGATTGATAACATTCATGTAAATAGTAGTGAATGTTAGTATTTTTAAAACATTCTTGTCAAAATCGTGAATTTAGTATTTTTTAAAAAACTTTCAGTACTAGTACGTGAATGTTAGTTTTGTATAACATTCATTTAATGTACGTGATGTTAGTATTGTATAACATTCTTGTAAATGTACGTGAATGTTAGTATTTTTATAACATTCTTGTCAATAGTACTAATGTTAGTTTTTGTAAACTTTCTGTAAAATAGTAGTGAATTTTTGTTTTGTATAACATTCAAGTCAAAGTACGTGAATGGAAAATGAATTTCATGTTTTTTTTTTACTTTATTTTGTTAAAAAAGGGATAAAACCATAATTTAAAAGAAAATTATTATAAAAAAATAGTTTTTCCTTATGTGATTCACAACACAAAAGTTGGTAGATGTGCTCAAAATTATTGACAGGAAAAAATTCAATTTTGCAATATTGCTGCTCCTCTTCCCTTTAAAAAGTTATTTATCGAAAGAGTTAGTCGGCAGCTGCTGCCTGTGTGCTGCCCCACAACCCGCTGTCGCTGGTTTCTGCTAGTCAAATGTTTCTAACAATGTGATATTTCAAAGGAACTTGTTAATTAATGAAGTTTATACGGTATATTAGGAAAAATCTTAAATTTTCCCTCAAAAAAGATGAGACAATTTTATTTATAAATTTTTGAAGTACTCCCGTTTAATGTTCTGGGGCCCCCAGTTTTCTAGGGTGTTTGTTCTTATTTCATGGCACCATCCACGGATGGGTATGGGGCACAATGAATTAAGCTTCTGGGTAAAGGTAATTTCAGGCACATTTTTACTTAACAGAGAGGCCCAAAATTACCCAAAAAGGAGACCAAAATACGACGCTACAGCAGAAGTCCTTTTAAATTCACTTGTTTATTGAGCGAAAAACCTGTAACTGACCACAAAAATTAAGAACTTCTTTTCGGAAAATATGTACTTTCACTACAATATAATTAGAAAAAAGGGAAAGGAAACTTTTACAAAGAGCACAATTTTAAAAAAACGCTATCATTTGTGACGGTTAGAGTTGTCAACTTCCCAGGAGATTGAAAATTATTAGGCGGTAATAGTTAATGAGTGTAAACTGATGGAAATGACTGGGACAGTGATGGGGAAAAAAAGTTACATTATTATTTTATAATAAAAGGGGGGAAACGTAAAACCCCGGGGATTATACAGGCCTGGGGGGGGATGTGGAAGGGATTCAGGCTTTAAATTGGGGGAAATGGGGACAGATCCAAAATTTCCCAAATCAAGAGCCCCCCCCAACACAAGGAACCCTTCCCTTTAGGGGTAACATTTTCAATCATGTTGGTGTAAAAGACATAAGCAAACACTTAAAATTTTTTAGAAAACGTTTCAGTACCGGGACCTTGATCCTTCAACCTACAGAGGAAAAGTTTTTTTTTAATCAAGGGGGAAGCGCTAAACCCGGAGGGTTAACAGCGCCTGGGGGGGGGTGTGGAAGGCATTCAGGTTAAAATTTGGGGAATGGAGCACAGATCCAATTCCCTAATCAAGAGCCCCCCACCAACATCAAGGAATTCCTTTAGGGGTACAGAGATAGAAAGACATTATATGTATGGCGGGGGAGTGAGGTTGAGTGTGCCGGGGACCTGAAAAATTCATTTGGATGAGGACGGGTGAGATGAAATCTGTGACTCCTGTGTTGTTGGGTTGGTGGGGCTTAAGTATCAGACCAAAGTTTTGAAATTTTTAGTTTCCGTGTTACGTTGTTGTGGTCGGGGGACGGCGATTATGAGGCTTGACTTTAAGAAATCGTAAAGCACGTTGCAAAAAACCATACCCCCGGCCCGGGGTTGAACCCGGTCATAGGTCTCAAAATCCAGCCCCTCGCGTTTGCCACTGACCAGCTAGCCACAATAGATTTATCCAACTAGGTTAGAAATTTCTTAGTTGGGTGAATCTTTTTTGTGGCTAGCTGTCTAGTGGCTAACGCGACGGGCTGGAGTTTTTAGACTCTTGACCCCGGGGTTTAATCCCGGCCGGGGGTATGGGTTGATTAGGAGGCTTCTAGGGACCCTTTGGGTCAGAGGGTTGGGTTTGGTGAGAAGAGTTGTGCCTCATTCCAGTTCATCAAATGCCCCCCTGGGTCTTGTGGGGGGAAAAAGGGGTACCTTACATCGTCTCTGTTGAGGGATTTCGATGCTCATTTAGGCGTAATGAAAAATCTCTGCCCGTTCGCCTACATATTTTTTGGGACAGAATCCACCGGGGATAGTGAGACGCCCCGCTGAAAGTTAGAGGGGGTTTGGGCTGCGTTTCTAGTCACGAGGTCTTTTATAGATGATGTGTTTTTGGTGGAAACGTTAATGTTTCTCTAGCAAAGTGCCCCGGGCGGTATTCGTGGGGAAAATCAAACATGGAGCACTATGAAATGCTTGGGGGTGTTCCCCTGGGCGGTTTTTGGGATAGTTGTGCTTTAGTCTGAATCTCGAAAAAAAATAATTTAAAATTGTAAATTTGTGTTTATAAGTACATTCTTCATCAAGAAAAAAAGGGGGGGAGGGAGAAGAGTTCAAGAAAAAGCCATGAGGGTCCCTTTTTGTGCGGGGTCTTTGGTTTGTGATAAAATTGATAAGATGTCCTTGTTGGTAGGTTTTCTATAAATTTGAAGAGAAGTTTGTCATGTCGGGAGATCTGCAAAGGAGAATCGAGGGGAAAAGGAAATTTGCCATCGTTTTCGAGTTCAAGTTAAACTTTTTTGTGGTTCGACTGCATTGATCTTGTTGAGAAGGGCCTGAAAAATTTAGAGTCCGGTAGAAAACCATATTCCTCAACGTATCTTAGCCAGGGGAAAAGGTGTTGGGAATGAGGGTGCTAATTTCTCTGTTCTAGATTTTTTATGAAGGGTTAGCAAGCACAGCACGGCGGGTGCCCTTGCCCTCCCAAAGCACTGTTTGTAACTTTGTCCTGATACTTGAAGAATATGAAATTAACACAAAGTTCCACTGACTGGTGAAATCTAGAAGAGGTAAAAAGGGTCGGGGTTTTCAGTGAGCCCTCTGTCTCAGAATGTTGATTTCAGCTCATAGGAACGTTGGTAAAGAGGGGTGTGACATCGAAGGAAGCCATCTTTTGTTTTAACATTCAGGGTTGGAAATTTGGCAGAGGTCACCTGGTGTTTTGAGGGCTTGACTGATGGGGCCCAGAAAAACGCTGAAAAAGGTTTTTTGGCAGGTGGGCCCGGCTTGTCGTGTGGGGCAAATCCCCAAACCCGAAGTGGGTAGGCCCGGTTGGATGCCAGGTTGTGTGTCTTAGGAAGGGCCAAACAGGCTTGCTGGTTTCGATTGACCTGGTAAAAAATTTTAAATAGTTTTTTTTTCCTTGCCCGATTTTGTAAGATGTACGGCCTTTTGAAAAAATGTCTGGGAACTTTTTAAATGCACTAATTCTGATATAGGTGGTATGTGTTTCATCACTGAGAAGATTAAAACTTTTTTGTTGAAGTCGACCAGTGTCGAGTAAAACCAAACCACCTCCCTTTTTCAGCGGTTGTAAAGATGTTTTGTCGTTGTTTCCAGTCCCTGAGTGCTTGGATGTATTTTGGGAATGACCGGTCTTGAAGGCTCAGTTTGCTGCACATGATAATTCCTTGAAAAAAGTCTTTTTGTAAAACGGAGCCCCAAAAGGTGGTTCTTGGTTACCTATCCACCAGTGATGTTTCTTGTTATGCCGGTAGAAACGGAGCCCAGGGTGAGGGCTTCTGTTTTCGGGGCGGTTAGTTATAGGAAATAAGTTATTTATGATTTTTGGTCGTCCCTTTCGCTCCATTGCTTTAAAACCGGCCCGTTGACAAGTTTTTTTGTTTTGATTTCATTTGGAAAATTTGGCTGAGTATATTTTTTGCCCTTCTTTTGTCAGGAGTAGGAAATGAAGCACGAATCTGGGGGGCACGTAAGGGCTTCCCCTTCCCCCAGCAGTCGAGATAATCGGAGCTTTCTCTAAGGGGGCGTAAACGCAGGAGAAAAAAGGGTGTCTAGATGTGGTCAGTTGTCGAGGAATGGGCCGTGGAAAAACCCTCTCGCAAGACAGTTTCTAGGAAGTTGTTCGGTTTCGAAACTATTAGCTTTGATAGGTGAGAAAGGTATTCTCGTATGCTATTCCATAGTGGTGCAGGTCAGACAAGTGGTATAAACCCCTTTGGGAAAAATACCCACAAGTTGGTTTGAAAAGACACGTAGCAAAACTATAAAATATTTATTAGAAAACGTTTTTGTACCGGGGCCTTGCACTTCTAACCTACAGAATAGAAAGACATTATATATAAGGCTGAGAGGAGGTGTGATGTGACGGTGACCGAAGAATGCATTTGGGTGAGGAGGGTGAGATAAATCTGTGGGTCCCCGTGTTTTTTGGGTTGGTGGGGCTTAGACTGTATGCCCAATGTTTTTGAAATTTTGAGCTTCCAGTTTACGTTGTAAAGTGTCGGTTTTACGGCGATTTGTGGGCTTCTAGGGACCGTCGGCGTTGAGGCTGGGTTTGGTGATAACGGTTGTGCCCTTTTTCCAGTTATCAAATGCCCCCTGGAGTCTCTGTGGAGGGCACAGGGTACCCCTTACTCGCTCGTAAAAGGGATTTCGATGCTCACTCAGGGGATGCAAGTCTTGCTGTCTCCCTAATATTTCTTGGACAGAATCCACCGGGTAGTGAGACGCCTGTTGTAAAGTTAGAGGTGTGGTCTGCATTTTCCCAGTGAGGTCTTTTATAGATGTGTTTTATGGGGGAAACATTAATGTTTTCTCATAGCAAGGTTTCCCGGGTAATATTCGTGGCAACATCCCACGTGGAGCAATGTGAATGTTAGGAGGTGTTCCATGGGGGTTTTTTTTAGGATAGCTTGTGCCTTGGGCTGCAAACTCGGATAAGCAGATGGGGAAATGAAGACGTGTAAAGGCTTGTGTTTTGAGGTACATTTTCTTCAAAAAAAAAGGGTGGAGATGCGAAGAGTCTCAAAAGAAGCCCAAAGAGGCTCCCCTTTTAGTGCGGGTGTCTTGGTGGGATAAAGTTTTATAAAAATCATCCCTTTTGGTAGGTTAAAAATAAAAATAATAAAAATAATAATAATAATAATAATAATAATAAAATAATAATAAAATAAAAATTTAAAAATAAATAATAATGAATAAATAAATAAATAAATAAAAGACATAGATGAGAGAATAAATAGCGACATAAGCAAATTTGCTGATCACACCAAAAAAGACCGTCCAATTCATTCAATAAAGGCAATAGAGCCTCCAGGGTGACTTGAATAGGCTGATGCAGAGGTCGGAGAAATGGAGAATATCCATGCCACACGTAAAATAAATAGTGTAGATATTAATATTACTGATTGCGAAAAAGATTTAGGAGTTCTGGTTAGCAGTAATCTGAAACCAAGACAACAGTGCATAAGTGTTCACAATAAAGCTAACAGAATCCTTGGCTTCATATAAAGAAGTATAAATAATAGAAGTCCTCAGGTTGTTCTTCAACTCTATATATTCTTGGTTAGGCCTCATTTAGACTATGCTGCTCAGTTCTGGTCACCGTATTATAGAATGGATATAAATGCACTGGAAAACGTACAGAGGAGGATAACAAAGATGATCCCATGTATCAGAAATCCTTGAGGTGTATAAATGGAAAGCAGGAATAAATAAAGGGGGTGTAAATAGTGATCTAAAAATGTCTATTCAAGACACGACTCGCAGCAATAGTTTTAAGCTGGAAAAATTCACACTGGTGAAGGATATAGGGAAGCACTGGTTTGGTGAAGAGTGGAACATGTGGATGAGTGGAACAAACTCCCGAGTATAGTCATAGAAGCAAGACGTTGTGTAGTTTTAAAAATTGGTTACATAAATACATGAGTGGGTGTGAGTTGGACCTGACTAGCTTGTGCTAGTGGGTCTGATGCCGTGCTCCTTCCTTAAGTGGATGTGACCTGGACCTGACTAGGTTGCGTCAGTGGCATGGGCCGGGAGGTGACTTGGACCTGCCTCGCATGAGCCAGTAGGCCTGCCGCAGTTCTTATGTTATGTTCTAATGCTATCCAGCCATATCGGGGATTCGAACTCCTGGCCTCAGTGTGTGAGCTGAGTGAGCTAACGATCAAGCTAATTTTCCAGTAATTTTCCAATAAAAAGCAATTTCGGCAGCAGTTTTGATTAAAAGTTTATAAATTTACATATTTTGGGTAAAAATTTTAGTAAGTCAGAAAATACTTCATACAACTCTACATAAAAATATGCTATACTATAACGTTTTAGCACATTTTTCTTAATTTTTAATGTTTCAAGTATTATTAAAAAAATCTTGGGAACCATTCCATAATATTTTAATGGAGTTTTCATGTGATTTTGCAAAAAATATGTGAAATGATTAAAAATATAGAAAAATATGTGAAATGATTAAAAATATAGAAAAATATGTGAAATGATTAAAAATATAGAAAAATATGTGAAATGATTAAAAATATAGAAAAATATGTGAAATGATTAAAAATATAGAAAAATATGTGAAATGATTAAAAATATAGAAAAATATGTGAAATGATTAAAAATATAGAAAAATATGTGAAATGATTAAAAATATAGAAAAATCTGCTGTAACGTTACTTGACTGTATATTTTGACTCAGTGTCAGGTGAAGCATTTCTTGACAAACTTCAAGTTATAGCTAAAATATATATACATGTTACTTCTCCTATAAAATATATATACATGTTACTTCTCCTGTAAAATATATATACATGTTACTTCTCCTATAAAATATATATAGATGTTACTTCTCCTGTAAAATATATATACATGTTACTTCTCCTGTAAAATATATATACATGTTACTTCTCCTGTAAAATATATATACATGTTACTTCTCCTGTAAAATATATATAGATGTTACTTCTCCTGTAAAATATATATAGATGTTACTTCTCCTGTAATATATATATAGATGTTACTTCTCCTGTAAAATATATATATATATATGTTACTTCTCCTGTAAAATATATATAGATGTTACTTCTCCTGTAAAATATATATACATGTTACTTCTCCTGTAAAATATATATACATGTTACTTCTCCTGTAAAATATATATATATGTTACTTCTCCTGTAAAATATATATAGATGTTACTTCTCCTGTAAAATATATATAGATGTTACTTCTCCTGTAAAATATATATAGATGTTACTTCTCCTGTAAAATATATATACATGTTACTTCTCCTGTAAAATTTTATATACATGTTACTTCTCCTGTAAAATATATATAGATGTTACTCTCCTGTAAAATATTTTATAGATGTTACTTCTCCTGTAAAATATATATACATGTTACTTCTCCTGTAAAATATATATAGATGTTACTTCTCCTGTAAAATATATATACATGTTACTTCTCCTGTAAAATATATATACATGTTACTTCTCCTGTAAAATATATATACATGTTACTTCTCCTGTAAAATATATATACATGTTACTTCTCCTGTAAAATATATATATATGTTACTTCTCCTGTAAAATATATATACATGTTACTTCTCCTGTAAAATATATATAGATGTTACTTCTCCTGTAAAATATATATAGATGTTACTTCTCCTGTAAAATATATATAGATGTTACTTCTCCTGTAAAATATATATACATGTTACTTCTCCTGTAAAATATATATAGATGTTACTTCTCCTGTAAAATATATATACATGTTACTTCTCCTGTATAATATATATACATGTTACTTCTCCTGTAAAATATATATACATGTTACTTCTCCTGTAAAATATATATACATGTTACTTCTCCTGTAAAAATATATATATATGTTACTTCTCCTGTAAAATATATATAGATGTTACTTCTCCTGTAAAATATATATACATGTTACTTCTCCTGTAAAATATATATATATGTTACTTCTCCTGTAAAATATATATACATGTTACTTCTCCTGTAAAATATATATACATGTTACTTCTCCTGTAAAATATATATGTTACTTCTCCTGTAAAATATATATAGATGTTACTTCTCCTGTAAAATATATATAGATGTTACTTCTCCTGTAAAATATATATAGATGTTACTTCTCCTGTAAAATATATATACATGTTACTTCTCCTGTAAAATATATATACATGTTACTTCTCCTGTAAAATATATATACATGTTACTTCTCCTGTAAAATATATATACATGTTACTTCTCCTGTAAAATATATATACATGTTACTTCTCCTGTAAAATATATATACATGTTACTTCTCCTGTAAAATATATATACATGTTACTTCTCCTGTAAAATATATATAGATGTTACTTCTCCTGTAAAATATATATACATGTTACTTCTCCTGTAAAATATATATATATGTTACTTCTCCTGTAAAATATATATACATGTTACTTCTCCTGTAAAATATATATATATATGTTACTTCTCCTGTAAAATATATATACATGTTACTTCTCCTGTAAAATATATATACATGTTACTTCTCCTGTAAAATATATATACATGTTACTTCTCCTGTAAAATATATATACATGTTACTTCTCCTGTAAAATATATATATATGTTACTTCTCCTGTAAAATATATATAGATGTTACTTCTCCTGTAAAATATATATAGATGTTACTTCTCCTGTAAAATATATATAGATGTTACTTCTCCTGTAAAATATATATACATGTTACTTCTCCTGTAAAATATATATAGATGTTACTTCTCCTGTAAAATATATATAGATGTTACTTCTCCTGTAAAATATATATAGATGTTACTTCTCCTGTAAAATATATATAGATGTTACTTCTCCTGTAAAATATATATACATGTTACTTCTCCTGTAAAATATATATACATGTTACTTCTCCTGTAAAATATATATATATATGTTACTTCTCCTGTAAAATATATATACATGTTACTTCTCCTGTAAAAGTCAAATATTGCAGTAGTTTTGATTAAAACTATAATTTACTTATTTATGATAAAAAAATTATGTCAGAAAATGCTTCATATTGATCAATAACAACATTGAACTAGCCAAGGACTCGAACCCATGCTGCTTTGCCCTGCCTCATGGTGGGCGAAAACACATGACGCCTTAATCCACTGGACCATACGATCCACTGATGAAATTAATATTAGTAAGAAAACGGTATATAGCTCTATGTTAAAACAAAACATTCCCAATTGCCCTCAAAGATTCTTTAAGTCTTATGATACACTTAATATAATAAAAAAAATTACGCCTACCAAAGCAAATAAAATAAATGCAATAGTAATTATGAAAGAAAATGATTACCAAGGAAAAATGAATAATGTCTTAGATGATACTGAAACCTATTCTAAACTTAGAAAGAATCCCTTAGAAACCGTTAACAGCAATTTCAATAAAATAATAAAACTTCTACTGAAAGGCAAAGATGAATTAATTAAAAAATTTACTTCCACTAATCCATCTTTACCTTACATGTATGAATTAACAAAAACACACAAACCAGGGAAACCAATCCATAGGATCAGTTCCGTATAAATTATTCAAATGGCTTGTCGATATTTTGAGCGCTATTGTTGGTAAAATTTCTAACTTTAATGTTAAAAACAACATAGATTTAGTTGATAAATTAAGCTCCTTGACTGACTTAAATGATTTTAACATGGTTAGTTTTGATGTTACTTCCTTGTTTACAAAAGTTCCAGTTGATGATTTATTAAGTTTCTTATCTGAAAAACTATCCTACTATCATTAAACTTATTAAACTTTGCATTGTTGATGCAAAATTTGTATTTAATGATAAGTTTTACACTCAGAAGTTTGGTATGGCAATGGGAAATCCTCTTTCACCTGTTCTTAGTAATCTATACACGGAATTTTTTGAAACAAGGTTGCTTAACACAATCCTCCCTAATAGAGCTAAATGGTTCAGATATGTTGATGATATTTTGTGTCTTATGCCCAAGAATGTAGATATACACCATTTCCTTGTTAAATTAAATAGCTTAGCCCATTCTATAAACTTTGCTGTTGAATTTCAAGAAAATAACTTATTGCCTTTTCTAGATGTTTTAATTATTAAGGGTAATAATGAATTCAAATTTAAAATTCACAGAAAACCTACAAATAACTGTTCCTATGTCCACTATTTTTCTTCGTATAAAGATAGAGTAAAACTTTCTGTTTTCATCAATGTTTTTGGAGCTTTCAATTTGTAGTCCTGAGTTCTATAAAAAATTTCCAAAAATTTTGAAATAGGTAATGATTTAAAATACCCAAGAAATGAAATTTGAAAATCTTTTTAATTTTGCTAGAAATACGTTTTAAAACCCAAAAAGGGGAAAACCCAAAACCTTATTCAACAAAAATATTTTTTGGTTCCCCCTTATCAGAAAACTTGGTTGATAGCCTTTCTTTAAGATTTTTAATATTAAAGTTGTATTTAAAACCTTGATAGAGTAAAAAAAACTTTTGATAATGAATTCCCAACAAAATCTGACGGATGTGTCTATAAATTTCCTTGTAAAATTTGCAATAAATTTTAATGTAAATGGTAAAAGTCTCAAACTTAGATTAAAAAAAACAAAAAGTAAAAACATTAGAACTGGAAAGTTCCCAAATGCCTTTTTTATTCATGTGAGAGATTTTAACTATGCAATTGATTTTAAAAAAAGTTGAGAAAGTTGTATCAACAAGTCCATGGTCGACAGAAATATAATTAAATCTTGTTTCAAAAATCAGTTTTAAAAATAATTGAATATTTTTTTGGTTTTAAATAAATTGATTCATTTTTAAAAAATAGAAATTTTGGGGGAAGAACTTAATAATTTTGGGAAATTTTAAAATCTTAATTCTTGGGTAGAATTTTTGCTAGTGGGATGTAGTGGGGACCGTCTATTGGGCCAGGGGAACCTACTGCATTTCCTTTTTCTTTGGCGGGTACGACGCGCGTCAATTTTTCTTTGTTGGGGGATGTGATTATGGGGTGTTGTCTAGCCTTTTATCCCCTCCTTTTTGTTGTTTTTTTTCATAGTTCCTTGACAATGTGAGTAGTACAAAGCGATCGAATTTCACTATTCTTTACAGGGGTTGTTTTGTATTTTAATATATATTTTATAATTTTATTTTTATAATATATATATATATATTTATTTTTATATATAATTTATATTATATACATATTATATATAATAAATTTATATATAATTATATTATATATTTTATTTATATTTATATATTAAATATATATATATATTATTATATAGGTATAGGTGGTGACAGAAACCACCCAGGGAATACACCGTCCTGCCAGTGACTGTGAAACAAAAACCGTAACTGTTTTGCTGTGGTAGGTTTGGGGTTTCTTTTTCTGTCCATAAACACGCTAAAAAAAGGGTTCTTGCTATCTACTTAACTTTATCCACTTCACAGACACGCACATGCATTATATATATCATACATTTAGGGTTTTTTCCTTTTTCTAAATAGCTCTTTTCTTTTTTATTTCTTCATTGTCCATGGGGAAGTGGAAAAGAATCTTTCCTCCGTAAGCCATGGTGTCGTATGAGGGGACTAAAATGCCGGGGGCAATGGGCTAGAACCCCTTCTCCTGTATACAATTACAAAAAAAAAAAGAAGAAAAACTTTTTAAAACTGGGTTTCTTAAATGTGCGTGGATGTATGCGGGTGACAAGAAAAATGTTGCTATGTTATGAATAAAAAAGGGGGGATGTCCTGGCCCAACAAACAAAGCTGAAGGGGGGGAGAGAGTTTTTTATGGGGGGAAAAAAAGGATTAAAAACGGGGTAACTGAGAGAGTTAGAGCAAAGGAAGGGTACAGAATGTTAAAAGATCATTATGGGAAAGGGGAAAAGGGAAATGAATGTGTAAAATTTAAGAATTATGTGGGTTAAAGTAAAGGGGTTTGGATGGGGGGGAAGGGGTCTAATAAGGTGTATGCACCCGGGGAAAAGAGGAAAGCAGAGGAGAAGAGGATTTTGGGAGATGTTAAGTGAATGTATAGGAGCCTTTGAACCAAGTGAGGAGTAATTGTGGTAGGGATTGAATGCTAAAGTGGGGGAAAATTTTAAGAGGGGGTGGGGGTAAGTTTGGGGGGGCCCGGTGTAAAAGATAAGGGAGCCCTTTGATTAACTTTGTATAGAAAGGGGGTTTAGTTATAGGTAATACATTTTTTTAAGAAAAAAGAGGAAAAATAAGTTTAAACGATTATGTAGGGGGGAAATGACGTAGTTTGTTTGGTTAGTATTTGGGAGATAAAAGCTGTTGATAGACTTCAGGATGACTGTTTATAGAGGGGCCCGATATATCAATCACTTTCTTTGTAGTACACGAGATAAAAGGTGTGGGTGCAGGAAGGGGGGAAGAGGAGAGATATGGTGAATTGATTTGATGTAAAGAGAGTAGTAAGGGAGAAAAAGTTAAGCATTTGGAAGTTTTTACAAAGTAGAAGTGAATGCAAGGAGGGAAGAGTATATGGAGAAAAAGAGGAGAAGTTAAGAGAGTGGTGAAGCAATGTTAAAAAGAGAGCAAATGAGAGAGTGGGTGAGATGTTATCAACAAATTGTGGTTGAAAATAAGAAAAAGTTTTGGCGTGAGATTAACAAGTTAAGGAAAAGCCTAGAGGAACAAATGGATTTTGTCAGTAAAAATAGGAGAGGAGATTATTAAATGGAGAGTTAGAGTATTGGGGAAGATGGAAGGAATATTTTGAGGAATTGTTAAATTGTGATGAAGATAGGGAAGCTGTGATTTGTGTATAGGGCAAGGAGGAATAAAATTCTGGTAGGAGTGAGGAAGTGCCAAGTTGTGAGTGAGGGGGAAGTTCGTGATGCAGTAGGTAAATTGAAAGGGGGTAAGGCAGCCGGGATTGATTGGGATAAAGAATAGAACTGTTAAAAGAGGTGGGGATATTTGTTTTGGAGTGGTTGGTGCAAATTATTTAATAAATGTATGAAGAGGGTAAGGTTCCTAGGGATTGGCAGAGAGCTGCATGTTCCTTTGTATAAAGGCCAAAGGGGATAAAAAGAAGAGTGCAAAAAATTATAGGGGGATAAGTCTGGTGGAGTGTACCTGGGGAAAGTGTCATGGTAGAGTTATAATTGATAGAATAAGAGTAAGACGGAGAAATAGGATAGCAGATGAACAAGGAGGCTTTAGGAAAGGTAGGGGGTGTTGGTTGGACCAGGTGTTTTACAGTGAGAAATGAAAACATATAAGTGAAACAGTAGTTAGCATAAGGATAAAGAGGTTCGTGGTGGCATTTATGGATTTGGGGAAAGGCGTAATGGACAGGGTGGATTGGGGCGGCAATGTGGCAGATGTTGCAAGTGTATGGTGTAGGAGGTAGGTTACTGAAAGGCAGTGAAGAGTTTTTACGAGGGATGTAGTGAGGGCCTCCAAGTTAGAGTATTGTAGGATAGTGGGAAATTTTTTCCCAGTTAAAAAAGTAGGCCTTAGGACAAGGATGTGTGATGTCACCGTGGTTGTTTAATATAATTTATAGATGGGGTTGTAAGAGAGAGAGAAGTAAATGGAGAGGGTCTTGGCAAAGAGGCGGTCGTGGAAGTTAAAAAGATAAAGAATCACACACAAAGTGGGAGTTGTCCACAAGCTGCTCTTTGCTGATGACACTGTGCTCTTGGGAGATTCTGAAGAGGAAGTTTGCAGAGATTTGTGGATGAATTTGGTAGGGTGTGCAAGAAGATAAATTAAAGGTGAATTTACAGGGGAAAAGAGTAAGGTTATTGAGGATATCAAAAAGATTAGGTGATGAAAGATTGAATATCAGATTGGAGGGAGAGAGTAAGAGAGTATGGAGGGGTGACGTATTCAGATATTTGGGATGTGGGAGTGTCAGCGGATGGGGTCTATGAAAAGATGAGGTGAATCATAGAATTGAAGAGGGAAAAAGAGTGAGTGGTTGCATTAGGAGGTCTGTGGAGGACAAAGAACTTTGTTCCTTGGAGGCAAAGAGGGGAATGTATGGAGAGTATAGTTTTACCAACCGCTCATATATGGGTGTGAAGCGTGTGGTGATGAATGTTGCAGAGAGGATAAGGTGGAGGCAGTGGAGATGTCATGTCTGAGTGGCAATGTGTTTGGTGTGAATATAAATCAGAGGAATTCTAGTTTGGAAGTTAGGAGGAGGTGAGGGAAATAACCAAAACTGTTGTCCAGAGGGCCAGAGGAAGGGGTTGGTTGAGGTGGTTCGGACATGTAGAGAAAATGGAGCGAACAGAATGACTTCAAGAGTGTATCAAGTCTTGTAGTGGAAGGAAGGCGGGGTAGGGGTCGGCACTAGAAGGGTTTGGGAGGGAGGGGGTTAATATAAAAGGAGGTTTTGTGTGCGCGAGGGGCTTGGACCTTCAGCAGGCATTGCGTGGAGAGTGTTTGATAGGAGTGAATGGGGACAAATGGGTTTTTAATACTTGTCGTTGGCTGTTGGGAGTGTGAGCAAAGTAACATTTATTGAAGGGATTCAGGGAGAACCGGCAGGCAGGACTTGGTCCTGGAGATGGGAAGTAAGTGCCTGCACTCTGAGGAGGGGTGTTAATGTTGCCAGTTTAAAAACTGTTAGTGTAAAGCCCTTTTCTGGCAAGGGGACAAGTATGGAGTGAATGATGGGTGTGATGAAAGTTTTTTCTTTTTCGGGCCACCCTGGCCTTGGTTGGGGACTCGGCGGTGATTGTGATAACCGGTGCTGTGGATAATACAAAATATATTATATATTATATATATAAATATATATAATATATATATATATATATATATATTATATATATAATATATATATATATAATATATATTATATATGTGTGCCGAATATTGTTATAAAAAACTGGTCAATTAGCAAGAAACTCATTTAAAATTAAGTCCTTGTCTATTATTTCTCTTATACTTTTAAAGATATTATTTTTTTCATTGATGTTAATGTAAAAAAATTTAATTTTACACAAAAGAATCTTAGAAAAAAACTTACCTAACCTTATTATAACAAGCGCAATTTATTTTACCCTAACCCGACTAAAATATTTTAGGGTTTGTTTCAAAAATTTATATTAAACAAACACAGTGAAATATATTTTTTTCGTTAAGCTAAGAATCTTTTGGCGAAATTATTGCATTTCATAAATTTTCCTTTTCCCATATGGCAAGATGAGCGTTGCTATTTACCAAAATCGCAAGTTTGCCTTCGGCACGACTATATATATTATACATTATATATATATATATAAATATATTATAATATATATATATATATATTATATTTATATTATATATATAAATATTACACACACATATAATTTATATATATATATATTATATATATTTAAAATATTATATATTTAATAATATATATATATATATATACCCTAATATAATAATTATATATTTATATTTATATATATATATTTTAAAATATATATTATTATATATATAATATATATATTTTTATAATTATATATATTTTATATATATATGCAGCTATGGGAAACTTTATTCAGGAAAGTTTGCCCCCGGGCTTCATCAGTCCAATACAAAAGGAAGGCGTAAGGGAGGAGGGTTGAGGTAATCGTCCCCCAGCCTGGGGGTCGATGGTTCGTCCATCAATCTTGTAGAATGTACGCTAGGGGCCCTAGACGTGGTTATTACTGTAGAGAGGTGAGGTGAAACAGGGGGGGCGGGGTCATAGTGGTACCATCCCCTAGTCGAAGTAGGTTTCGTCCAAAAGGTTTAACAAGTGTTGGAAATTTTTTGTAAAGATCCCCTGATGCTGCAGTGTCTGACAGTTTTGAGAAAGGTTTTAAAAAAAACCCACAAGTTGAAGATTGAGACACTTTGCAGCATAGGGAATCTTTATTAGGAAAAAGTTTCGCCCCAAAAGTGGCTTCATCAGTCATACAAAAAGGAAGGCGAAGGAGAGGAGGAGTTGAGGTAATCATTTCCCCAGCCCGGAGTCGATGTGTTCGTCCCCTCAATCTTGTAGAAATGTACAGCTTGGGCCTAGCGTGGCTTTTATATGTGAGAGGTGAGGTGAAGCAGGCGGAGGCGGGGCATAGTGGTACATCCCCTGTCGAAGTGGTCTTCGTCCAAAGGTTGAACAAGTGTTGAAGAATTCTTTGTAACAAGATCCTATGATGCTGCAGTGTCTGACTTGTCGGTTTTTCAAACCATTCATCACAACTGTCAGACACTGCAGCATCATGGGATCTTGTTACAAAGAATTCTACAACACTTGTTCAACCTTTGGACAAGACCTACTTCGACTAGTGGATGGTACCACTATGACCCCGCCTCCGCCTGCTTCACCTCACCTCTCTACAGGATATAAGCCACGTCTACGGCCCTATGCTGTACATTCTACAAGATTGATGGACTGAACACATCGACTCCAGGCTGAGGGACTGATTACCTCATACTCCTCCTCTCCTTACGCCTTCCTCTTTGTATTGGACTGTTTGAAGCCACTGTGTGGCGAAACGTTTTCTGAATAAAGATTCCCATATGCTGCATAAGTGTTCAATCTTAAACTTGTCGGTTTTTCAAAACCATTCATCACAACTGTCAGACACTGCAGCATCATGGGTTTCTTTTTTACAAAGAATTCTTCAAAAAACTTGTTCAACCTTGGACGAAGACCTACTTAGACTAGTGGATGGTACCACTATGACCCCTCCTCGGCCTGCTTCACTTCACCTCTCTACAGTATATAAGCCAAACGTTCTACGGCCCTTGCTGTACATTCTACAAGATTGATGGACTGAACACATCGACTCCAGGCTGAGGTACTGATTCCCTCTACCCCTCCTCTCCTTACGCCTTCCTCTTTGTATTGGACTGATGAAGCCACTGTGTGGCAAAAACGTTTCCTGAAAAAAAGATTCCCATTATGCTGCTAAGTGTCTCAATCTTCAACTTGTCGGTTTTTCAAACCATTCACCCACAACTGTCAGACACTGCAGCATCATGGGATCTTGTTAAAAAGAATTCTTCAACACTTGTTCAACCTTTGGACGAACCTACTTCGACTAGTGGATGGTACCACTATGACCCCGCCTCCGCCTGCTTCACCTCACCTCTTACAGTATATAAGCCACGTCTACGGCCCTATGCTGTACATTCTACAAGATTTGATGGACTGAACACATCGATCCAGGCTGAGGGATGATTACCTCATACTCCTCCTCTCCTTACGCCTTCCTCTTTGTATTGGACTGATGAAGCACTGTGTGGCGAAACGTTTCCTGAAAAAAGATTCCCATATGCTGCAAAAGTGTCTCAATTTTCAACTTGTGGGTTTTTAAAAAACCTTCTCACATATATATATTTTATATATATATATTTATTATATATATATATATATTATAATATATAAATATTATATAAAAATATAAATATATTAGTGTTAGAGTTTCAGCAGAAGTTTGTGGTTACAGGAAAGTGGGTCGGGAGGGAAAGAGGAGCGATGGGGAAATGATGATGTAAAGAAGTAGTAAGGGAGAAAATTGCATATGAGAATTTTTTTTACAAAGTAAAGGATGAAGGGGGGAAAAGAGTATATGGAGAAAAAGAGAGAATTTAAAGAGAGGGTTGAAGCAATGTAAAAAGAGAGAAAATGAGAGAGGGGGTGAGATGTTATCAACAAATTTTGTTGAAAAAAGAAAAATTTTTGGGAGGAGTTAACAAGTTAAGAAAGCCTAGAAACAAAGGGATTTGTCATTTAAAAAAATAGGAGAGGGAGTTATTAAAGGGAGAGTTAGGGGTATTGGGAAGATGGAAGGAATTTTTTGAGGAATTTTAAATGTTGATGAAGAAGGGAAGCTGTGATTTCGTGTATAGGGAAGGAGGAAAAAATTTGTAGGAGTGAGGAAGACCCGTTGTGAGTGTGGGGGAAGTTCGTGAGGCAGTAGGTAAAATAAAAGGGGGGTAAGGCACCCGGGTTTGAGGGGATAAAAAAAGAAATGAAAAAGCGGTGGGGATATAGTTTTGGAGTGGTTGGTGCAATTATTTAAAAAATGTAGGAAAGGGGGTAAGGTCCTAGGGTTGGCAGAGAGGCATGCATAGTTTTTGTATAAAGGCAAAGGGGGAAAAAAGAGAGTAAAAAATTATAGGGGGATAATCTGTTGAGTGTCCCTGGTAAATGTATGGTAGAGTTATAATTGAAAGAATTAAGAGTAAGACGGAGAAAGGTAGCGTGAACAAGGAGGCTTTGGGAAAGGTAGGGGGTGTGTGGACCAGGGTTTACAGTGAAACATTTAAGTGAACAGTTTTTAGAAAAGGGCTAAAGAGGTTTTTGTGGCTTTATGGTTTTTGGGAAAGGCTATGACAGGGTGGATGGGGGGGCAATGTGGCAGATGTTGCAAGTGTATGGTTAGGGGTAGGTTACGAAAGCATAAAAGGGGGGTTTTTTCGAGGTAGTGGGGCTAAAGTTAGATATGAGGAAAGGGGGAAATTTTTTTTCCCCAGTAAAAGAGGCCTTAGAAAAGGATGTGTGATGTCACCGTGGTTGTTTAATTATATTTATAGATGGGTTGAAAGAGAAGTAAATGCGAGGGTCTTGGCAAGAGGGGGGATTAAAAGATAAAGAATCACAAAAAAAGTGGGATTTGTCACAGTGCTCTTTGTGATGCACTGTGCTCTTGGGAGATTCTAAAGAGAATTCAGAGTTTGGGTGGATGAATTTGGTAGGGTGTGAAAAAGAAGAAAATTTAAAAGGTGAATACGGAAAGAGAAAGGTTATGAGGATAACAAAAAGTTTTGGGTGATGAAAGATTGAATATCGATTGGAGGGGAGAGTAGGGGAGGAGGTAAACTATCAGATATTTTGGGGTGGACGTGTCAGCGGATGGGTCTATGAAAAATGAGGTGAACATAGAATTGATGAGGGGAAAAAAGTGGTGGTGCATTAGGGTCTGTGGAGACAAAAACTTTGTCCTGGAGGCAAAAAAGGGGAATGTATGAGAGTTAGTTTTTTAAGCTCTTATATGGGTGGAAGGTGGGGGATGAATGTTGCGCGAGGAGAAGGGAGGCAGTGGGATGCATGTTGAGGGCAATGTTTGGTGTGAATATAAAAAGAGAATTCGTAGTTTTGGGAAATTAGGAGGAGGTGCGGGTTACCAAAAAATGTTTCCAGGGGCTGAGGAAGGTTGTTGGGTGGTTTTGGGCATGTGAGAGAATGGAGCGAAAACAGAATGACTTCAAGAGTGTATCAGTCTGTAGTGAAGGGGGCGGGGTAGGGTCGGCCTAGGGGAAAGGGGTTGGGGGGAGGGGGGAAAGGGGGGTTTTTGGGGCGAGGGGCTTTTGGCTTCCCCGCAGGCATGCTGAGGTGTTTTATAGGAGTGAATGGAGACAAAAGGTTTTTTTACTTTACGTGTGTTGGGTGTGAGCAAAGTAACTTTTGAAGGGATTCAGGGAAACCCGGAGGCCCGGCTTGAGTCCTGGAGATGGGAAGTACAGTGCCTGCACTCTGAAGGAGGGGGTGTTTTTTGTTGCAGTTTAAAAAAATGTAGTGTAAAAAAACCCTTTGGGAAGACAGTGATGGGGGAATGATGGTGAAGTTTTTCTTTTTCGGGCCACCCCGCCCTTGGGGGGAAACGGCCGGTGGATAAAAAAAAAATAAATTATTATATATTTAATTTTTAAAATATATATTATTAATAAACAACTTTGTCAAAACTGCCTGGCTTGGGGAATCCCCCGAAAAAATTAAAAACCCTTTTTTTTTTTGGAGCCTCACTGTTGGGCCCTTTAAGAAGAAGGATGGGGAATCAGGGCCCATTGCCCTTGAAAACACCCTTCGCCGATCGTTGCCAAAGCAGCAGTAAGAACATTTGCCTAGAAGGCCCGTTTACTCCCCCTTACCAATGGGCTTTTGGGGGCCCTCAAGCAGTGAAGCTGCGCTCATGCGGGAAGGGCCTAATCAGGGACCCACCAGAAGACAAAGGCCATAGTCAAACTTGTTTTAGAAATCTTTTAAAATGGTAAAAAGAGACTTCTTGCCGTGTTTGGGTCGTTCCCCAGTCTTTTTTTTCCCTTTTATTTCAGCCGGCACAGAAACCCTCAATTTTTTTTTTGGAGAACATAAATTTCTCATCAGAAGGGGGTTCAGCAGGGTGACCCACTAGCTCCCCCTTCTTTCTGCTTGGCGTAAGAAACTAACTTCCAGCCCATGCAACGAGCTCAAAACGGTACCTGGATGATGGCACATGGGAGGTACTGAGAGTCCCTGGTAGGGGATCTAAAAATGGTAAAAAAACAGGGAGAAAACTTGGGACTCGTCCTCAATCCCTCCAAGGTGAAATCATCCGCGAACCAGGGGAAAAAAAAAATGCTGTGCGAAAATCCTCCGGAAATCTTGTACAACCGTCCAACGTACCCTCTTTGGGTCACCGCTGGGTCACCAGGCCATCGCACGTTTCCTCAAGGACAAATTGAATGACCTGATGAGAATGGAGGAGAAAATAAGCAATTTTGATCCCCATGATCTCTGTATCTCCTCACAAGGTGTCTTAGTATTCCAAGACTCACTTACTTCCTCAGGGTGTGCACCCTCTTTTGACAACCCAAACTTGACAAATATGACGCACCCCTGAGGTCAACCCTTAAGAAGGCACTGAACCTGTCACTAGAGGATCAGCAATGGGATCAGGCAACCCTCCCAGTATGACTGGGAGGTATAAAGGTGCGCAAAGCAACGCATGTTGCTTTACCTGCTTTTCTGTCTTCGTGTTGGCTTCCAGTGCATTAGTCAAGAAGATTGTTCCCGAACGCTTGAGAGACATGGTAGGTGCTCAAGACCCCAGGTTTACTGAAGCAGCGATTCGGTGGGACACCCTTACAGATTCCCAGTAGACCAGCTCCTCCCAAAGAACACAAACAACCCACTGGGACAAAACCGATCATGGAAAAAATCGCCAACACAATGCTCTCCAATCCCTCAGGAAAGGACAAAGCTCGTTCCTGGCAGTGAAGGCACCACACTCAGGAGATTTCCTTTTGCTGTTCCCAAATTTCCCTCCTTGGGCACTCGACTAGACCCACAGGCCATTCGGATTGGTGTTGCTCTTCGCCTAGCCGCCCCCATCCTCACCGAACATAGGTGTAATTTGCGGCAGGGCGACAGCTGATCAATTCGGACTTCATGGTCTCGTGTGTCACACAGCAGAAGGGAAGTATGCCAGGCATGAGGAGGTCAAGGGACATCATAAAGAGAAGCCTCGCCACAGCCCGTTGTCCAGCTCAAGGGGAAACCCCAAGTACAGAGGTCTGACGGAAGTCTAAAGCGTCCTGATGGAGCCACTATGCTACCTTGGAAGGAGGGGAAAGAAAGATTGCCTGGGAATACACATGCGCCGCCACATTGGCAGACACATACTTGCCATACTCCGTAGTGGAAGGGGGGTGGAGCTGCCAGCCACAGGGAGACTCAGAAGATCCGCAAATATGAAGACCTTCCCCTTGCTATAACTTCATCTCAATAGGGTCGGAGACCCTTTGGGGAAATGGGGCAAGTGTGTTCAAAAAGTTCCTAATAGAGCTGGGTGAAAAGCTCATCATAGAAACAAAGGACCACAGGGCGATCAGCTTCCTCTTTCCAGAGACTCAGTGTTGCGATCCAGAGAGGAAATGCCTGCAGCATTCTGGGCAGCGGCCCACCGCCGGGGAACTGGACGAAGTATTCGAGATGTAGCGCTGAGTTACCTATGTTGTTTTACTTTGTATCGTATTTTTGTGAATGTTTTGTCAATGTATTTTGTCTTTAAAAAAAATATATATATATAATATAGGGGGGTAGGAGAAAATTCTCAAACAGCTTCAGGGAGAATCTTGAGTTTTCCCTGAAACAAGTTTATTCTTTTCTCTGAGGATGAGGGTCCCTACAATAGTTCTAGAGGTGGTACCTAACTATATATTTGAAATTTATATTTTAATATATATATATATATATATATATTTTTATATTTTATATATATATTTTTATATATATATATATATATATATATATATATATAAATATATATATATATATATAATATATATATTTTTTATTATCACACGGGCCGATTCCCACCAAGGCAGGGTGGCCCGAAAAAGAAAAACTTTCACCATCTTTCACTCCATCACTGTCTTGCCAGAAGGGTGCTTTACACTAAATTTTTTAAAAACTGAAACCCTTGACACCCTCCTTCAGAGTGCAGGCACTGTACTTCCCATCTCCAGGACTCAAGTCCGGCCTGCCGGTTTCCTGAACCCCTTCATAAATGTTACTTTGCTCACACTCCAACAGCACGTCAAGTATTAAAAACCATTTGTCTCCATTCACTAATATCAAACACCTCACGCATACCTGCTGGAAGTCCAAGCCCCTCGCACACAAAACCGCCTTTACCCCCCCTCTCCCAAACCCTTTTCCCGGCCAACGCCTACCCCGCCTTCTTTCCACTACAGACTGATAGACTCTTGAAGTCTTCTGTTTCGCTCCATTCTCTCTACATGTCCGAACCCCCTCAACAACCCCTTTCCTATATATATATATATATATATATATATATATATATTATATATATATATATATATGTGTGTGTGTGTGTGTGTGTGTGTGTGTGTGGGGTGTGTGTGTGTGTGTGTGTGTGTGTGTGTGTGTGTGTGTGTGTGTGTGTGTGTGTGTGTGTGAGTGTGTCTTTGTCTTTGTTTTTATGGTCAAGTTTGAGATGTGGGTGTCATGCTGGGTGAAGTGTGGGTGTTATGCTGGGTGAAGTGTTGGTGCCATGCTGGGTGAAGTGTGGGTGCCATGCTGGGTGAAGTGTGGGTGTCCATGCTGGGTGAAGTGTGGGTGCCATGCTGGGTGAAGTGTGGGTGTTTTTGCCTGGGTTGAAGTGTTTGGTTTCCCTGCTGGGTGAAGTGGGGGTGTCCATGCTGTATAAAGTGTGAGTGCCATGCTTGGTGAAGTGCGGGTGCCGTGCTGGGTGAAGTGCAGGTGTCATGTTGGGTGAAGTGTGGGTGCCATGCTAGGTGAAGTGTGGGTGTCATGATGGGAGAAGTGTAGGTGCTATGCTTGGTGAAGTGTGGGAGACATGCTGGGTGAAGTATGGATGCAATGCTCCGAGAAGTGTGGGTGTTATGCAGGGTGAAGTGTGGGTATCATGCCGGGTGAAGTGTGGATTCCATGCTGGGTGAAGTGTGGGTACCATACTGCGTGAAGTGTGGATGCAATGCTAGGTGAAGTGTGGGTGCTATGCTGGGTGAAGTCTGGGTGACATGCTGGGTGATGTGTGGGTGGCATGCTGGGTAGAGTGTGAGTTCCATGCTGGTTGAAGTGTGGGTGCCATTCTGGGTGAAGTGTGGGCACCATGCTGGTTGAAGTGTAGGTGCCATGCTGGGTGAAGTGTGGGTGCCATGCTGGGTGAAGTGTGGGTGCCATGCTGGGTGAAGTGTGGGTGCCATGCTGGGTGAAGTGTGAGTGTCATGCTGGGTGAAATGTTGATGCCATGCTGGGTGAGGTTCGGGTGCCATGCTGGTGAAGTGTGGGTGTCATGCTGGGTGAAGTGTGGGTGCCTTGCTGGGTGAAGTGGGGGTGCCATGCTGGGTGAAGTGTGGGTGTCATGGTGGGTGAAGTGTGGGTGCTATACTTGGTGAACTGTGGGTGCCATGCTGGGTCAAGTGTGGGTACCATGCTGGGTGAAGTGTGGGTGCCATGGTGGGTGAAGTGTGGGTCTCACGCTGTGCGAATTGTGGATGCCATGCTGGGTGAAGCATAGATGCCATGCTGGGAGAAGTGTGGGTGTCATGCTGGGTGAAGTGTGGGTGTCATGCTGGTTGAAGTGTGGGTGTCATGCTGGATGAAGCGTGGGTGACATGCTAGGTAAAGTGTGGGTGTCATGCTGCATGAAATGTGGGTGCAATGCTGGGTGAAATGTGAGTGCCATGCTGGGTGAAGTGCTGGTGTCGTGCTGGGTGAATTGTAGGTGTCATGCTGGGTGAAGTGTGGGTGCCATGCCAGCATGGCACCCACACTGAAGTGTGGGTGTCATGATGGGTGAAGTGTAGGTGATATGCTTGGGGAAGTGTGGGTGCCATGCTGGGTGAAGTGTGGGTACCATGCAGAGTGATGTGTGGTTAGAGGCTGAGTGAAGTGTGGGTGTCATGCTGGGTGAAGTGTTGGTGACATGCTGGGTGAAGTGTGGGTGTCATGCTGGATGAAGTGTGAGTGCCATGTGCGGGTGCAGTGCTGGGTGAAGTGTAGGTGTCATGCTGGGTGAAGTGTGGGTGCTATGCTAGGTGAAGTGTGGGTGTCATGATCGGTGAAGTGTGGGTGCTAAGCTTGGTGGAGTGTGGGTGCCATGTTGGGTGAAGTGTGGGTGCCATGCTCGGAGAAGTGTGGGTGTCACGCTGTGTGAAGTGAGGGTATCATGCTGGGTGAAGTGTGGATGCCATGCTGGGTGAAGTGTGGGTACCATACTGTGTGAAGTGTGGATGCCATGCTAGGTGAAGTGTGGTTGCCATCCTGGGTAAAGTGCAGGTGGTATGCTGGTTGAAGTGTGGGTGACATGCTGGGTGATGTGTGAATGTCATGCTGGGTGAAATGTGGATGCCATTCTTGGTGAAGTGTGGGCACCATGCTGGATGAAGTGTGGGTGCCATGCTGGGTGTAGTGTGGGTGCCATGCTGGGTGAAGTGTGAGTGCCATGCTGGGTGAAGTTCGGGTGCCATGCTGGGTGAAGTGTGGGCGTCATGCTGGGTGAAGTGTGGGTGTCATGATGGGTGAAGTGTGGTTGCTATACTTGGTGAAGCGTGGGTGCCATGCTGGGTCAAGTGTGGGTACCATGCTGGGTGAAGTGTGGGTGCCATAGTGGGTGAAGTGTGGGTGTCATGCTGGGTGAAGTGTGAGTTCCATGCTGGGTGAAGTTCGGGTGCCATGCTGGGTGAAGTGTGGGCGTCATGCTGGGTGAAGTGTGGGTGTCATGATGGGTGAAATGTGGATGCCATTCTTGGTGAAGTGTGGGCACCATGCTGGATGAAGTGTGGGTGCCAAGCTGGGTGTAGTGTGGGTGCCATGCTGGGTGAAGTGTGAGTGCCATGCTGGGTGAAGTTCGGGTGCCATGCTGGGTGAAGTGTGGGCGTCATGCTGGGTGAAGTGTGGGTGTCATGTATGGGTGAAGTGTGGTTTTCTATACTTTGGGGAAGCGTGGGTGCCATGCTGGGTCAAGTGTGGGTACCATGCTGGGTGAAGTGTGGGTGCCATAGTGGGTGAAGTGTGGGTGTCATGCTACGTGAAGTGTGGGTGCCATCCTGGGTGAAGTGTGGGTGCTATGCTGGGTGAAGTGTGGGTGACATGCTGGGTGATGTGTGGGTGTCATGCTAGGTGAAGTGTGTGTGTCATGTGGGTAAGTGTGGTCATGCTTGGTGAAGTGTGGGGCCATGCTGGGTGAAGTGTGGGTGCCCTCTCGGAGAAGTGTGGATGTCGTGTGGGTGAAGTGTGGGTATAATGCTGGGTGAAGTGTGGATCCATGCCGGGGGGGGGGGGGGGGGGGGGGGGGGGGGGGGGGGGGGGGGGGGGGGGTTTGGGGGGGGGGGGGGGGGGGGGGGGGGTTTTTTTGGGGGGGAAATTTTTTGGGGGGGGGGGGGGTTTTTGGGGGGGGGGGGGGGGGGGGGAATTGGGGGGGGAAATTTGGGGGTTGGGGTTTGGGGGGTTTTTGGGGGGTTTTGGGGGGGGTTTGGGGGGGGTTGGGGGGAAAAAAGGGGGGGGGGGGGGGGTTTTTGGGGGGGGTTTTTTAAAAAATTATTTTTTTAAAAGGGGGGTTTAAGGGTTTTTTTGGGGGGGGGGGGGGTTTTTTTTTTTTGGGGGGTTTGGGGGGGGGGGGGGGTTTTTTTTTGGGGGGTTTTGGGGGGGGGGGGGGTGGGGGTTGGGGGGGGGGGGGTTTTTTTTGGGGGGTTTGGGGGGGGGGGGGTTTTGGGGGGGGGTTTGGGGGGTTTTTGGGGGGGGGAAAGGGGGGGGGGGGGGGGGGGGGGGGGGGTTTTTTTTTGGGGGGGGTGTTTTTGGTGGGGGGGGGGGGGGGGGAAGGGGTTTTTCCCGGGGGGGGGGGGGGGGTTTGGGGGTTTTTGGGGGGGGGGGAAAAATTTGGGGGTTTCCCATTTTTGGGGGGGGGGGGGGTTTTTTGGGGGGGGGGGGTTTGGGGGTTTGGGGGGGGGGTTTTTGGGGGAAGGGGGGCCATGGGGGGGTTTGGGGGGGGGGGGGGGTTTTTTTTTGGGGGGTGGGGGTTTTTTTTTTTGGGGGGGGGGGGCCCGGGGGGGGGGGGAAAAAATTTTTTTTTTGGGGAAGGTTTGGGGGGGGGGGTTTGTTTGGGGGGAAAGGGGGGGGGGGGGGGAAAAATTTTGGGGGGAACCCTTTTGGGGGGGGGGGGGGGGGGGGGGGTTTTTTAAAGGGGGGGGGGGGTTTTTGGGGGAAGGGGGGGGGGGGCCCCCCGGGGGGGGGGGGGGGGGGGGAAATTGGGGGGGGTTGGGGGGGGGGGGGGGCCCCCCGGGGGGGGGTTGCCGGGGGGGGTTTTGAAGGGGGGGGGGGGGGAAGGGGGGGTTTTTTGGGGGGGGGGTTTTGTTGGGGGGGGTTTTGGGGGGGTTTGGGGGGGGGGTTTTTTTTTGGGGTAAAATTTGGGGGGGTGGGGGTTTTTTGGGGGGGCGGGGGGGTTTTTTCCTTTTTTGGGGGGGGGGGGGTGGGGGGGGGGGGGTTTTTGGGGGGAAGGGGGGGGGGGGGGGGGGGGTTTTTTTTTGGGGGGAAGGGGGGGGGTTTTTTGGGTTTTTTGGGGGGGGGGGTTTGGGTTTTTGAAATGGGGGGGGGGGGGGGTTTTTGGGGAAAAAGGGGTTTTTTTGGGGGGGTTTTTTGGGGGGGGGGTGGGGTTGGGGTTTTTTTTGGGGGGGGGGGAAAAAAGGGGGGTGTTTTTTTTTTTTTTTTTTTTGGGGGGGGGGGTTTTTTTTTGGGGGGGGGGAAAAGGGGGGGGGTTTTTGGGGGGAAGTGGGGGGAAATGGGGGGGTTTTTTTTTGGGGGGGGGGGGGGTTTTTGGGGGGGGGGGGCCCCCTTTTTGGGGGGTTTTGTTTTTTTGGGGGGGGAAGGGGGGGGGGGGGAAGGGGGGTTTGGGAAATTTGGGGAAAGGGGGCCTTTTGGGGGGGGGGGGTTTTTGGGGGTTTTTGGGGGGGGGGGGTTTTGGGGTTTTTTTTAAAAAAAAAAAAATTTTTTTTTGGAAAAAAAAAAAGGGGGGGGGGGAAAAAATTTTTTTTAAAAAGGGGGGGGGGGGGGGGGGGGGCCCAAAAAAAGGTTGGGGGTTTTTGGTTTTAAAAGGGGGGGGGAATTTTTGGGGGGGGGGTTTTTTAAAATTTTTTAATTGGGGGTTGGGGAAAAAATTTTTTTAAAAATTTTTTTGGCTTAAAAAAATTTGGGGGGGGGGGTTTTTTTGGGGGGGGAAAAAAAAGGGGGGGGCCCCCCCCCGGGGGGGGGGGGTTTTTTTTAAAAAAATTTGGGGGGGGGTTTTCCCCCGGGGGGGGGGGGTTTTTTTTTTTGGGGGAAAAGGGGGGGGGGGGGGGGGGGAAAAAAGGGGGAAAAAACCCCCCCCTTTTTTGGGGGGGGGGGGAAAAAAAAATTTTTTGGGGAAAATTTAAAAGGGGGGTTGGGAAAACCCCCCTTTGGGTTAAAAAAAAAAAGGGGGGTTAAAAAAAAAAAAAGGGGGGGGAAAAAAAAAACCCCCCTTTTGGGGGGAAAAAAAACCCCGGGGAAAGGGTAAAGGGGGGGTTTTTTTTTTTTTTTTAAAAAAAATTTTAAAAGGGGTTAAAAAATTTTTGGGTAAATTAAAAAAAAAAAAAATTTTTTTAAAAAAAAATTTTAAAAAGGGGGGAAAAAAAAAAAAATTTTAAAAAAAATTTTTTCCCCAAAAAAAATTTAATTTCCCCCAAAGGGGGGGGGGGTTTTTTTCCCCCCCCCCGGGGGGAAAAAAAAACCCCTTTTTTAAAAAAAAAATTAAAAAAAAAATTTTTTTTAAAAAAAAGGGGCCCCCAAAAGGGGCCCCCCCCCGGGGGGGGTTTGGGAAAAAAGCCCCCCTTTGGGGGAAAAAGGAAATTTTTTTGGGGAAAAAAAAATTTTTTTAAAAAAAAAACCCAAAAAAAAAATTTTTTTTTAAAAAAAAAACCCCCCAAGTTTTTTTTTTCCTTTTTTGGGGGGGGAAAACCCAAAAAAAAAAAAAATTTTTTGGGGTTTTTAAAAAAAAATTTTGGGGGCTTTTCCCCCCGGGGGTTTTCCCCCCCCCTTTTTTAAAAATTTCCCCAAAAAAAAAAAAATTTTAAAAATTTTTTTAAAAAAAAATTTTTTTGGGGAAGGCCCCCCCCCCGGGGGGGGGGGGGTTTTTTTTTAAAAAAAAAAGGGGTTTTTGGGGGGGGGTTTTTTTAAAAAAGGAAACCAACCCCCAAAAAAAAAAAAAAAGGGGGGTTTTTTTTTGGGAAAAAAATTTTTTTTTCCCCTTTTTTTTTGGGGGTTTCGGGAAAAAAAAAATTTAAAAAACCCCCCCGGGGGGAAAGGGAAAAAAAAATTTGGAAAAAAAGGCCCGGGGGGAAAAAAAAAAAGGGAAAATTTAAAAGGGAAAAAACCCCCACCCTTTAAAAAAAAAAGGGGGCCCCCCCAAAAAAAAAAAAGGGGGTTTTTTGGGGGGGGGGGAAAAGAAAAAAAAAAAAAAATTTTGGGGAAATTTTTTTTTTTTTAAAAAAGGGAAAAAAAAATTTTTTTTTTTTTTAAATTTTTTTTTTTGGGGCCCCTTTTTTGGGGGGAAAAATTTTTTTAAAAAAAAACCCCCCCGGGGAAAACCCCCTTTTTTTTTTTTTTTAAAAAAAAAAATTTAAAAAAAAAACCCCCCTTTTTTTCCCCCCCCCGGGGTTTTTCCCCCCAAAAAACCGGGGCCCCCGGAAAAAGGAAATTTTAAAAAAAAATTTTTTTTTTTTTTAAAAAAAAAAAAAAAAAACCCCTTAACCCCTTTTTTTTCCCCCCTTTTTTTATTGGGGGTTTTGGGGAAAATTTCCCCCCCCTTTTTCCCCTTTTTTTAAAACTTTAAAATTTTTTAAAAATTTAAAAAAAATTTTTCCCCCCTTTTTTAAAAAATTTTTTTTTTAAAAAAAACCCCCCCCTTTTTTTTAAGGGGGGCCCCCCCCCCCCCTTTTTTTTCCCCCCAAAACTCCCCCGGGTTTTTCCCCTTTTTTTTTTAATTTTTCCCCCCGGGGGTTTTTTTCCCCTTTTTTTTAAAAAAAAACCCCCCCCCGGGGCCCCTTTTTTTTAAAATTTAAAAACCCCGGGGGGCCCCCTTTTTTAAAAAAAATTTTTAAAAAAAACCCTTTTTTTTTTAAAAAACCCCCTTTTTTTTTTTTCCCCCCCCCCCCCGGGGGGGTTTTTAACCCCTTTTTTTGGGGGGGGGCCCCCCCTTTTTTAAACCCCCTTTTTTAAAAAAAGGGTTTTTAAAAATTTTTTCCCCCAAAGTTTTTCCCCCCCAAAAAAAAAAATTTTTTCCTTTTTTTTTCCCCCCCCCCCTTTTTTTTTGGGCCCCTTGGGGCCCCCCGGGGGGGCCCCCCCCCCCCCCCCAAAAAAAATTTTTTTTCCCCCGGGGTTTTTTTTTTAAAACCCCAAAAATTTTGGTTTTCCCCCCCCCTTTTAACCCCCAATTTTTTAAAAAAAAATTTTTTTTAAAATTTTTTGGGGAAATTTTTAAAAAATTTTTTTTTTTTTTTTGGGGGTTTTTTTTTTTTTTTTTAAAAAATTTTTTTTTTTTTTTTGGGGGGGGAAGGGTTTTTTTTTTTTTTTTTTGGGGGGAAAAAAAATTTTTTAAAAAAAAAGGGGGGGTTTTTGGGGGGTTTTAAAAATTTTTTTGGGGAAATTTTTTTCCCCCCCCCCTTTTTTTTCCGGGGGGGCATGCGGGGTCAAGTGGGGTACCTTGCTGGGTGAAGGGGTGGTGCCATGGGGGGGTTGAAGTATGGGGGGTCATGCTGCGTGAAGTGTGGAGGGCCATGGTGGGTGAAGGTGATTGCCATGATGGGTGAAGTGTGGGTGTCATGCTGGGTAAAAGTGTGGGTTCATGCTGGAAAAGGGGGGGTGACATGCTGGGTTTGAAGTGTTTGTTGCCCAAGCTGCGCGAAGGGGGGGGTTGCAATCCCCTTTGGAAATGTAGTGCGATGCTGGGTGAAGTTAGAAAACATGCGGTTGAAGTTGGGGGTGTTTGCTGGATGAATGGGGGGTTTAAAGATGGGTGAATTTGTAGGGTATGTTTGGGGGAAGTGTCGGTTCCATGCTGAAATGAAGTTGGGAAAGAAGCTGGGTGGAGTTTGGGTGCTGCTGCATGAAGCGTGCGTGTCATGTGGGTGAAATGTGGGTGTATGCTGGGAAAGGGGGGGGTGTCATGCTATGTGAATGTCGATGCCCCCCCTAGGTGAAGTGTGGGTACCACGCTGGGTAAAAGTGGGGGTACCATGCTGGGTGAAGGCGGGTGCAAAGCTGGGTGAAGTGTGGGTGGCATGCGGGGGTAAAGTGGGGTGTCATGCTGCCTGAAGTTTTTATGCCATGCAGGGTGAAGTGTGGGTGCCTTGCGGGGGTGAAGTTGGGTGTCATGCTGGGTGAAGTGGGGGTGCCATTTTTGGGGTAAAGTGTAGGTGTATGCGGGAAAGAAGTGTGGATGACATGCTAGGGGGAAGTGTGGGTGTCATGCTGGGGAAAAAGGTGGGTGCCATGCTGGGGGAAGTATGAGTGCCATTTTGGGGTGTAAGTGGGGGTGATGTGTGGGGGTTAATTTGAAGGTGTCATCTGGGGTGAAGTGTGGGTGCCATGCTAGGTGAAGTGTGGGTCATTATGGGTAAAGTTTATTGCTATTGCTTTATAAGTGCGGGGCTTTTCAGGGTGAAGGGGTTGGGTGACATCCGGGTAAAAGTGTGGGTGCCCATGCTGGGTGAAGTGTGTGTGTCATGATTTGCGAAGTGTGGGGGCTATGTTTAAAAGTGTGGGTCCCCATGCGGGGTTTAAAGGAAAGGGGTACCATGCTGGGTGAAGTGTGGGGTCTTTGCTTGGTGAAGTGGGGGAAAGCCCATGCTGCGTGAAGTAGGTTCCATGGGGGGGTGAAGTGTGGTACCATGGCTGGGTGAAGTAGGATGCTATGCAAGGTGAAGTGGTGGGTGACATGCTGGGTGATGTGTGGGGCATTATGCAGGGGATTGTTGGGCCCATGCGGGTTGGGAAATGGGGGGGTACATGCTGGGTAAAAGTGTGAGTGTCATGCTGGGTGACGTGTGGTTTCCCATTCGGGTTTAAGTGTGGGTACGATGCTGGGTGAAGTGTGGGTGCCATGCTGGGTGAAGTGTGGGGGCCAGCGGGGTTTGAAGTGTTGGGTTTCCCAAATCTGGGGGGTTTGTGAGTGGCCTTTAGGGTTGAAGTTGGGGGGTTTCCCCCCCAATGGGGGGGTGAAGTGTGGGTGTCAGCGGGGTGAAGAAAGGTTGCCATGCTGGGTGATGTGGGTGTCATGCTGGGTGAAATGTGGGTGCCCCATATGGGGGGAAGTGGGGGTGCTATATTTGGTGAAGTGGGGGTTTACCTTGCGGGGAATTTGGGGGTTTCCCATGGGGGGTGAAGTGGGGGTGTCAGTGCTTTAAAAGTGTAGAGCCAGGGTTGGGGTAAAGGGGGGGGTACCTGGGGGGTTGAAGTGTGGGTGCCGGGTTCATGAGGGCCATGGGTCTCATGCAGTGTGAAATTGGGGTGTCATTGGGGGAGAAGTGTGGGTTTTCATGTAGGTGAAGTGCGATGCCATGCAAAGGTAAAGGGTAGGGGTACCACGCGGGGGAAAAAGTGTGGGTACCATGCTGGGTGGAAGTGGGGGTTTTCTGTGCTCGGTAAAGTGTGGGTTTAATGCTGGTTGAATTGTGGGTGTCATGCTGGGGGGAATTTGTGGGTGTCATCTGCTTTAAAGTGTGGGCCTTTGGCAGGGGGGAAGTGTGGGTGCCTTGCGGGGTTGAAGTGTTGGTGTCATGCTGGGTAAAAGTGGGGTGCCTTCTGGGTGAAGTGGGGGTGTATGCTGGATGAAGTGGGGATGACATGCTAGGTGGGGTTTGTGGGAGTCATGCTGTGTGAAGGTTTTGGGGTTTTCCATGCGGGGGTGAAGATGAGTGCCATGCGGGGTTAAAGTGCGGGTGTTGGGGGGGGTTTTAAAAGGGGCAGGTGCCCAGGCTGGGTGAAGTGTAGGTGCCATCGGGTTTGAAGTGTGGGTGTCTTTTTGGGGGGTAAAAATTTTAGGTCCCTATGTTTGGTGAATTTGGGGGGTCCTGTTCTGGGTGAAGTGTGGGTGAATCCCGAGTAAAAGGGGGGGGGTGTCTGCTAGGTAAGTGTGGGTGTCATAAATTGTGAAGTGTGGGTCTTTTGCTTGAAGTGGGGGTGCCAAACTGGGTGAGGTGTGGGGTACAATGCGGGGTGAATTTGTGGGTGTCATGCGGGGTAAAAGTGTGGGAGTCATGCTGCGGGGAAGTGCGGATCCCAAAGGTGGGGGGAAGTGTTAGGTACCATGCTGCGTGAAGTTGAGGCCATGGTTGCTGAAGTGTGGGTTTTATGCTGGGGGGAAGTGGGGATCCCCATGATAGGTGAAGGAAGGTACCCTGCTAGATGGATGGAGGGTCCCATGTTGGGGGGAAGTGTGAGTGTCAGCTGGGTAAAGTTTTTGGATCCCATTCTGGTGAAGTGGGGGTTTACCTTTTGCTGGGTTTAAGGGGTGAGTCCCCGCGGGGTGAATGTGGGGTGCCATGCTGGGTGAAGTGTGATGCCTTTTTTGGGGTGAAGTGCGGGTGCATGCTGGGAGAAGTTAGGTGTCATGCTGGGTGAAGTGTGGGGTGCCTGCTAGGTAAAGTGTGGGTGTCATGCTGGGTAAAGGGGGGGGTTTGTTTGACTTGTGAAGGTGGGTGCTATTCTTGAAGTGGGGGGTCCCAATGCTGGGTGAGGTTTTTGGTTTTACCTTTGCAAAATTAAAAGTGGGGGTTTCAGGGCTTGGTAAAATGTGGGATGCCATGGGGGGTTTGAAGTGTGGGTTCCCTTGCTTGGTAAAGAAATTTAGTGCCAGGGTTTGTTGAAGTGTGGGTGTCATGCTGGGTAAAGTGTGGATGCCTTTTCAAGGTGAAGTGTGGGTACCCCGGGGTGTGAAGTGGGGAACCATGCGGGTTGAAGTTGATGTCATGTTTGGGTGAAGTGTGGTTGACATTCGGGGTAAAGTTTGGGTACCATGCTGGGAGAAGTGTGGGTGCCTTTGGGGGGGCTAGGGTGAAGTGGGGGTTGTCATTTAAACTGGGGTGAAGTGTGGGTGTCTGAGGGGGTTTTTTTTGGGGTTTTTGGGGAAGTGTGATTCCATGCGGGTAAAAGTGGGGGTTTTGTCATAGGGGGGGGGGGGGGGGGGGGGGGGGGGGGGGGGGGGGGGGGGGGGGGGGGGGGGGGGGGGGGGGGGGGGGGGGGGGGCTGGGAAAAGTGGGGGAGCCATGCGGGGTGTGAAGTGTGGATGCCATGGTGGAAGTGTGGGTACCATGCTGATTGAAGTGTGGGTGCAATGGTGGGGGAAGTGTAGGTGTCATAAATTGGTTGAAGTGTGGATGCATGCTTGGTAAGTGTGGGTGCCATGCTGGGAGGAGTGGGGGGGTGCCATACTGGGTAAAAGGGGCGAGTGTCATGCGGGGTGAATTGTGCGTGTCATGAGCTTGAAGGGTGGGAGCCATGCGTTTTGAAGTGTGGAGACATGGGGGGGTAAAGTGTGGTTTACCATGCTGAGTGAAGTGTGGGTGCCAGGGTTTGGGGTGAAATGGGGGTTTGTCTAAATGGGAAGTGGGGGTGCCAGGGCTGGGTGAAGTTTTGGAGTGCCATTCTTGGTGAAGTGCGGGTGCTTGCGGGGGGAAGTGTAGGTGTCATGCTGGGTTAAAAGTGTGTAGTCAGCTAGGTGAAGTGTGGGTGTCATGCTGGATAAGTGTGGGTGTCAGGGATTTGTAAAAGTGGGGTGTGCTTTTGTTGAAGTGTGGGGCCATGCTGGGTAAAGGTGGGGGGAAACCTTTTGCTAGGTGAATTTTGGGGGGTGTCAGGCTGGGGAAGTGGGGAAAGTCATGCTGTGTGAAGTGTGGATGCCAGGGATTTTATGAAGGGTGGGTACTTTGCTGGGTGAAGTTTTAAAAGTCCCCAGGTTGTTAAGTTTTTGGTGCCCATGCTGGTGAAGTGTGGATGCCAGCTAGGTGAATGTGGGTACCCTGCGGGGTGAATTTAGTTTACCATGCTGGTGAAGGTGAGTGTCATGCTGGGTGAAGGGGGAAAGAAAATTTGGGTGAAGTGTGGGTACCATGCTGGGGGGAAAAAGTTTTGGGTGCCAGGCTAGGGGGAAGTGTGGTTGTCATGCGGGTGAAGTGTCTGTGTCAGGGAAGGTTGAAGTGTAGGTGGTATGCGGGTGTGAAGTGGGGTGAAACGGGGAGTGAATGGGGGGGTCATCCCGGGGGGAAAGTTTTGGTGCCTTTACGGGGGGGAAAGGTGAGTGTCATGCTGGGTGAATTTGGTGGGTTTCATGATCTGTGAAGGGGTGGGTGCGAAGCTTGGTGAATTTGGGGGTCCCCATGGGGGTGAAGTGTGAGTCCCATTGCTGGGTGAAGTGTGGGTGCCCTTTCGGGGGTAAAAGTTTTTGGGAGCCATGCTGCTTGAAGTGGGGGGGCTTGGTGGGGAAGTGGGGGTTACCATGTTTAGTGAAGTGTGGGTTCCATGGGGGGTTTTGAAAAGTCGGGTGTCATGCAAGGTGAAGTTGGAAATTCATGCTGGGGTGAAATGTGGGTTTTCATGGGGGGTTAAAAGTGTGGATGCCATGGGGGTGAAAGTGTGGGTACCAGGGCGGGGGTTGGGGGAAGTTGGGTCCCCATGCGGGGTAAAAGTTTTGGCTACCAGGGCGGGGTTGAAGTGTGGATGCCATGCGGGGTTAAAGTGTGGGTGTATGTTTGGGTTGAATGTGGGTCCATCGGGGGTGAAGTTGGCAACCACCTGGGTGAAGTGTGGTGCCTTTGCGGGTGAAGTGTGAGTTTTCATGCTGGGGAAGTGGGGGGTGCCAATGGCGGGGGGAAGTGGGGGTTTCCCCTTTGGGGGTTTGAAGTGGGGTGCTATGTTTGGGTGAATGGGGGGTCCCTTGCAAGGGAATTGGGGGTGGGGTGCTATGCTTGAAGTGTGGGTACCATGCTTGGTAAAGTGGGGTTTTCCATGGGGGTTTGAAGTGGGGAAAGCCATACTGGGGGGAAATGTGAGTCCCATGCTGGGTAAAATTTGGGGGGTGCCATTTTGGGGTGAAGTGGGGTGTTTTGCTTGGTGAAGTTGGGGTTTGCCATGCGGGGGGGGTTTAAAGGGTGTGGGTGCTTTGTTGGTAAAAAGCGGGTCCCAAAGGGGGTTGAATTTGGGGGTAACAGCTATGTGAAGTGGGATGACATGCTGTGTAAAGTGTAAATTTTTCATGCGGGGCGAAGGGGGGGGTGAAATTTGGGTGTGGAATTTGTGGGTCCCCTGCTGGGTGAAGTGGGGGTTTCCCTTTTGTGGGTGAAGTGGGGGAAACGATGTTGTGTGAAGTGTGATTTGTAAAGCGGGTAAGTTTTGGTTGCAAAGGGTGGGTGAAGGGGTGGTTGCAATGGTTGGTGGTTTTGCGTGCCTGCGGGTTTAAAAGTGGGGATGCCTTTACGGGGTTTAAAGTGTGGGTCCCATGCGGGATGAAGTGTGGGTTTGGTTAAAGCGTGGTAAAAGTGGGGTTGCAATGTGGGTGAGGTGGGGGGTGCTATGCTTCGTGAAGTGGGGGTCCATGCTGGGTGAAGTGGGGGTACCATGCTGGGTGAATTGGGGGATGCCTTTCCCTGAGTGAAGTGTGAGTGTCTTTTCTGGGTAAAGTGGGGTGTGCAATGGGGGGTGAAGTTTTGGGGCCCAGTTTGGGTGAAGGGGTTTTTTGCTATGCTTGGTGAAGTGTGGGGGGCCGGGGTGGGGGGAAGTGGGGGGTGTTTTTGGCTTGGTAAAGTGGGGGGTTCCCATGCTGGGGAAAAGGGTGTGCAGCCATGCTGCTTTGGAATGGGAGTGTCATGCGGGGTTGAAGGTGTGGGTCTATGGTGGGTAAAAGCGGGGGTGCCATGTGGGTGAAGTGTGGGTGCCATGCTGGGTGAAGTGGGGGTTTTTAATGCATAAGAAGTGTGGGTGCCATGCTGGGGAGGGGTGGGTGAAAATGCTTGATAAAAAGTGCGGGTGCCAGGTGGGTGAAATGGGGGTACCATGCGGGGTTAAAGTGTAGGTGTCATGCGGATAAATTTGGGATGACTTTCTTAGGTGAAGTGTAGGTGTCATGCTGTTTTAAAGTTTGGGGTCCCATGCGGGGGAAGCATGAGTGCCATGCGGGGTTGAAGGCCGGCTGATGTGCTCGGTGAAATGCGGGTTTTCCCAACCTGGGGGTAAAAGTGGGGGTTTGCCATGGAGGGGAAGTTGGGTGTCATTATGGGAAAGTTTAGGGCTATGCTTTGTGAATGGGGGGTGCTATTCTGGGTGAAGTGTGGGTGACATGCTGGGTGAAGTGTGGGTGTCATGTGGGTGAATTGTGGGTGTCATGATTTGCGAATTTTTGGGTGTTTATGTTTAAAGGGGGGGGTTGCGTGCTGGGAAAGGAGGGGGTACCAGGGCGGGTGAAGTGTAGGTGTCATTCGGGGTGAAGTGTGGGAGTCATGCTGCGTGAATTTGTGGATCCCTTTCTGGGTAAAGTGTAGGTACCTTTGCTGGGGGAAGTGCGGGTGCTTTTTTAGGTGAAGTTTTGGGTGACATGCGGGTTGATGTGTGGGTGGAAATTCGCGTAAAAGTGGGGGTTCCCATGCTGGTTAAAAATGGGGGAAAACAATGCGGGGGTAAAGTGTGAGTGTCATGCGGGGTTAAATTTGTGGATGTCATTCGGGGTAAAGGGGTGGGTACTGCTCTGTAAAGTGTGGGGTTTCCATGCTGGGTGAAGTGCGGGTGCCATGCTGGGTGAAGGGGTGGGTGTCATGCTTCGTGAAGTATGGGTGATATATTTGGGGAAGTGTGGGTTTTCATGCTGGGTGAATGTGGGTGTCATGAGGGTGATGTTTTGGGTGTTGTACTTTGGTGAAAGTGTGGGTCCCATGCAGGGTCAAGTGGGGGGTCCCAAAGCTGGGTCAAGTTTTTTTACCTTGTTTGTGTGAAGAGGGGGTTCTATGCTGGGTGAAGGGTAGGGGACATGCTGGGTGAAGTGTGGGTGTCTGCGCATAAAAGTGTGGATGCCATGGGGGGGTAAAGTGGGGGTTACCTTGGTGGGTGAGGGTGGGTGCCATGTTTCGTGACGCGTGGGTGTCATGCTGTGGGGAAATTTTTGAGGGGTCATGCTGGGAAAGTGTGGGGTGTCAGGGGCCTAGGTGAATTTGTCGATGCCATGTTTTAGGTGAAAGTGGGGGGACCACGCTGGGGGGGAATTTGTGGGTACCATGGGGGTAAAAATTTGGGGGGTTTTTCTATGCTCGGTGAAGTGTGGGTAAACATGCGGGGAAGTGTGGGTGTCATGCTGGGTAAAAGTGGGGTGTCATCCTGCGGAAGTTTGGTTTGCCATGGGGGTTGAAGTGTGGGTCCATGCTGGGTGAAGTGTAGGTGTCATACGGGATAAAGGGTTTTGGAAGACATGCTAGGGAAGTGTGGGTGCCTTTGTTTGTGTAAATGGGGTCCCAAATGCTGGGTGAAAATGAGTCCCATGCTGGGTGAAGTGGGGGTTGATGTGCGGGTGAAGTGCAGGTGTCTGCGGGGGAAGTGTGGTTTCCATGGGAGTGAAGTGTGGGTGTCTTTTTGGGTGAATTTTAGGTGCTTTTCTTGGTAAGTGGGGGTCCTTTTCTGGGTGAAGTTTTGGGTGACATGCGGGTGAAGTGTGTGTGTCGCGGGGGTGAAGTGTGGGTGTATGTTTTTGTGAAGTGGGGTTTTGCTATGCTTGAAGTGGGGGTTTGCCATTCCGGGAGAGGTTTTGGGAACAATGGGGGTTGAAGTGCCCGGGGGTTGCTAGGTGAAGTGTGGGAGTAAATGCTGCGGAAGTGGGGGATCCCATGGTGGGTAAAGGGTGTGGGTACCATGCTGGGTGAAGTTTGGATGCCATGTTTGGGTGAAGTGTGAGTGTCATGGGGGGTGAAGTGGGGGGGGAAAAATGGGGGGGGTGAAGTTGGGTGCAATGTTTGGGTGAAGTGTGGACCCAAAGCTGGGTGAAGTTTGGTGCCTTTGCGGGGCGAATTTGGTGGGTGCCATGGGGGTGAATTTGGGGTTATGCTTGGTGAAGTGGGGGGGTGCCAGGGCGGGTGGGGGTTGTTTGTGCTTTTGCTTGGTGAAGTGGGGGGGCCATGCGGGTGAAGTGTGAGTGTCATGCTGGGTGAATGTGAGTGTCTTGCTGGGTGAAGTGTGGGTTTGCAATGGCGGGTGAAGTGTGGGGGGCAATGCTGGGTAAAGGTGTGGGTGCAAATGTTTGGGTTTAAAGTTTTGGGTCCCATGTGGGTGAAGTTTTTGGATGCCCGGGTGAATTTTGGTTTCCTGCGGGGGGAAGTGTGGGTGCCATGTTGGGTGAAGTGGGGGTTGCCTTGCTGGGTAAAGTTTGGGGGGGGGGGGTCCCATGCGGGCAAAGTGTGGGTGCCGCGGGGGAAAGTTTGGGGGGTTTGCTTGGTGAAGTGGGGGTCCCAAACCCTGGGTGAGGTGTTTGTGCTATGTTTGGGGAAAGGGGCGGGTTTCCCCATGCTGGGTGAATTTGTGAGTGCATGCGGGGTGAAGTGTGAGTTCATGCTGGGGGAATTTTTGGGTGCAATGGGGGTTTAATTGTGGGTGCAATGCGGGGTTTGAAGTTTTGGGGGCTATGCTTGGTGAAGTGGGGGTTCCCTTTGCTGGGTGAAGTGTGGTCCCCAATCGGGTGAATTTTTGAGTGCCATGGGGGGGCCCGAAGTGGGGTCCCATCGGGGTTAAAAGTGGGGGTTTGTTATGTTTGGTGAAGTGGGGGTTTGCCATGCGGGGTGGGGGTTTTGGGTGCTATGCTTGGTGAATGTGGATGAAAGCTGTGTGAAGTGTGATTCATGCTGGGGTAAAAGGGGTTGGGTGCAAGGGGTGGGGGAAGTGGGGGTTCCATGCTGGGTAAAAGTGTGGGTTTCATTGTGGGGAAGTGGGGGTTTACGATGCTGTGTGAAGTTGAGGGGCCCATGCGGGGTGAAGTTGGGCGCTTGGTGTGTGAAGTGGGGTTTTGAAAAGGTTTGGGGTGAAGTGTGCGGCCATGCTGGGTGAAGTGTGGATGCCAGGGCGGGGGTAAAGTGTGGGTGCCATGCTGGATGAAGGTGGGGGTTATGTTTGGTGAAGGTGGTTCCTTTTCCCGGGGGTTTAGGTTTTGGGGTTCATGTTTGGGGGGAAGGTTTGGTTTCCCCAAGCTGGGTGAAATTTTGGGTCCCCATGCTGGGTGAAGTGGGGATGTCTTTCTGGGGGGAAGTGTGAGTTTTAATGGGGGGGAAGTGTGGGTGCTATGTTTGGTGAAAGGTGTATGTCCCAATCTGGGTGAAGTTTGGGTGTTTTTGCTTTGGGGGAAGTGGGGGTTCCCAGGGCTGGGTAAAGGTGGGGGGGTTTCCATGCTGGGGGGAAGTATGGATGCCATGCTGCGTGAAGTGGAGGTGTCATGCCGGGTGAAGGGGTGGGTGCTATGGTGGGGAAGCGGGGGGGTTGCCATGCTGGGTGAAGTGGGGGTGCCATCCTGGGTAAAATTTTGGGTGTTATGCATAATGAAGTGTGGGTCCATGCCGGGGGGGTGTGAATGTCCCCCATGGTGAAGTGGGGGGGTCCCAGGCTGGGGTGAAAGGGAGGTACCATGCTGGGTGAAGTGTGGTTCTGCGGGAAATGAAGTGTGGATGACATGCAAGGTGAAGTGTGGGGGCCATGCGGGTTTTGGAGCGTGGGGGGCCATGCTGGGGGAAGTATGATTGCCATGCGGGGTTGAAGGGGGTAAATGTGCTGGGTAAAGTGCGGGGTTCATGCTTTTTTGAAGTGTGGTGCCTTGCTGGGTGAATTGGGGGTGTAAAAATTAAATGGGGGGAAGTTTAGTGCTTTCTTTGTGAAGGCGGGTGCTATTGGGGGTGAAGGTGGGTGACAGCGGGGTTGAGGTGGGGGGTGTCTTGCTGGGGAAGTTGGGTTTTATGATTTGCAAATTTTGGGGTTGCTATCCCTTGAAGTGTGGGTGCCTTGCTGGGGAAGTGAGGGTACCATGCTGGGGTTGGGGTGAGTGCCCCATGCTGCGTGAAGTGGGAGTGTAAAGGGGGTAAAATTGGGGGTTGCTATGGTGGGTTAAGCGTGGGGGGCCATGCGGGGTAAAAGTGTGGGTGACATGCTGGGTGAAGTGGGGTGTTAAAACTTAATGAAGTGGGGGGTGCCATGTGGGTGAGGGGGGTGGGTGCTAGGGCTTGGGAAGGGTGGTGCCAGGCTGGGGGAAAAAGGGATGAACCATGTTTTGTGAAGGGGATCCCCATGCGGGGTTAAAGTGGGAGTAAAAATCTTGGTGAAGTGGGGGTGCAAGGGTTTGGGTGAAGTGGGGGTTTCCCATGCTGGGTGAAGTGTGTGTGCTATGCTTGGTAAAGTGGGGGTTTGCCGGGGCTGCGTGAAGTGTGGGTGTTATGTTTTGGTGAAGTGTGGGTGCCATGCTGGGTGTGTGGGGGTTTGCAAATGTTTGGTAAAGTGGGGGGGTTGCCTTTCCCTGGGTAAATTGGGTACCATGCCTGGGTGAATTTGGGGATGCCATGCTGGGTGAAGTGTGAGTGTCATGCGGGTGAAGTGGGGTTCCCAAAGCTGGGGAATTGTGGGTGCTATGGGGGGGTGAATGGGGGGTGTTATGCTTGGTAAAGTGGGGGGTCCCATGCTGGGGAAGTGTTGGGGGGCTATGCTGGGTAAAGGGTGGATGCCATGCTGGGTGAAGTGTGAGGGTCATGTTTGGGTAAAAGTTTTGGGTCCCATGGAGGGTGAAGTTTGGGTGCCATGCGGGGTGAAGTGTTGGTGCCATGTGGGGTAAAGGTAAAAGAATAAAAATCCCGGGGGTGAAGTGGGGAGTTTTATCCCGGGTGAAGGGTGGGGGGCATGGGGGGTGAAGTGTGGGTGCCATGTGGGGAAGGTGAGTGCTATCCCTGGTAAAGGTGGGGGTTCCAGCTTAAAGGGGGGGGGCCCCCTTATGCTTGGTGAAGTTTGGGTGCCATGCTGGGTGAGGTGGGGGTTCCAAAGCTGGGGAAGTGTGAATGCCAACTGGGTAAAAGTGTGAGTGTCATGCTGGGTAAAAGTTTTGGGGCAATGGTGGGTGAAGTGTGGGTGTTATGTTTTTTGAAGGGGTGGGTGCCATGCTGAGAAAGGGTTTGTGGGTGCTAGGTTTGGGTGAAGTGGGGGGTCCCCTGTTTGGTGAAATTTGGGTCATGCTGGGTGAAGTGTGAATGCCATGTTTGGGGGGAAGTGGGGAGGGGTCATGCGGGGGTGAAGGGGGGTGCAATGGTGGGTAAATTTTGTGGGTTTGCCATGCTGGGTGACGTGTGGGTGCTATGCTTGGGGGAAGTGTTTTGTGCCATGCTTGAAGTTTGGGTTTATGCTTGGTAAAGTTTTGGGTGCCATGCGTGTGAGGTGTGGGGGCAAAGCTTGGTGAATTGGGGAAAGCCTTTTGGGTTTTGAAATTTTGGGTATCAGCGGGTAAGTGTGGACCCAGCTGGGTGAAGTGTGAGTTCAGGGGGGGGTTTGAAGTGTGGGGGGAAAGGGTGGGTGAATGTGGGTGCTATCTTGGGAAGTGTGGGGGGCCAAATGCGGGTAAAGGTGGGTCTTATGCTTTGTGAAGTGTGGGTACCTTGCTGGGTGAGGTGGGGGTTTTGCTATGCTTGGTAAATTGGGGGTTTGTCATTTTTGGGGTGAAATGGGGCCCCATGCTGGGGTGAAGTGGGGATTCCATGTTTGGGAGAAGTGTATGTGTTTTGCTGGGTGAAGTGTGGGTGCAATGGGGGGGGTGAAGTGGGGGGGGGGTCCCCCAAATGCGGGGTTTAAAAAGTGTGGGTGCTATGTTGGTAAAGTTTTGGGTGCCATCTTGGTGAAGTGTGGGTGCTATGCTTGGTGAATTTGGGGGTGCCATGCTGGGGGGGAAGTGTGGATTCCATGTTTGGGTGAAGGTGAACCCATGCTGGGTGCCCGGGGAGTGTCATGCTGGGTGAAACTTTTGGGTGCCATGGTGGGTGAAGTGGGGTTTTTCCTGCGGGGTGAAGGGGTGGGGGGCTATGCTGGGTGAAGTGTGGAGGGCCTTTGGCGGGTGAAGTGTGGTGCTATGCTGGGTGAAGTGTGGGGCAAATGCTGTGTGAGAGGGGGTTTGGCCATGTTTGGGTGAAGTGAGGGTGCTATGCTGGGTGAAGTGTGGGTGCTTTTGCCCCGGTAAAGGGTTTTGGTGGTATGCTGGGGCTGGTGACTCCGTTTTCTTTTCCCGGGAATTAGAAATCAGAAAATAAAGGAAAATCTTGTTCCAAGAATTTGGGAAAAAAAAAGAAAGATGGGGGGTTGTAAAGTGTTGGGGACCGAGGAGGGTGGGGGGGGAAAAGGCGGAGGTGTAGAACATTTGGAGCAAAGATAAAACGTTGGGGGGAAAGATAACTTATCTGTTTTTCCTAACTGTGAATGTTTGAGCATGATTATGTTATCAGATATCAGTTACAGCCCAATGGTGGGCTGAGGGTGATTTAAGTGGCGTGAACTCTAGTGATCCGGGGAAAAAATGGTTAAATTTTTGGGTCATGGTTAATAGGATAAAAAAGGGGGGGTTGGCTCAAAAATAAAACTTTTGGGGAAAGGACGAAACCCCAAAAATTTACCCGGGGGAAAACATAAACAACCCAAATCATAGTGAGAAAAACATGACTAAACCCTTGTCATATTTGGGATAACATAAACCCAAACCCCTATTTCGTAGTGGGATAAACATGAACCAACCCTAGTCGTAGTGGGATAACATGAACCAACTCTTGTCATAGTGGGATAACATGAACCAACCCTAGTCGTAGTGGGATAACATGAACCAACCCTAGTCGAAGTGGGATAAATGCCCCAAACCCTAGTCGTATGGGAAAAACATAAACCCAAACCCTTGCCCTTAGGGGGATAACATAAAACCAAACCCCTAGTCGTAGTGGGATAACATGAACCAACTCTTGTCTTTGTGGAAAAACCAAAAAACCAACCCAAAGTCGTGGGGGGAATAACATAAACCCAAACCCAAGTCGTTTTGGGGGTTTAAAATAAACCAACTCTTTCATAGTGGGAAAAACAAAAACCCAAACCCCTAGTCGTAGTGGGTAACAGAAAAAACCCCTAGTTAGGGGGAAATAACATGAACCCAACCCTAGTCATAGTGGGATAAAATAAACCCAAAACTCTTGCAAAGGGGAAAAACATAACCCAAAACCCAAGTCTTAGGGGATAACTTTAACCCCCCCCCCCCCCCCCCCCCCCCCCCCCCCCCCCCAAAACCCTAGTCATAGTGGGATAAAATAACCAATTTCTTGTCATAGTGGGAAAATTAACATAAACCAACCCCTATAAATAGGGGGAAATAACATAAACCCAACTTTTTGTCATAGTGGGGATAACCTGAATAAACCCTTAGTCAAAGGGAGCAAAGACCCTGATCCCCCTAGTCATAGTGGAATCCCCCACGGACCGAGAGTTTAGAGCCTGAAAAACTTAGTCATAGTGGGGAAAAAATACTCAATAAGCTTATGCTGCTTTTTTGTTTGCCCGGGTATGTGCCATCTTTAAAACAATGTCCCAAACCCAAGGTGGGTTTCCCTCTAAGAAAAGGTCAACAAAAATTTTCCCCCCTTAGAAAAAGGATGCCCTTATGCTGCAATTATGAAAAAAAAAATTAACCCCTTTTGTGTTACCTAAATAAATTTAATTTACTTACCAATGCGTCTTTCATAAAAAAACTCGCTGACCCCCTTAGTTAAGTACCCATGATGTATTTGCTCCTCCCAAAAAATTTTTGATTTGGGGGAGACTGAAAAGACCCCCTTTAATATGAGCTTCTAAAAGAAATTGATCTTGTAAGGAACTTCATTAGAGATTGGAAGCTTTTCCCTCATAACGGGGTATGACAGTTTTGTCTCCTCTCCATCCCCCTTATCACATTCTTCTTTCAAAAAAAGCAGACTTCCCCCCAAAGTTTGTTAAAGGGAAAAATTTTCCCCCAAAAACAAGAGGAAAATATGCGGGTTTTGCCCTAAAAGTAGGGGGGGCAGGGGGGGTGTTCAGAAAGACGTTCTGAAAATGTTCGTATCATTATGAGAAAAGGAACGGAGAGAGGAGTGGGTCGCTGAACTCCCAGAGAAACCGATACTACGGACTGAAATCCCATTCTTAATAATTCTAATTTTAAATTTTAAATTATGCATTAGTTGCTAATCTGTGAATAAGTTAAAGCTCTGGGGGAAAGGGAGTCTGGGCAAGGACTAAAAAGTTTCCCAACTTTTGGGCCAAACACCTAACACAGGGCGGAGGCTTTCCCTAGCAGGTACATGCATTTTCCTGTAACAATGTGCTCAGCGCCCCGCGGGGTACAAAAAAAAACAAAAACTTTAAGCAAAACAACGGGCGTTAATAAGCAGGACAAAGCAGTGCGGGGAAAACAAGGTCCAGAAACACATGTGCAAAAAAAGGGAAAATTCAAGCCCTTTGTATTCGTAAATTAATGGGGGGGCAGCAAAGAGAAATTTGGGCAAAAAAAAGGGAAAAGGGTAAAACACAGAGAGGATAATTTCTCTTTACTATATTCTCACATAGTAGTGAAAGAACCACGGGAAAAAAAAACATGGGTGATTGCCTTGGCCCTTTACTGCAATTTTGCTTTTAGATGCTGCCTTTATTTTCGGCCGGGTGCAACGGGTTTCTTGAATTTCCCTACCCACGATCGTAATACCAGGCTCTTTTTTTATCTGTTTTTTAAAATTCTTTTGAAAATAAAAAAATAATTCCTCGTGATGGGCCCCCCCTTTGGCTATTGTCAATCCAAAACCCTCATTTCCCCCTGGCTTTTGGGTAAAACCAAAAACCAGTCCTCCCCTGGTAGGTCAGCCCCCTCTGTAAAACCACTATACTATTGAAATTTTCCCCCCTGGGGACTCCCTGGCAGTGTCTCCCTCTTTTTATACCACTCATACTAGTGTAAGTTCATCTTGAGGACTCCCGGGCTAGTGTCATTCCCTTGTTATAACACAAAACCTATTGTAAGTTCACCCCATGAGGACCCCCTGGCTAGTGTCAGTCCCTCTGTAATCCCATCTTTACTAGTGTAATTTTCACTCATGAGGACTCCCTGGTTTAGTATCAGTCCCTCTGTTATACCACTCATACTAGTGTAAGTTCACTCATGAGGACTCCCTTGGCTAGTGTCAGTCCTCTGTTATACCACTCATACCAGGTAAGTTCACTCATGAGGACTCCCTGGCTAGTGTCAGTCCCTCTGTTATATCACTCATACTAGTGTAAGTTCACTCATGAGGACTCCCTGGCTAGTGTCAGTCCCTCTGTTATACCACTCATACTAGTGTAAGTTCACTCATGAGGACTCCCTGGCTAGTGTCAGTCCCTCTGTTATATCACTCATACTAGTGTAAGTTCACTCATGAGAACTCCCTGGCTAGTGTCAGTCCCTCTTTTATATCACTCATACAAGTGTAAGTTCACTCATGAGAACTCCCTGGCTAGTGTCAGTCCCTCTTTTACATCACTCATACTAGTGTAAGTTCACTCATGAGGACTCCCTGGCTAGTGTCAGTCCCTCTTTTACATCACTCATACTAGTGTAAGTTCACTCATGAGAACTCCCAGGTTAGTGTCATTCTATCACTCAAACTTCCCTGCTAATCCCCACGTGAGACCTTCCTGGCAACTAAATCCTTGAGCACACTAGCCACTACACTAGGCATCCCCTGCCCCCCCTCCCCCTCACACACAATGTTAATGTTAGTCCTGTGTGCTGACACTACAGTTATCTTATGCCATGGCGCTAATAATCTAATCGTAATCTAATCGTTGCTCCTCCATGATAACATTAGTAGCAATAAAGTTATTGTTGCTATAAGAGCTTGTAGGTTATTATTATGGAACTGCTTACAATATTTCGGATATATTTCAGGTTTGTTTTGGCTGAGAGCCTTATTGTTGTCATTCTAGAGTTTGACAAACTTTGTCATTGTACATACATATGCCCGAGGAGTTGTACGCAGCCCGCGTTCAACACCAGAATTCTTCCGACCACATGATGAAACTCAACGACGCCCGCCTAGTGATTAGAAAATCCATATTCCATATGCGTAAATGCCGTGAAGCATCAGTAATGGCTATTTGTAACACCATTAAACAGAATAAAGGCAGCTTCATCATTTCTGAAGGATTCTCCTTACAACAGTAAATCCCGTCATCACATAGCTGCTACCACTACTACTACTACCACTACAAGTACTACAACTGCTACTACAACAAGTACTATAACTACTACCTGCAACGAGTATATTACTCTTTACACTTCACTCTGTACCTATATATACCCCTCTGTGTCACTGTATTGTTTGTACCGGCTTAACAAATCTGGAGAGCGAATCTTTGCCACAATAAAATGTCGCATTAGCATTTTTTGTTCTTTTTACGTAACGATGCAAGAGTACAAGAGTGGCAGACGTCTGCCAGATGATGTTACAGTGTTCTGACTCCCAGAGACTTTCCTGGGAGTGACAGTCGTCTCGTGTGCTTGATGACTACAACACTGTTCCTGATAGACAAGTCCAGCTGGGAAGATTTTACAGAATAGTTTGGAAGCAAACCCTTTTTTTAGTTGCACTTAAAAAAATGGTGCATCGACTAGTGGGAATAAGTGAGCAGCAAAAAAATTAAAAGCCATAGGTAAATCAATAGTAGGGAGTTACAGGAATTGTTAAAGACTTAAATATCTCAAAAGCAGAAATCACTTCATTATTTTTTACTAGGGAATCTTTAAGTTAATAAGGAAAGTTAAAGAATAAGAAAGCAGACACACTGCACAGTGGCTACAGTAACACCATACAAAATTATAAATAAGTAAAATACATAATTGGAATATTGGATCCCTCCGAAAATATTAAGTTAACCTCCATCACAAAGTTGTGACTGAGGACTTTGACACTGTCTGCAAGAAACTTATTACACACTGGCATCGCCTATCCACCACACTGTACAATCCCAGAACAATAAACACAAGTATTATATTTCTTAAGAAGTGGCTACCGCATGTACCTTTTCTAACTATTAAGTCTGATAAATTCCAGTATCATGGAATTAGGGTACACACTAGAAACTCCACACTTAATGTATTAAGCACCTGCCAACCTCCTGCACTATACAGATCTTCTGAAATTTATTCATTCAGAACCCAATGTTTTAATTGATAACTTAATCAAATGCTAGACACATAAATTTAAGTAATCCTGCAACAAATACCAATGGAAACGTATTACGTGCCCAAATAATTAGTAAAAATTTACCAACTCACATCTACGGTAGAACCATTGATAAGTGCAAAGGTTTTAATGTACCATAGTCAATACATTACTTTGACACTGTTGATCAAATATCTGAAAATTCATCTATAACAGCCATTGTATGCATAGCCAATGTCATCGTAACTAGCAATAGAATAAACAAAAGAAGGTTTGTACAAAGATTGATACAAAGAATACGAACCCGAGTCAGTACAAAACTTCAATGAAGACCTTGTAAAAAACAAAATAATATTATGTTAATAAGTAAACTAAAATGCAAGAGGAAAAAATCAGCATTCTGGACAGCAAATATATAATATGATGACTCAGACTGAGAGGCTTTAACCACTAGGAGGTAGATCATGGTAATGAATATGATATTGTGTATATGGACTTCAGTAAGGCTTTCGATAGAGTTCCACATCACAGACTTTTGAGGAAACTTAAGGCACACAGAATAGGAGGAGAATCTTTTTCCTGGTTAGAGGAGTGGTTGACAAATAGGCAGCAAAGAGTTTGCATAAATGGGGAGAAATCAGAATAGGGGCACGTCACAAGCGGTGCTCCTCAGAGGTCAGTGTTGTTCACAATTTACATAAACGACATAGATGAGGGAATAAACAGCGACATAAGCAAATTTGCTGATGACACCAAAATAGGCTGTCCAATTCATTCTGTTGAGGACATTAGTGCACTGCAGGATGATTGGAATAGACAGATGCAGTGGTGGGAGTAGTGGCAGATGCAGTTTAATATAGACATACGCAAAGTGCTAAATGTTGGACAGGACAATAACCATGCTACTTATAAATTGAATAGGTAAATTGCGAAAAGGATTTAGGAGTTCTGGTTAGCAGTAATCTGAAACCAATACAACAGTGCGTAAGTGTTCGCAATAAAGGTAATAGAATCCTTGGCTTCATATCAAGAAGTATAAATATAGAAGTCCTCAGGGTGTTGTCCAACTCTATATATTCTTGGTTAGGCCTCATTTCGATTATGCTGCACAGTTCTGGTCACCATATCACAGAATGGATATAAATGCTCTGGAAAACGTACAGAGGAGGATGACAAAGTTAATCCCATGTATCAGAAATCTTTCCTATGAGGATAGACTGAGGGCCCTGAATCTGCACTCTCTAGGAAGGTGTAGAATTAGGGGGGATATGATTGATGTGTATAATTGGAAAACAGGAATAAATAAAGGGGATGTAAACAGCGTGCTGAAAATATCCAGCCAAGACAGGACTCGCAGCAATGGTTTCAAGTTGGAAAAAGTTCAGATTCAGAAAGGATATAGGAAAGCACTAGATTGGTAATAGAGTTGTGGATGAGTGGAACAAACTCCCGAGTACCGTCATAAAAGCATAGAAGCTAAGAGCTTGTGTAGCTTTAAAAATAGGCTGAATAAATACATGAGTAGGTGTGGGTGGCTGTGAGTTGGACCTGACTAGCTTGGGCTACCAGGTCTGGTGCCGTGCTCCTTCCTCAGGTGGAAGTGACCTGACTAGGTGGTCATTGTTCTAGGGCGGGAGGTGGCATGGATCTGCTTCGCATTGGTCAGTAGGCTTGTTGCAGTGTTCCTTCTTTCTTATGTTCTTATGTTCTTGCTAGAAGAATAGGGAATGGCTAAATGTGTCTCAGAACTCAAAAAAAAAAAAATCTCAAATTATATGAAACTTTTCTCAATGCTCCAAGATAAAGAATATTGGAACTTGAACAAAACATACAAACAAAATATGTTAGTGGGTTAAGTCAACACCCATGAGCAAAGCATGGAAGGTTATTAATAAAATATATGGAAAGAAGAGTAGACAAACACACTGAACAAAGTGAATGAGCTGATTAGGATTTGGACACAAGTTTGTAGCTATAATATGTTACCAATATATCAGGGAGATCTTAAAAAGTCCTCAGATAGATGCAATATTGTCCAGCTTATGTTAAACAGTACGATAAATGTGATTCTTTATCTACTAAATATGAGTTAGATGCTGCCCTCTCCCGGGACAAAGTAACACTCTGGTGAAGGAAAGTATCACATTACTGAGTCGTCTGCCTGGCAACCCACTCTCAACTCTGGTGAAGGAGAGTATCACATTACTGAGTCGTCTGCCTGGCAACCCACTCTCAACTCTGGTGAATGAGAGTAACACATTACTGAGTCGTCTGCCTGGCAACCCACTCTCAACTCTGGTGAAGGAGAGTATCACATTACTGAGTCGTCTGCCTGGCAACCCACTCTCAACTCTGGTGAAGGAGAGAATCACATTACTGAGTCGTCTGCCTGGCAACCCATTCTCAACTCTGGTGAAGGAGAGTATCACATTACTGAGTCGTCTGCCTGGCAACCCACTCTCAACTCAGGTGAAGGTGAGTATCACATCACTGAGTCATCTGTCTGGCAACCCACTCTCAACTCAGGTGAAGGAGAGTATCACATCACTGAGTCGTCTGTCTGGCAACCCACTCTCAACTCAGGTGAAGGAGAGTATCACATTACTGAGTCGTCTGCCTGGCAACCCATTCTCAACTCTGGTGAAGGAGAGTATCACATTACTGAGTCGTCTGCCTGGCAACCCACTCTCAACTCAGGTGAAGGTGAGTATCACATCACTGAGTCATCTGTCTGGCAACCCACTCTCAACTCAGGTGAAGGAGAGTATCACATCACTGAGTCGTCTGTCTGGCAACCCACTCTCAACTCAGGTGAAGGAGAGTATCACATTACTGAGTCGTCTGCCTGGCAACCCATTCTCAACTCTGGTGAAGGAGAGTATCACATTACTGAGTCGTCTGCCTGGCAACCCACTCTCAACTCTGGTGAATGAGAGTAACACATTACTGAGTCGTCTGCCTGGCAACCCACTCTCAACTCTGGTGAAGGAGAGTATCACATTACTGAGTCGTCTGCCTGGCAACCCACTCTCAACTCTGGTGAAGGAGAGTATCACATTACTGAGTCGTCTGCCTGGCAACCCATTCTCAACTCTGGTGAAGGAGAGTATCACATTACTGAGTCGTCTGCCTGGCAACCCACTCTCAACTCTGGTGAATGAGAGTAACACATTATTGAGTCGTCTGACTGGCAATCCACTCTCAACTCTGGTGAAGGAGAGTATCACATTACTAAGTCGTCTGCCTGGCAACCCACTCTCAACTCTGGTGAAGGAGAGTATCACATTACTGAGTCGTCTGCCTGGCAACCCACTCTCAACTCTGGTGAAGGAGAGTATCACATTACTGAGTCGTCTGCCTGGCAACCCATTCTCAACTCTGGTGAAGTAGAGTATCACATTACTGAGTCGTCTGCCTGGCAACCCACTCTCAACTCTGGTGAAGTAGAGTATCACATTACTGAGTCGTCTGCCTGGCAACCCACTCTCAACTCTTGTGAAGGAGAGTATCACATTACTAAGTCGTCTGCCTGGCAACCCACTCTCAACTCTGGTGAAGGAGAGTATCACATTACTGAGTCGTCTGCCTGGCAACCCACTCTCAACTCTTGTGAAGGAGAGTATCACATTACTAAGTCGTCTGCCTGGCAACCCACTCTCAACTCTGGTGAAGGAGAGTATCACATTACTAAGTCGTCTGCCTGGCAACCCACTCTCAACTCTGGTGAAGGAGAGTATCACATTACTGAGTCGTCTGCCTGGCAACCCATTCTCAACTCTGGTGAAGTAGAGTATCACATTACTGAGTCGTCTGCCTGGCAACCCACTCTCAACTCTGGTGAAGTAGAGTATCACATTTCTGAGTCGTCTGCCTGGCAACCCACTCTCAACTCTTGTGAAGGAGAGTATCACATTACTAAGTCGTCTGCCTGGCAACCCACTCTCAACTCTGGTGAAGGAGAGTATCACATTACTAAGTCGTCTGCCTGGCAACCCACTCTCAACTCTGGTGAAGGAGAGTATCACATTACTAAGTCGTCTGCCTGGCAACCCACTCTCAACTCTGGTGAAGGAGAGTATCACATTACTAAGTCGTCTGCCTGGCAACCCACTCTCAACTCTGGTGAAGGAGAGTATCACATTACTAAGTCGTCTGCCTGGCAACCCACTCTCAACTCTGGTGAAGGAGAGTATCACATTACTGAGTCGTCTGCCTGGCAACCCACTCTCAACTCTGGTGAAGGAGAGCATCACATTACTGAGTCGTCTGCCTGGCAACCCACTCTCAACTCTGGTGAAGGAGAGTATCACATTACTAAGTCGTCTGCCTGGCAACCCACTCTCAACTCTGGTGAAGGAGAGTATCACATTACTAAGTCGTCTGCCTGGCAACCCACTCTCAACTCTGGTGAAGGAGAGTATCACATTACTAAGTCGTCTGCCTGGCAACCCACTCTCAACTCTGGTGAAGGAGAGTATCACATTACTAAGTCGTCTGCCTGGCAACCCACTCCCACAACTATACAATATGAGATACAGTATGGGGTAGTTACCTTCGTCGTTCACCAATATCAGTGTTGTAAAAACAATGATGTTTTATTCCCAGTCACTGTCTATCTGTTTGTGTAAAACATTTGATATAATTCTTACCACGATCTACCTCCTCAAACACTTTAGCAAAAAAAGTTGGTAAATTCGTAAGACAGGAACTCCCCTTAGTAAAACCGTGTTGAGATTCATTTATCAGTTTATGCCTATCAAAATGGCTACGAATTGCCTCGGCAATTATTGATTTCATAAATGTTCCCACTATGGAGGTAAGGCTTATTGGTCTACAGTTCGAAGCTAAGAACCTGTCACCTGCCTTGTAAACAGGTATTACATTTGCCATTTTCCACTTATCAGGCACTATGCCAGTTTGTAGTGATATGTTGAAAAGATTAGCCAAAGGTATGCTAAGTTCCTCTTTACATTCCTTTAACACCCTTGCAAACAGTTCATCAGGATCTGGGGATTTGTTAGGTTTTATTTTCTCTATTTGTCTGAGGACCATGTCACTAGTTACAACAATCGTTCATAGTTTATTATCGTCTTGTTCTAAATAATTTATTATTTTTCGCTAGTATCTTCCTGAGTAAACACTGAGAGGAAGTAAGAATTGAAAATTTCACACATATCCTTATCACTGTCAGTGATCTGACCTGAGTTACTCTTAAGTGGGCCTATCTTATCTCTAGTCTTATTTCTGTATACCTGAAAGGACCCTTTTGAGTTAGTCTTCGAATCCCTTGCGGTCTAAGCCTCATAATCCCTTTTGCTTTTCTTATTCCTATTTTTTATTTTTTTCTTCAACTGAATATATTGATTTCTTTACGGCCCATCCCCTCTTTTGATACGTCTAAAAATGCCTCTCACTTGACCAATGAGATGTTTTAATCTATTGTTCATCATTTGGGATCATTTTTGTTAGATCTAATTTCCCTACTCAGAACAAAAGTTGACTGAGCAGCTAGAACTATACTCTGAAAAACGTTATATTGGCAACCAACACCAGCTACCTGACCCATAGTCAGGACATCTAAATTTAGCTCACCTAGGTAATTTTTCAGTCCCATGAAATCAGTCAAGCGGAAGTCTGGGACAGAGACTTGATTGCAGTTTACTGGGCAATTCCATAATATATTGAAACTAAGTGAATTGTGGTCACTTTCCCCAAGCTCATCATTAACCTCAAGATTATTAATTAGTGAATCTTTGTTGGCAAGAACCAAGTCAAGCAGATTGTTTACTCTAGTTGGTTCTGTCACAAACTGTTTTAAAAAGCAATCGTGAACTGTATCAAGAAAGTCACTAGACTCAAGATTTCCTGTCAAATTGTTCAAGTCAATTTGTCTAAAGTTAAAATCTTCCAATAACACAATATTTTTATATCTAGACCCCTTATGAATTTCGTCCCATAGCAGCTTACCACAGTTCCTATCAAGGTTTGGGGGCCTATATATTACACCCAAAATTAATTTTTCTTACCCCTCGAGAAACTGTAGCCAAACAGATTCTGTGTCCAATGGTTCTAATGTAATATCATGTCTAGCACAACAATTTAAATTATCTTTGACGTACATTGCCACTCCACCACCCTTCCTGTTGACCCTATCAGTGTGGAATAGTTTATAACCATTTCTGCTGCATTCAGAAGGCATTTCTCTATCCTCCAAGTTGAACCAGGTTTCAGTTATAGCACTAATATATATATTACCTGCACTTGAGAGTAATCTTAGCCCATCTATCTTATTTCTTAGACTCCTACTATTTGTATAGTAAATCTTAAGGGAGGTAGTCACTTGTTGCCCTCTACTATCTCTCTTTGTTGATCAGTTGCTTTGCCTTTATTAGGAACTTCATTTTGAATATTATCTTTTAAACATATCCCTGAGGTATCCTGGTAATATCTGCTGTTTCCAGCAATAATACTGCAGCCTGATTGTTTCCCAGAAATATCCATACCTCTATAATCTATCAGTTTAAAGTCCTAAACAAGTCATCAATTACCCCCTCAATCGAATTGGCTAATGCAACCACTCCAACCCCAGAGAGATGAACCCCATCCCTTGCATACATATCACGTTTGCCATAGAATTTGTCCCAGTTATCAATGAATTGGATTGCAAGTTCCTTGCAGTACCTGTCTAGCCAGCAATTTATACCAATTGCCCTAGACATCCATTCATTGCCAACTCCCCTTCTAGGCAAGATGCTACATGTGATAGGGATCCCTCCCTTAGACCTGACTACTTCTGTGGCCGACCTGTACTTATCCAGTAGTTCCTGTCTCCTGCTCTTCCCAGTGTCATTTCCCCCAGCACTAAGAAAGATAATGGGCTTGTTCCCATTACGTGACATAATATTATCCAACCTGCTGACTATATCACCAACACCAGCTCCTGGGAGGCCCACCCTCTGTCTGACCTTTCTATCTCTGTTACAAAAAGCAAGGTCTATATATCTTACCTGAGAGTCTCCTACAATCAGAATATTCTTACCTTAATTAGCAGGGGGTTCAGAGGTACCTTTAACCTCACTAACCACTGAAGTACACTCGTCTTGGAGAACAGAGAATCGATTTCCTACTATCATATCTTCTTTATTAACTCTCCTTATCTTCCTTCTTCCTGAACTCTGAACCACTTGCCACTTAAAGCAGCTGCAACTCTCACTGGTGGTAAGCATTTCCTCCTTACCAGCACCAACTATCTCACACTCACTTCCAAACACATCTAGGTGAAGCTTCAGCCTCCTATTTTCCTCCTGAAGAAGTAGAACCTCCTTCTTCAACACTTGAACCTGAGATTCTAAACCACTACAACAAGCCATGGTGCTTAGTAACATCCCACGCTAACTCCCAGACAGCTCAGGACAGGTATGACCACACGTGACCACTGACCTCGGTGGTCTGGAATAAATGAACGAGCTGCAAACAATAAATAAAATCCGGCAGACTATCTTCACTGATGGCTTCGTTAACCTTAACAGTGCTGGCAATGGGGTAAGAAGTGTTGTTATCATACAGTTGTAATCTACGGTACAATGGTAGCTTGATTGCTAATGCATCTAGCTCACACACTGAGGTCTGGGGAGCGAGCTCCGGTACGGCTGGAAACATCAGGACGTGTTTCCTTAAGACACCTGTTGTCCATGTTCAAAAAGTTCAATCATATGGCCCCCATTTTCATTTACACCTAGCACTCCAAACTTACCTACCACACCCTCCCTAACCATTCTTCCACATCAGCATTTAGGTCCCTTACCACAATTCTCTCTCACTTGGTTTAAAACTTACTAAACACTTGCTTAACATCTCTCACAATTTTTCTCTTCCTTTTTCTCTGGTATCCACTTTTTTTAACTCACTTTTCGCACCCAAACCATTATTTAATCCGCACAATCCTTAATATTACTTTAATTCCCTTTTCCCCTCCCATAATTGCCCTTCACAATTTATAATACTCCTCATTAGCTCAACTCTCTTAGATTTTGTGTAAATTAGACACCGGGGCCGGTGGCAAAACCCCCCCCTTTCACACAGGAGGGCCCGGTTCGATTCCCGGCGGGTGAATCTTTCCCGACACTTTCCCTTAACCTGTTTTCCTGTTTCCCTAGCACAAATATCCCCTGGGTGTTAGTCGACTGGGTGGGTCGCATCCTGGGGGACAAGATTAAGGACCCCAAGGAAATAAGTTAGACAGTCCTCGATGACGCACTGACTTTTTTGGGGTTACCCGGGTGGCTAACCCCCCGGGGGTTTAAAAAAATCGAAAAAAATTTATTTTAAATTTTATCTTAAAACTCTTGGGGTATTTTTATTGAGGAAACTTTTCGCCACATTTTCCCTATGTATGGACTGATGAAGCCACTGTGTGGCGAAGGTTTTCATAATTATATTCAAATAAGGCTTTGTTAAAAGGTGTTTAAAGTACCAGCAGTACATTTCTTTTTCCGCCCAAAAATTAATCGAAAAAGTATTAAAGGCTTGAATCAGCATGTAAAAAAATTTTTAATGTTGCTTCGAATTATATCCATTTCCAAAAGTAATATTTTAGAAAATTTTAAAAAAAAGGTCATAAATAATTCAAGACAATGATCAGTTCTTATGAATTAGGGGAGATTCTACGGAGAACAATAAGTGGGGGTTCAGGATTTAACTTTCAGTGTTTTGTCAACATTATCACAGATTAATTAAAAAGGGACTTGGTACTTTTCCCAAATTAAGTTACACCTGTGATGGTTTGTTCATCCTTTAATTTAGAGTTTTTTTTATTTTTATTTAAAAACATGCAAAAATATCATAGATTCACGTAATAAAAATGATAAATATGTTTAAAAAATATACATCATCATGACTGATCCGCCAAAATAACATATCATAAGGTGCTGATATAATGGGGTGTTTAAAAACCTACAACGACGGTGCAGGTGATCACCCCCCCCCCCAAAAATTTCTATACTCAAAAAGTTGCGCTAAACCCAAAGGAAAAACATTTTCATTAAAAATTTTTCATGACTCCATATTTTATTGTTTTATTTTAAAACATTAAAATTTTTTAAAAAATAAAAATCCTGATCTAGTTCTCCACAGAAAAAAGAATTTTTTTAATTTGCAATAACAAACACATTTATCTTTGGGGGTTTACAAAAAATCCCTCATCCTATGTTTTTATTCCTTTTACAAATACAAGTTTACCAACAATATCTTTTTAACATTCAAAATAATTACAATAAGCTTGTAAATTTTAAATATCTTGACATAAAATTTTCCTAAAATTAATAAAAAAAATAACTTCAATCATTGTCACACATACATTACATGTGATTATGATTCATCAGAATAACAAAATACTTCCCCTCCTTTACCCGGCAAAAAATAGACACTTGCACTAACTTCACATCTTTTAACTATTTAAAGAACTTATAAAAAACTAACAACAAATTCACTTTAGACAAATATAGATATTACACAAATTTTTAAAAAAATAAGAATGTCAACTAATATATCAGTGCATAGATATTGAAACTATCTTGTATTACATACACCCAGATTTTTAAATTTGTAAACCGTATTCATGTACAACAAGACTAGATGTTTATTGACAATTTCGACATTTCAGACTTCTTTTTACACACTAGGTTGATAATAGAACATTAAGAACTAAGATTTGGCCTAATCGAATTGAAAGCCGCCCTCTCGCTTCTCGGAAAAATACTGCAGTTAAAAGTCTAAAAATTTTAGTTGTTCGAGCAGTTCAAAATTTTTTGTATTCATTATACCGATGAAAAAAACCACTACAGTGTAATTTTATTATACCCATGAAAACACCATACAGGAATTCATAACCCATAAAACACCACACAGGTAAAAACATTAACCGATGAAAACACCACTCAGTGTAATTCATTATACCGATAAAAAACCCCTACAGGTAATTCATTAAACCCATAAAACACCCCAGTGTAATTCATTTTACCGTGAAAACCACTACAGTGAATTTATACCCGGAAAAAACCACAAAAGTTAATTCATTTACCGTGAAAACACCACTACAGTGAAATTTATTAACCGGAAAACACCACTACAGGTAATTTATTAACCCAGAAAACACCACTACAGTGTAATTATTATACCCATGAAAAACCAACAGGTATTCATTGTCCCATGAAAAAAACCCCCCACAGTGAATTCATTATACCGATGAAAACACCACTACAGTGTAATTCATTATACCGATGAAAACACCACTACAGTGTAATTCATTATACCGATGAAAACACCACTACAGTGTAATTCATTATACCGATGAAAACACCACTACAGTGTAATTCATTGTACCGATGAAAACACCACTACAGTGTAATTCATTATACCGATGAAAACACCACTACAGTGTAATTCATTATACCGATGAAAACACCACTACAGTGTAATTCATTATACCGATGAAAACACCACTACAGTGTAATTCATTATACCGATGAAAACACCACTACAGTGTAATCAGTGCTTAAGATTCATGATATTCTAGCAATTCAATGTCCATGTAATTCATTCTCCCCCCCCTTACGCAGAGACCAGTCCACCCAACCATTACAACACTAAATCGCGCAACCCTCTCACAGTCATACCTCTATACGATGCCGGAAAATCTATAGCCCATCTACGTCCATACACTGCCTCATTCATACACTTTGTTTTATAGAAATGTCCTGCAAAAGCCCTTGTTCGTTCCTCCCCCACCTCCCTCATTAATACCACTAGCCCACTCCCACCCACCATATCCAAGACTCTGCGAAACCATAGACGTGCCCTCTCGATATGCTCACAGAAATACACCACATGATATGCTGTTTCCTCCCCCCCACACAAAACACAATATTGAGACTGCAGATTCCCATCTGATACATTCGTACTTTAGTTGGCAAAATCCCAGGTAAAAACCTATACATAGTTTCCCTCACCCTTGACTTCAACCGTAACTTACTGAATACTCCCCAGATTCGTGTCCAGTTATATAATGGAAAAACAGTCTCCCTTTCCAACACCTCTTGACACCTTTCCAACCTCCCCAAAACACACGCCTTTACATTTCCTGGATTTCTTACTTGTAATAAGTATCTCAACATACTCATACACTCCTCTAAGTCCCTACCCCCCCACCACCACCTCACATCTTCCATCACATCCCTCACTCTGACACCACGTTCCCCACCCAATCTCAGATAACAATGCTTCACGTACATGCTCTTCAGTCTGGTACCCAAAGGAATTAAACCATAACCCCCCTTTGCCAGCGGTGTCATTACAACCGTTTGCCTCAGCCAATGACAACCATATCCCCATATAAAATTCAGTACTTTCCTTTGCACTTGCCGCACATCTTTCGCCACCAAGGGGTACACCACAGCCACATGCCACAATTTAGGATAAATGAGTGTATTAACCACAATGACTCTCTGATGTATAGTCAAACCACTCATTCTTATTCCCCCTAACCTAAGCAAGACCCGTTGCACTACCCTTTTAGAATTTGCCTCTCTAGCCCCCTGCGCTTCCCCTCTGTACAATACTCCACAAATTTTTATCTGCTCTACGACCTGCCATCCATACTTATTTCCCAGTTCCCCTCCCATCCATGACCCCACCTCCAGTAATTTCGACTTTTCACTATTAACACTCACACCTGTTGCTCCACTAAATATTCCAACAATTCTGTTTACATTCTTTAACCCCTCCTCTCCCCCCACTAAGACCGTCGTGTCATCCACATAACCAACTATACCCGTAGCACCCCTAAGTCTTACCCCCCCTCACTTGCAGACATGCAAATAGGATCTGAGACATGGGGCATCCCTGCCTCAGCCCCCTACCCATACTAACCATCTTTCCCACCCTTCCATTTATTTACACTCGTATTTCTGCACCTCTATATAAAGTTTCCGCCCACTGCACAATTTCCTCACCGAAACACCATCCTCCTCATAATCATCCATAATGTCTCTCTCTCTACACAATCATAAGCCGCCTTCCAGTCCAAAGCAAGAACACCTCCGCCGTCCATCCTACGCTCCTCTATATAACCCTTTATCCTCCCATGCCCACTAAACAATGTTCGCCCTGGCACACCCATCTGTCCCATATCTATAACCTTCCCAATTACTTTACGCAACCTATTACCTAAAACCTTGGCAAACAGTTTATAATCCCCGCACATTAATGATAAACCTCTATAATCTAGGATGTTATTCTGTACTTCCCCCTTTGGAACCATAACTACTACACCTGTCCTTTGTGTTAGACTCATGCTTCTCTTATCCTTCATCACATTCACCAACTGCACCAAGAATTCTTTCATGACATCCCAGTTGCTCAAATAAAATTAATTTGGGATTCCATCTATCCCAGGTGCTTTCCCGACACTCATCCCTTTTAAAGCCGTCCACACTTCCTCTTCATCTATAGGCCCTTCTATCATCGCTCTATCTGCTGACTCTAGGTTTCTCCATATCCCCTTCTCTAAAATCTTCAGATCTCCTATCTTTATGTTTCCCCCTCTCATATATATCTCAAACCACTTATCAGCATAACCATTCATACTTTCCGTAGTTACTAACCTCTGTCCCATCGTATACCCTCCCACATTCGTATGTACGTCCAACTTCATCATAGTCATTATCCTCTGTCGTGTCTTTAATCGCCGCAATACACAGGCGGATGATTATCTCCCCATAAAACATCTTCCAATCCACCTTCCAATCTCTCACCATCAAATCTTGCATTCTGCATTTCCATCAATTGCGCTTTGATGCTCTCAATCTCTTGTACTGGATAAACCCCACTAAAACCTTCATAGCACTGTTTCAACTGCCCCTCCAAATATCTCTGTAAGCCATATTTCCATTGACTTACCTCCTTTCCTTTCCTCATATAAAAATTTTTGATTCCTGGTTTAGCATATTCCTCCCACCATCGTAGTATATCACCTCCCTTTCTCCCCTTGGTCCACTCATTTGTTCACCACTCAACAAAACTAACACCAGGTTGTTAGGTAAGACACATATGCAACAGTTAGGTATCTTTATTTCGAAACGTTTCGCCTACACAGTAGACTTCTTCAGTCGAGTACAGAAAAGTTGAAAGAAGCAGAAGAGACTTGAAGACGATGTAATCAGTCAATCACCCTTGAAGTTTTGAGGTGGTCAGTCCCTCAGTCTGGAGAAGAGTATTGTTCCATAGTCTGAAACAATATGGAGTGGAAGTGACAGGATGGAGCCTTATATACCGCCAGGAGGTGAGATGTAGGCTACTAGTAGAGGTAAGAATGTTGTCGTTGGAAGGTCAGATCCCTCTCAAATCCAGCCATTCTCACTAGTAGAAGTTGACAAAGTTGATTTCAGGTCTGTACCAAGATACCCTTGTGTTGCAGTGTCTGACAGAGTGAACATTCAAATGGTATAATATACCGACAGGTTGTTAGGTAAGACACTAGTGAGAGGGACCTGACCTTCCAACGACAACATTCTTACCTCTACTAGTGGCCTATATCTCACCTCCTGGCGTTATATAAGTCTCCATCCTGTCACTTCCACTCCATATTGTTTCAGACTATGGAACAATACTCTTCTCCAGACTGAGGGACTGACCACCTCAAAACTTCAAGGGTGATGGACTGATTACATCGTCTTCAAGTATCTTCTGCTTCTATCAACTTTTCTGTACTCGACTGAAGAAGCCTACTGTGTAGGGGGGAGCAGACTTAGCGGATGTAGTGAGGGGGGGGAGGGGGGAACGTGGAGCATACTTATGTGAGGAGAGGATATGCGGCACGATTAGACCGTATTTATGCTTCTCCCGGGTTACAGGTTGCTAATACAGAAATTATAAACGTTGTGTTTTCAGATCATAGAGGAGTGGTCGTGGATGTGGGATGGGGAGGTTTACCAAAGCATTAAATGAGTTACTGGAAACTTAATGTGAGATTGTTAGATGAGCTGGAGGACGGTGTTAGTTTTGAACATTCAAATAGTATAAAATACCGACAGGTTGTTAGGTAAGACACATATGCAACAGTTAGGTATCTTTATTTCGAAACGTTTCGCCTACACCAGTGGTTCCCAAACTGGGGGTAAATTACCCCCTGGGGGTAATTTAACCATTTAACCTTGCCCAAAGGTTGGGCAAGCGTTGAAGTCTTTGTACCAAGATCCCATGATGTTGCAGTGTCTGACAGATGTGATGAATGGTTTAGAAAAACCGACAAGTGTTGCATAAGTGTCTCAATTCTTCAACTTGTCGGTTTTCTAAGCCATTCATCACATCTGTCAGACACTGCAACATCATGGGATCTTGGTACAAAGACTTCAACGCTTGCCCAACCTTTGGACGACGACCTACTTACACTAGTGGCAGGTCCCACTGTGATCCCGCCTCCTCCTGCTTCACCTCACCGTTCTCCAGTATATAAGCCACCTCTCTGGCCCTATGCTGCATTTCCTACAAGAGTGATGGACTGAACACATCGATTCCAGGTTGAGGGACTGATTACCTCAAACTTCTCCTCTCCTTACCGATTTCAACTTTGTATTGGACTGATGAAGCCACTGTGTGGCGAAACGTTTCTTCAATAAAGATTCCCATGTGTTGCATAAGTGTCTCAATTCTTCAAGATGTTTCATGCCCGTCGTCTGCAGTCTCTGATGAAGTGATGAGGATAATGGAGTTTAGAAAATACTTGTTCAATTATAGGGCATTCTTCCTCAAGAAACTCATTGCTGCAGATTCTGAGATTCCATGATGTTGCAGTGTCTGACAAGTTGTGCAAGACTGGTATATAATACCGACAAGATGGAATTAAGACACATGTGCAACATCTGGGTATCTTTATTGTAGACGTTTCGCCATCCAGTGCCTTTATCAATACAAATTCCAGGATATAACTTGAAGATAGTAGGACTATGTACAGAAGATGAGGTAATCGGTCTCTCAACCTAGGACTAGGTGCGAAGAGCACCATCGTCGTGGAGATTCTGAAGCAGAAGCAAGGAGCCTGGCGCTTACATACTAACGTCAGGTCAGGAGTAGCAGATGAGGGCATAGTCACTGGTAGGCAGGATTTTGTATTGATAAAGCCACTGGATGGCGAAACGTCTACAATAAAGATACCCAGATGTTGCACATGTGTCTTAATTTCACATCTTTTTGTATTTAACCTTCCATTAATTTTGCTCGTCTAAATGCATTTTCTTGCATTTTTTTCTTATTTTTCTATACCTATATGATTTTAAAGCAATTATCGTCCTTTGCTTAAAGTCTTAGATCCTTACACCTTTTTTTAAATGTCATGGCCGTGGAGGGGCATTCTCTGTGTGGTTGAGTTGAACAGTTTACGTAATGTAGTTTGGGGCCAACACAGAGTTCGACCTCTTACTGAATTGCACGACCAGTCTTGCTGGAAAGGAGAGACGATAATGAGCAACAGCACATGTCTTACATAATGCTTTACAACGCCTTTGCTGTTGGGTCTAGCCCCGAAACTTTTTCTTTATCTCTAATTCTTTCCTCTCCCTCATCTATTTTTCAACTATCCCCAATTCCTCCTAGCGCTCAGTGGGTCCTTACCTGTGAGTCCCTTCTGTTCTGTTCTGTAGGAAAGCTTTCTGATACATTGATCAACTTTGTCATCATTCTCAGCACGTTTTCCAGCGCTTTTATATCCATTCTGTTATAAGAACATAAGAACATAAGAAAGGAGGAACACTGCAGCAGACCTGTTGGCCCATACTAGGCAGGTCCTTCACAGATCTATCCCACTAATAGAATATTTGCCCTCATAGAACATAAGAAATAAGGAACACTGCAAAAGGCCTACTGGTCTATGCAAGGCAGCTCCAGTTCTCCCAACCGGCTTAAGCCAATGCCATGACCTAGTGAGGTGACACGTCACTTAAAGCGGCTGCCACTATCACTGCTAGTGACCATTTCCTCCTTACCAGCTAAATCCTTCTCACACTCCCTCTCAAACTCATCTATGCGAAGCTTCAGCCTCCTATTTTCCTTCTGAAGAAGTAGAACCTTCTTCTTCAACACTTTAACCTGAGATTCAAAAACACTACAAGAAGGCATGGTGCTTGGTAACAGCCCACACTCCTGGGGTCAGTAGTGTAGTTCAGAAAAGCCAGTTAGCTACACTTAGACTCCTGGGGTCAGTATTGTAGTTCAGAAAAGCCACTTAGCTGCACTCAGACCCCTGGGGTTATTATTGTAGTTCGGAGAAGCCAGTTAGCTGCACTTAGACTCCTGGGGTCAGTATTGTAGTTCAGAAAAGCCAGTTAGCTACACTTAGACTCCTGGGGTCAGTATTGTAGTTCAGAAAAGCCACTTAGCTGCACTCAGACCCCTGGGGTTATTATTGTAGTTCGGAGAAGCCAGTTAGCTGCACTTAGACTCCTGGGGTCAGTACTGTAGTTCAGAAAAGCCAATTAGCTACACTTAGACTACTGGGGTCAGTATTGTAGTTCAGAAAAGCCAGTTAGCTGTACTTAGACTCCTGGGGTCAGTATTGTAGCTCAGGGGGAGTAATTTGAATCGTTATGTTAACACACTTTTGGCAAAATGACATTTGAAAGAAAGATAGTGAATGTGCTTCCTCATTTTTTGGATCAGAAATATATATTTCTCTACAAGAAAGAATTGCTTTATTATTGGGCTGTGCAAGAACGAATTTACCAGTTATTTTAATGTAAACTGGCAGATCCATTTGCTTGCAGGAATATGAGAATGCTCTTTAAATCTTCTATCCTTTCTAACTAATTGTTCGTCCAAGTTAGTGGAATGTTCGGATTGCTTTTGGGATGAATTAGTTTCAATTAGATACTTTTAGCAAATTGTGTTTTTTAGGTGATTAACTGAGAACTCTTTTGAAAAAATCATCAAACTGTCGACTTCGTTCTTACTGACATAAAAATCTAAGGATATTTTATGCTCGTTGTGGTGCCAATTTGAAATGATTGTTGTTATATTTAGCTGTATAAGTATTAATGAATTGCAGTATTATGCTGAAATATTTAAAGTAACAACATTCTCTCATTAATTTCCAAAATGCTGTATTTAATGATTGACAGTTAGGCAGCTAAGAGTTTGCATCAATAGGGAGAAATCAGAGTTGGGGAGTGTCACGAGTGATGTTTCAAAGGGGTCAGTGTTGGGCCCTTTGTTGTTCATAATTTACATAAACGACATTGATGAGGGGATAAATAGTACCGTATGCAAGTTTGCTGATGACACCATATTAGGTAGCCTAATTCATTCTAATGAGGACATTATAGCACTCCAGAAAGGCTTGGATAAACTGATGTTATGGTCGGAGAAGTGGCAGATGCAGTTTAGTATAGACAAATGCAAAGTTCTAAACATTGGACAAGAAAGTAACCATTCCATATATAAAGTAAATAATATAGATCTTGATATTACTAAATGCAAAAAGGATTTGGGAGTTCTGGTTAGCAGTAATCTAAAGCCAAGACAACATTGCACAAGTGTTCGCAATAAAGCGAGCAGAATCCTTTGCTTCTTATCAAGAAACATAAAATAGAAGTCCTCAGGATGTTCTTCAACTCTATATATTCTTGGTTAGGCCTCATTTAGATTATGCTGCTCAGTTCTGGTCACCGTATTACAGAATGGATATAAATGCTCTGGAAAACGTACAGAGGAGGATGACAAAGTTGATCCCATTTATCAGAAATCTTCCCTATGAGGATAGACTGAGGCCCTGAATCTGCACTCTCTAGAAAGGCGTAGAATTAGGGGGGATATGATTGAGGTGTATAAATGGAAAATAAGAATAGCTAAAGGAAATGTAAATAGCATGCCAAGACAGGAATCGCAGCAACGGTTTTAAGTTGTAAAACAGAGTTGTGGATAAGTGGAACAAACTCCCGAGTACCGTCATAGAAGCTAAGACGTTCACTATCTATCTGGAGTGTGTAGCCTTAAAAATTAGGTTGGATTAAGGTCGTTAAGATCAAACATGAGGCTCCTGATATTTGATCTTAACAACAGAAACGACAAAATATCGTAGACAAGCTCAAAACTTTGCATCTTTATTTTGTGTAGGTTATCCTTCCCCACTGGCATTGCTGGCTTCCCATTTTCACTTCTGATCAATCACAGGCATTGTACGAGTCGCGTCAGCTAAGTGGCAGTGGCATCTACTCGCTTCATATTGGTTGTGAGACAAAAATGTAAACACGTTCGGCTTGGCATCATCCAGAGCAGTTTCTCGCCTTGTGTTATGCTCATATATTCTCAAATTTTACTACTCTACAATGTTAGGCAGCTCTTGCTTCTATGTCTAATGCCAAAATGAATATATATGTTATTGAAAAAATGGCAAGGAAAAGAGCCAACGAATATGATTGCGTGCGTGGTAAGGGTAAACTTAGTCAATGCATTAAATAACGATTATTCGCATCGCTATTGGGCCGTGCGGACGTACTGTGTTGACGTGTACTTAGCTCTGTGAAGACCTGTTTGCGCGCTATCTACGAATTGAAGCAAGATGCCCTCCATCGAGCAACTTTACCAACAGCTTAACGAAGAATTGAGGTTGGCAAATATTGAAATTCGGCGACTGACCGAGGAAAACAAGAAGATTCGTAGTAGTCCTCCTGTTTTGAGTCCTCAGGTCAAGAAGGGAAACTGGTCAATGGCTGGACAGCAGGGAACGAAGTTGACGATCAAGAAGACGAATGGAAAGGTAGAAACGATGAAGAAGAAAGAGACTGCCGTGGAAACTGTTGTGGAAACATCTAATACATTCTCAGTGCTACCCGACGAATGTGAGTCGACTACTGGGAACGTCATGACGAAAGACATCAAGGAAGGTAAGAATATTGTTGTTGTTGGTGATAGCCAAGTTAGGTAATATGGATAGGGCGTTCTGCTTGAAGACAGGAGTAGAGACAGAGAGTTGCTTTCCTGGGCCGGGATGGAGGATATTGTTACCATCTGATGACATCATGAGAGGTAATGGGAGCAATCCTATTATCTGTCTCAGTGCTGGAGGCAACGATGTTGGTAGACGTAGGAGTGAAGACCTGATTAGCAGGTATAGGTCAGCAATTGAAATAATTAGGAGTAAGGGTGGAACCCTGTCATATGTGGTATTTTGCCAAGGAGAGGAGTTGGAAATGAATGGTTGTCCAGGGCAATTGTGTCAATTGCTGGCTGGACAAATACTGTAAGGAAAATGCGGTAACATTCATTGACAACTGGGACATCTCCTATGGCAGAAATGACATGTATGCCAGGGATGGGGTTCACTTATCTAGGTCTGGGGTGGTAGCACTGGCAACTGCAGTGGAGGGAGCAGTTAGGACTTTAAACTAGGAATAGTTAGTGGTATGGGTTTTGGCAGGAAAACAGTGAAGTCCCAGTGTATAATATTACGAGTTCTAGGGAACTAGTAATAACAAAACGAGGTAGATATTGAAAAGCCAGGGACTTTGGATGATAAGGACAGTAATAGGTTTAGTAGAAAAACAGAAATGAGCAGGAAGGGTAAAGAGAAAGGAGAGTCTTTCAATGTTTATTATGCTAATTGCCGTAGTGCAAGGAATAAGATGGACGAGTTGAGATTAGTTGCTAGTGCAGGTAACATTGATGTATTTGCCTTAACTGAGACGTGGTTTAATTCAAAAAGTCGGGACATGCCTGCGGAATGTCATATTCAGGGTTTTAAATTGTTCCAAGTAGATAGAAGTATCGGGAAGGGGGGTAGGGTGGAATTGTATGTCCGAGATCGCTTGAACTGTTGCATGAAAACGGGTATTAAGTCTGAAGTAACACATACAGAGTCTGTTTGGATAGAATTTTCAGAGGGCATGAAAAACTGATTTTAGGAGTGATTATACCGTCCCCCAAACTTAGATAGGACCAAGGGAGACTTCTATGGAGGAAATTGTTAAGGCCACAAGGCACGATAAATAGTAATTCTAGGAGACTTAACTTTAGCATATTGATTGGAATTTCTTGACTGGAATTTAGAATCATACGACTTCTTAGAAGTAGTTCAGGATTGTTTTTGAAGCAGTTTGTGACAGAACCTACAAGGGAAATAACCGCTTGACTTAGTTATGGCAAACAATGAATCCCTTGTTAATAATTTAGAAATTTCAGAGGAACTGGGTGCTAGCGACCACAAATCAATTACATTTAGCATTGAATGGAAGTACGATAGTAGCGATAACTCAGTAACAGTCCCAGATTTTTCGCTTAGCAGATACGATGGCTTAGAGAACACTTATCATCTGTTGACTGGGGTAACGAAGTGAGCTATCAATATGACAGTTTTCTAAACACTATACATGCTGCTCAAAGAACGTTTATCCCATATAAAGAAATTAGATCAAATAGAAATGACCCAAAATGGATGAATAATAGGCTCAAATATCTACTAGGGCATAAGAAAGGAATTTATAGGCGTATCAAAAGAGGTGAGGGTCATCTTATGAATCAGTATATTGACATTAAGAGGGACATTAAATAGGGGATAAGAAAAGCTAAAAGGGACTATGAAATTAAAGTTGCTAGGGATTCTAAAACTAACCCAAAAAGTTTTTTTCCAGGTCTATAGAACAAAAGTTAGAGATAAGATAGGTCCCCTTAAAAATAACTATGGGCACCTTACTGACAAAGAGATGAAATGTGCTCGATTTTTAATAATTATTTTCTCTCAGTTTTTACACAGGAAGACACTAACAATATTCCAGTAATTAATTTTTATAGTGGGCTAGAAGAAGATAAATTATGTAACATCACAGTCACTAGTGAAATGGTTGTGAAGCAGATAGACAGACTGAAGCAAAATAAGTCGCCGGCTCCTGATGAGGTTTTTTTCAAGGGTTCTTAAGGAATGCAAAATGGAGCTCTGTGAACAATTAACTAATATTTTTAATTTATCTCTTCAAACAGGTGTAGTGTCTGATATGTGGAAGATGGCTAATGTAATTCCTATTTTTAAAACAGGGGACAAGTCGTTACCGTCAAATTACCGCCCAATAAGCCTGACCTCAATTGTAGGCAAATTACTAGAGTCAATTATAGCTGAGATTATAAGAAGCCATATCGATAAGCATAGCTTGATTAATGATACTCAGCATGGATTCACAAGAGGCCGGTCTTGTCTAACTAATTTAATAAATTAGCTTTTGAGGCTGTTGACCACGATAAAGAATTTGATATTATTTACTTAGATTTTAGTAAGGCTTTTGATAGAGTTCCGCACCAAAGACTGTTAAAAGAAAGTGCAGCTCATGGCATTGGGGGAAAAGTGTTCTCGTGGATCGAGTCATGGCTCATTGACAGGAAGCAAAGAGTGTCCATAAATGGGGTTAAATCCGAGTGGGGGATTTGTAACAAGTGGCGTTCCACAGGGATCAGTCTTGGGCCCGTTGTTGTTTATAATATATATCAATGATCTTGATGAGGGAATTACTAGTGATATGAGCAAATTCGCCGATGACACAAAGATAGGTAGGATAATTGATTCAAACGTAGATGTTATGGAACTTCAGGGGGATTTAAACAAATTCTATTCTTGGTCAGAAAAGTGGCAGATGCAGTTCAATGTAGATAAATGCAAGGTTCTGAAGCTTGGGAGTGCCCATAACCCTAGTACTTACTTATAAGTTAAATGATGTAGAACTTAGCCATACAGATTGCGAAAAGGACTTGGGGGTTATGGTGAGCAGCAACCTTAAACCAAGACAGCAATGCCTAAGCGTACGTAATAAGGCAAATAGATTACTGGGATTTATATCAAGAAGTGTAAGCAACAGAAGTCCAGAGGTCATACTGCAGCTTTATACATCATTAGTTAGGCCTCACCTAGATTATGCAGCTCAGTTCTGGTCTCCATATTACAGAATGGACATAAATTTGTTAGAAAACATTCAGCGTTGGATGACTAAATTAATACATAGCATTAGAAATCTTCCTTATGAAGAAAGATTGAAGACTCTTAAGTTACATTCACTTGTTAGACGAAGAATGAGGGGAGACCTGATCGAAGTGTATAAGTGGAAGATAGGTATTAATAAAGGGGATATTAATAAGGTCTTGAGGATGTCTCTCCAAGAGAGAACCCGCAGTAATGGATTTAAATTAGATAAGTTTAGATTTAGAAAGGACATAGGAAAGTATTGGTTTGGAAATAGGATGAGTGGAACAGTCTACCTAGTTGGGTTATTGAGGCTGGGACTTTGGGTAGTTTCAAATCTAGGTTGGATAAGTACATGAGTGGGAGGGGTTGGATTTGAGTGGGACTTTCACATCAGAGCTTATTTCTTGGGTGGCATTGAAAATTGGGTTGGGCAAATGTTTTGTTAGTGGGATGAATTGTAAAGGACCTGCCTAGTATGGCCCAGCAGGCCTCCTGCAGTGTTCCTCCTTTCTTATGTTCTTATGTTCTTATAAATATTTATATTTTTATAAATCTAAAAAGAGAAGTGGAACAGAATTCTTCATCTGTAAGCCACGCGTGTCTTAAGAGACGACTAAAATGCCGGGAGGAAGGGGCTAGTAACCCTTTCTTCTGTATACATTACTAAAGCTAAGAAAGAGAAAATTTTGCTTTTCGTTTTGGGCCAACCTGCCTCGGTAGGATACGGACGGTTTGTTGAAAAAAAATTATAAACTGCAGATGTGCATTCAGTAATTTGTCTTTGTAGATCACTGGCGAGTGGTTTTATGGTTCTGCCTCCCAGATGATATCAAAAAATTTCTGTTTCTGATGATAACGAGTCTGAACCAGAGCCTGATGACGAATATTTGAATGTCTTTTGTGAATACTTGCTAGAGGATCTAAATGTGTTACATGAAGATGAAGAAGATAGACCAGCCAAAAAGCCAAAACATTGACAGTCAGGCACTGCAGCACAAACATCCAGACATAATCATTTTCCTGTCTCACATTCAAGGTAATTTTATTCATAAAGAATGGTAAAAATTGTTTTATTAACTTTCATTCTATGAAATAAGTCTTCCTTAATGACTTTGCTCTCGGCAGTACATGAAAATGTATTACAAGTTATATCCCATTATAATTCTTTTCAACATTGAAACGTTGTCTTGCTTATATTTTTGTCTGGCTTTATAATGGTCAGAAACAAGTTACATTTACTCTTGTGGTAATGTCTGTTTTCAAAATAAATTAGAAAATACATACTTGGCATTCAGTTAATATTTGAGTCTTTGCAACATCTGCAATGTGGAAGACCCTTAGCAGGCAGACCAATAAATTGACTAACGTCATGATTTCCGACTTTAAGTGGAACTTAGTTTTAGAAATCTATATATTCTCATATGGTTTTCATTGAATACGGAAGAAAATAACAATGGAGACAGTAGAAGCAAAGCAGTAGTTTTAAGGTGATCAGTCCCTCTGTCTTAATAGAAGGTGGAGAGTCCCTCAGCATAAAGCAAAGACATGAGGACAGACACTTATATGGAGCATATAAGAGAAGCAGAAGTTGAAGTTAACTTTACAGGTGAGTACAGTCCACCAGTGGAAGTAGGTAATAGGAAACAGTTGTTAGCAATAAACTGGGGAAGCCAGAAGTGAGGCCAAACATTGTTGTAATAAAGACAGTTAAGTGTGGCATTGGTGTCTTACTTATCAATGTGACTATAAAACAATATCTGCCTTTGTAAGATTCATCGATGACTTAAATAACTTAACATCAACTAGACAAACATTAGTGACATGATCTATCACATAACATGCACTAGACATAAACATTAGTGACATGAACTACCACATAACATGCAGCAGACATAAACACAAGTGACATGAACTACCACATAACATGCACTAGACATTAACATTAGTGACATAAACTATCACATAACATGCACTAGACATAAACATTAGAGACATGAACTACCACATAACATGCAGCAGACATAAACACAAGTGACATGAACTACCACATAACATGCACTAGATATAAACATTAGTGACATGAGCTACTACATAACATGCACTAGACATAGTAGTAGTAGTAGTAGTAGTAGTAGTAGTAGCGGTGGTGGAAGGAAGTAGTAGAGGGGAAGAAAGAAGGAGCCAGTCAAATACTAAGAAAGGGGAGCACTGCAAGGGAGCTAGGTGCCCACAGAGGGAAAGCGAGAACACAGAGGTGGGGGAGATAAAATAAATGAAGGAACAGAAACACAATGCAGAGGAAAGAAAGACAACCCAGAAGAGAAAAAGGATAGAGGATAGGGGAAGAGGGAGAAGAAGAAAAAGGAGGAATCAGCTTAAGTCACAGGTGCTCTGAAGTTTGGAGCATTTTACAATGTAGTGGGAGAGGAAGGCATTTACAGAGACGAAGCCAGGACTAAGAAGTTGTGTATTAGAAAAGTTGTGTATTAGGGAGGATTCAACTAGATGGAAGTAGGGAAGACAGTTTTAGAAGAAGACCAGTCAACAGAATGGCTGTGATCTCTGACGTGACAGAAAAGAGCATTATTAGTGTCGGCAAGCCTAACACTATTTTTGTGTACCGTAAGTCTGTCAGAAAGAGATCGGCCAGTTTCTCCAAAGTATTGAAGAGGACAGAAGGAGCAAGAAATGGAGTAGACACCAGGAACATCGGTAGAGGGAGGAGAGGTATGAACGAGATTAGTGCGAAGAGTGTTAATCTGGTGGAAAGTAAGTTTGATGTCTAAGGAACAGAGAGAGTTGTTGAGATTAGAAAGACCGGAAATGTAGGGAAGGCAGAGGACAGAAGAGTTCCCAGGAGTAGAGAGCTTGGGAGAGAAGAAATTACGTTTGGCACGTGAGAGGGCAGAGTCTATGAAATGAGAAGGGTAGCCAAGACGGGAAAACGAATTATGAAGAGTGGAAATTTCTGCTGGAAGGAACTGAGGATCACAGATGCAGAGGGCACAGAGAAAGAAGGAGATAAGAACACTTTTCTTGACAGGGGAAGCATGATAGGAAAAGTAGTGAATGTATATGCCACTGTGCATAGGTTTGCGATAAACAGAAAAGCAAAACCTGTATCTGAGCGGTGGACATGGACATCAAGGAAAGGAAGCAAGGAATTAGATTCCCATTCAGCTTTAAACTTAATGGAAGGTTGGAAGAAACTGAAGTCATGAGGCCACAGAGCAAAGATGTCATCTGCATAGCGGAGCCAGAGTGAAGGTCGCACATCGATGGTAGGAAGAAGAACAATCTCGAAGTATTCCATGTAAAGATTAGCAAGGACAGGAGAGAGAGGAGAGCCCATAGCGACACCGAAGGTTTGAGAATAATATTTCCCTTGGAAGGAAAAGGATGTCAGTGGAACGCCTTCCATCTGAACAAAAAACTAATGGAAAAATAAAGAAACGACTAGGAAAAATAAGAATAATGACTTGAGGATTTTACTTAAAATTTAAATAATAATAAAAAATGGCCTTTGGTTCTTGTAGTTGGGCAGGAGTAGGTAAGGCCCTGGACAGATCTTCTGATATTAAAGATGATGTAGGTTATCCTGGGCGGATGGTAATAGTCCGATGTTTTAGAATCTCCTCTACCACTCGGTTGGAGCACCACAAGTAGAATAAATAAGGGCCGGTAATAGTCTAATAATTGTTAATAAGTCCAATTAACAAATGTCTTGCTCTTTTATCTGGCGTCTACCCTGGATGACCACGCCAGGAACAGAGCTGGTAATAAGAAAAAATAAACTGGTTATCAATGGTTATGATAATATAACATTTAAGAATGGAAAAAGAGTGATAAATGCCAAAATCATTACTGGTAACCAGCAAACAAAAGAAAGGAACAAACAGTAATACTCCTGGTAGATCACCCTACCTGATTAGGAGAAGATTGGAGGTGAAGTGACTCTCCAAACTTCAACCCACACCAGGTAAGGTCAATACTACCAGGAGTAGAAATTTGAACAAATCAGACACCAAGAACTAGTTTCGCCCCAGCCCGCCAGAGGGGGGGGGGAGGTGCGCGACGTAACTCTCTAATGGTTCCGTGTTGTCTGAACAACCTTAACCCCACTCACGCCTACTTTTCCCTCACAAGGAATTACAGTCCTCACTGTATAGGGAGATGAAGAAACCCTTCATGGGCCTTCTCTCTAAGAAAATCAAGGACATCATGAAGAGGGACATTGGTGAAGAGGGACTCAACGTCAAGACATATCTTACAGGTCGGGAGAGAGCGAACCTGTTCAATGAAGTCTTGAGAGTGACGGAGGTGGGCAGGAGAAAAAGTACCAAGAAAGGGAGTGAGGGTTTTGGCCAATCTAGTTGAATCCTCACTAATACACAACTTTCCTTGTATGAATCTTAGTCTTGGCTTCGTCTCTGTAAATGCCTTCCTCTCCCACTACATTGTAAAATGCTCCAAACTTCAGAACACCCGTGACTTAACCTGATTCCTCCTTTTTCTTCTTCTCCCTCTTCCCCTATCCTCTTTCCTTTTTCTCTTCTGGGTTGTCTTTCTTTCCTCTGCCTTGTGTTTCTGTTTCTTCATTTATTTTATCCCCCCACCTCTGTGTTCTCGCTCTACCTCTGTGGGCACCTAGCTCCTTTGCAGTGCTCCCATTTCTTAGTATTTGACTGGCTCCTCCTTCTTTCTTCCCCACTACTGCTTCCTTCCTCCACCGCTACTACTACTACCACTACTACTACTACTACTACTACTACTAATACTACTACTACTACTACTACTACTACTGCTACTACTACTACTACTACCACTACCACTTCCTGCCTATAAATACCCGTCCTGCTCTACTTCTCGTTGGTACCTAGTCTCCATGCCTCAGACTGTACGTGTAGTCCACACGCCATACAGCCAGTGTTGCATCTCCTCGCCGCTGTCTGAAGTCTCCACGACTCAGCCTGTATGTAAAGTTTGCACGCCATACAGCTAATGTTGGCTCTCCTTGCCGCTCACAGCCAGTGTTGCCTCTCTTCATCCAGTGTAAGTTACAGGACCTTCGTCTAGTGCAGCAGGATTGGTGCGTCGGTGGCTGCCTACCCAAGGGCAGGAAGTCTCCCTCTGCACTCCTGTTTCTGTCTGAAGTCTCCGCCATACAGTCTGAAGTCTGAAGTCTGTACGCCATACAGCCAGTGTTGCCTCTCCTCGCCGTTCAGGGCATACAGTGCTCCATCAAGCTACAGCTCACCTCGTTAGCGTCCTGTGCCTCCAGCAACGGACTCCACAAGGAAACTTTAAAGTTATAGCCAGCAAGTACGTGTGTCTACTTCACACGTAGTTGTCAAGCCAATTATTCTCACAGATTTGGCCCACACATCAATTTACGATGCCCTTCAATGCCTTCCACTTTCTTCCCCCTTACCACTCCTCTACCACCAACACCTCCTCACTCTTCTACTCCTCCTCAAAGGCCTCCCCTGCCTCTACTTTTTTAAAAACCCAATTTTTCTCGTTTAAAACCTTTAAATACTCTAAATTCTATATGCCACATCTGTCCTGAAATTTAATTTTACCAGACACTGCCACCTCAGCTGAAATCTTTAATACCAACTCAGCTTCAAATTTTTTTTTTGACAGACTTCTTACAAACTACCCCTCAACCGAGACCAGACAAAAATTTCTAAAACGCAGGCTTCACTATTATTTGGCTCCTGAGCACCGACCAAATCACAGTGATCGAAAAACACTAGACTATTCTCTCCTACTGCCTATGACACAGACAAAGAGACTTAATCAAAGACATTATCAAAACAAAGACTCTTTTACAATTTACAGACCTAAAAAACTCTATTTTAAAAAAAAAGAAATTTTTAAAGAGTAATTTTACTCATTTGTAATAAAAAGTTCGGATACAAAAATACACGTTAAAAATAATTAATCTTAATTTTATATAAAAACCCAATTTTTGGTCTAAGGTTTTTAAAATAATATAAAATACATGTTACAAAACAAATTATAATAGCTTTTACTAAAATAAAAATAATCCCGACCCAAAACAGGTAAAAACTCTCTTGACACTACTGTTCACAAATTTAAAATATAAAAATATATATAAATATAAAAATATATATATATATAAAAAAAATATATATATAAAATATAAATATAATATATTATATATATATATATATATATATAATAATAAAAAAAATATATATTTCTAAAAAAAAATTTTAAAATAATTTTTGTATAAAATAAAATACAACTCCTGTCTCACACACATTATAATGACGCTCTGTGTCCCCACGACCTTATTCGATTGTGACGCCCTTTCCCCCGTTCACTCGACACCCTTTTTCGCCGTTTGAGACGCACCGCTCAACCTTTCCACTAGACCCCTCTTCTCTGTTCACAACACTCCCCTTTCCCCAAAAGAACCCTTTTTCTTGCGCTACACAATACTCTACTTTCCCCTTGAACCCTGTCTCTGCGACACCTCACTATCGACTAGCGTTTTTCGAGAGGCCAGCACATGATCTATTAAATGTACACACAACAGCCTATTAAGGTCACACGACACCCTTTCTTCTCATTTTCCCACCCCAACTTCCCTAATTCCACTAGGGCCCCTAGCCCATCGTGTAAACCCAACCTTTTCTTTATGTAATTTCCCAAAAAACAAAACCTTTTTTCTTACCCACAGTTGCCCGTAGGGGGCCCGGCCAAGGGGGTTTTCAACCCGGGTAAAAAAATAAATGGTTTTTTTACCCCAAACAAACCCCCAAGGGGCCAAATTAAGAAACACCATTTCGCTCATATGGGCCCAATAAGAGGCCCCCAAACGCGTAGACCCCAAAACCCCAAAAAAAAAAAACCAAAAATGGGGGGAAAAAACTCTACTTAGTGTCTATACTGTGGTGGGGGGGGAGGGGGTTGGGGGGGGGGGGGGGGGGGGGGTGGGGGGGGGGGGGGGGGGGGGGAGGGGGGGGGGGGGGGGGGGGGGGGGGGGGGGTGGGGGGGGGGGGGGGGGGGGGGGGTGGGGGGGGGGGGGGGGGGGGGGGGGGGGGGGGGGGGGGGGGGGGGGGGGGGGGGGGGGGGGGGGGGGGGGGGGGGGGGGGGGGGGGCCCCCCGCTCCAATTTTTAAAGGGTTTTTGGAACACTTCAACCCCCCCCAAAGTTAAAAAGGCAAAACCCCGCTTAAAATTCCTGGGTAGAAAGACAATCCCACCCCCCAATTTTTTAAAAAACCCCCCCTTCCCCCCCAAATTCCCCCAATCCCCCCCAATTTTTACCCCCAACCTTACTCCAACTGCACCCCCCTTCCCCAAACCTTTAAACCCAAACCCAAAAAACCCTGGGGGGGGGGGGGGGGGGGGGGAGGCCATCAACTCAGTGAGCTGCGGTGGCGCTTCTCTAACGCCAGTAGAAGTCAGAAGAATACCAAAAGATGGGCAGGAGAATACTCTCTACTGCCAGTAGATCTATACTGTAAGGTGTTCTGGTAATTACTGCTTAGCTGCGTACCTTGAGGTGTTCAGGTACTTAATGCTTCTAAAGCCAGTAGATGTGTACCATTAGGTGTTCAGGTACCTACTGCTTAGATGCGTACCGTGAGGTGTTTAGGTACGTAGTGCTGCTAAGGCCGGCTCAGCAGTCCCCACAATGGGTTTGATGACGTACCCAGTGGTACTGCCGGCCAGTAGGTTAACTATTTAACCGCTAGTTTGGTAGGGGGCCGCAACACTCTACCATCCTCAAAATATGCTGTTCAACTCCTTCTGATGCCTCTACACTCGTCAATCAAGGAACCCTTGCCAGCCCAAATCTGCATTCCTCCAAACACCCTTTCACTCCAAACTTTCACCCCATCACACAGTGTCTGAAATGCTACAAATTCGGCCACGACAAAATCTCATGCACTTCCACACAAATCTGCTCCAGATGTTCATCAACTGGCCACTTCTGGAACACTTGCAACCTCCCCCTTAAATGTTCTAACTACGGTGGGTCACACTGCAGTTACAAATTCCTGCCCGTCTAGAAAAGACATTCTCTCCACCCTCAGAGCTAGCCAACCTCCCTTCCTCCCCAACCCCTTCCCTGCACATCCCACCCCTACCATATCTTACTCCCCAATGCCTGGGTTACTCCACGCACTTGGTCTACCTCTCCTACTCTACACACTTCAAACACCAACACACAGACTACAATCACTTCTCCTTCTACAACCTACACCCACACTAGACTACAAAACTAACTGTCAACTCGCCACTGCTGCCCACTCTGCGATGGTAATCTCTCAAGCTTACCAGTCAGACTACTCACATGTCCTTAACCTAATCTTGTCAGCTAACAATCTTCCCTCTTTAATTATCCCTCCTTCTTGCTTCTCTTCTAAGCCACCTAAAACCTCTACCTCCTCCCTCTCTTCCACCCCCCCACTTCCTATACCCCCCCAGCTCTCCTCCTCCCCAACCCCTCTTCACTATTTCTACCCCTCCACCAACACCACTACTGCTGCGCTACGACCACCCCTCCCGGACCTCCTTACCCACTTCCTCATCCCCAACCAAAGCTTCCACTTCCTCATCCCCTACCAAAGCTTCCACTTCCTTTACCTTCGCTCACTATCCTCCACCACAACCAAACCTTCATCCAGGTCAAACTCCCACCTCCTCCAGACAAAATCCACTCAAACCTAAACCTGCCCCAACTTCTGACAGACAGACAAAAGAACATAAAAACAAAATCCAGCTCTTCCTCCCCCTCCAGAAAACGGTCCGTAACACCTACAAACACACATCCACTGATGGAAACCACTATCACTATCCAAACTCCTCCCCCAACATTAACTTTGCTGTGACGAAACCATTAAATCATGTTTAAAGTGATTCAGTTCAACGTACGTTCTTACTTTACAATTACACACCTACTGGCCGAGCTCCTTAAAGCAGAGAGGCCAGATATTGTTTTACTAAACAGTACCTGCCTTAAAGCCCCTCAACATATCCACCATTATGGTTATACTGCACTACAGTCCCCCTATGATCCCCACGATGGGGTTGCCGTCCTTGTCAAATCCAACATAAAACACGAATTTCTCCCAATCCCTTTTATTCACCAACACTGTCTTGCAGTCAGAATACACACCCACCTTCGCCCCTTTATCTTTTTCACCACCTATGCTCGCCCAAGCACTATTCTCAACATACACGACCTTTCCTTAGTCTTCAACTACACCAACACACCAACATACCTACTTGCTGACATGAATGCCAAACACACCGCCTTTCATCACACCAGTAACAACCAACTTGGTCACCAATTACTCAACTTCGCAAACCATAAACACCTAATTCATCTCGGTCCAGACTTCAACACCTTCTACAACCACACGGGCCAAGGCAAACCAGACATCATTCTGGCAAACCGAGCCAGCTCTCTATTTCAACACTACATATCACCTGGCCCTATTACAGGCTCTGATCACATCTCAGTCATCTTACACATCTCCTCCAACTCTATCCTCATCCCGACCACACCTTCCTTCTCCTACAAGAACGCTGACTGGGATGCTTTCAAACAACACATAGACAATACTAACCTCACCTATGACTACAACAACAAACCTATCTCTGACATTGACACTCAACTTGATTTCATACAGGACACCATTACACAAGCAGCCAGCACTGCAATACCAAAGAAAACTCACACCACTCGTTATTCTTTCAAACCCTCTCTCAGAACAAGAAGACTAATTATCTGCTACCACAACCACTTCCTCTACAACACACACAGATTTAATAAAGTCTGATTAGATCTAATTTACCTTAGAAACAACATTTTACACAGCCTAGACCAAGACCACAACAATCACTGGTCACAACTCATACAACAAGGCACAACTCCCACCAACAAATTCAAACACATCACCCACAACAACACACACATCTCAGACCCGCAGGCTGCTACTAACATCTTCAAACACATCTGGGAGAACATCTTCCACCCTCACCCACCTCACCCTAACGCTATTCAACATATTCAGAACATAGAACACTGGAACACTGCACACACACAAGAAACAACACCAGATAGCCACATCCATCTAAACTCTCTTACCTCCTCCCAAGAACTCGACACTCCTTTCACCAACACAGACATTAAAACTCTCCTCAGACACCTTCCTCCCAAGGCTTCTGGTGCCTCTGGCCTAAACCATATTATCCTAAAACACCTCCCTTGCCTCTGGATACTTCCCTTCTCTCTTCAAAGCTGCTACTGCTATCCTCCTTCCTAAACCCCAAAAAGACCACTCTGATCCTAGAAAAAATATCGCCCTATCAGCCTCCTCGAAACTTTAGGAAAACTCTTTGAAAAACTCATCAATCATCGCCTTCGCAGATACTTGGAACACAATTCTCTACTTTCTGATGACCAGTTTGGCTTCAGAACACACAGATCCACACAGGATGCCATTAACATCATTCTCAACTGCATCCACATAAACACAAAACAAAGAAACAGGACAGCCCTGGTTGCAAAAGACGTTGAAAAAGCTTTTGACACTGTCTGGCACGAAAGGCTCAAGTACAAACTCTGCACTAACTTTAACCTGCCTCTCATTACTCGTAAACTCCTATGCAACTTAATAGACGGCCGTATCATGAGAATCAAATTCCAAGGCTGTTATGCTGACTACTTCACACTAAATGCTGGAGTACCCCACGGATCTGTCCTCTCCCCTACCCTCTACATTTTATACACTAACGACATTCCAACACCTGTATACCACAACTCCATCAAGTCTATGCAGACGACATTACACAACTTATCACTCATGCCAATATAGATACACTCACACACAAAACACAAAACGAGGTCGACAGGATAGCCATGAACATTAAAATGGTATAAAATACCGACAGGTTGTTAGGTAAGACACATATGCAACAGTTAGGTATCTTTATTTCGGAACGTTTCGCCTACACAGTAGGCTTCTTCAGTCGAGTACAGATAAGTTGATAGAAGCAGAAGATACTTGAAGACGATGTAATCAGTCCATCACCTTTAAAGTTTTGAGGTGGTCAGTCCCTCAGTCTGGAAAGACATTGTTCCATAGTTTTGAAACAATATGAGATGAAGTGACAGATGTACCTTATATAGCGCCAAAAGGTGAGACGTGGGTCACTAGAAGAGGTAAGAACTCAATGTTGGGGGGTCAGGTCCCTCTCAATCCATCCTCGCACTATGGAGGTTGTCCGAAGTTGATGCAGGCGTACCAAGATAACCCTTGGATTTGAGAGGGACCTGACCTCCCACATCTGAGTTTTTACCTCTTCAAGTGACCTACGTCCGCACCTCTTGGCGCTATATAAGGCTCCATCCGTCACTTCATCCAATATGTTTCATACTATGGAAAAAATGCTCTCTCCAGACTGAGGACTGACCACCACAAAACTTAAGGGTATGGACTGATTACATCGTCTTCAAGTATCTTCTGCTTCTATCAACTTATCTGTACTCGACTGAAGAAGCCTACTGTGTAGGCGAAACGTTTCGAAATAAAGATACCCTAACAGTTGCTATGTGTCTTACCTAACAACCTGTCGGTATTTTATACCATTTTAATGTTCAATCTGTCAGACACTGCAACACGGTTTTACAAAGGGGCGTTCCTGTCTTATGAATTTACTGACTTTCTTCACTAATGTATTTGAGGAGGTAGATCATGGTATTGAATATGATATTGTGTATATGGACTTCAGTGAAGCTTTCGATAGAGTTCCACATCAGAGGTTATTGAGGAAACTTAAGGCACACGGAATAGGAGGAGGAATTTTTTCCTGGGTTGAAGCATGGTTGACGAATAGGCAGCAGAGAGTTTGCATAAATGGGGAGAAATCAGAATGAGGGCAGTGTTGGCTCCTTGTTGTCAAAATCTACAATAAACGACATAGATAGGGAATAAATATTGGCATAAGCAAATTGGCTGATGACACCAAAATAGGCCGTCCAATTCATTCAATGAGGATATTAGGCACTCCAGGATGATTTGAATGACTATGCAGTGGTCTTGAAGTAGCAGATGCAGTTAATATAGACAAATGCAAAGTTGTAAATGTTGAACAACTAACCATGCCCCAATAAACTAATTAATGACATCTTTAAAATTATGATCGAAAAAGGGTTTAGGGTTCTGGTTAGTAGTAAACTAAAA
>NC_069489.1:11740484-11792786 GCF_026875155.1 Cherax quadricarinatus | reverse complement strand
GTGTTTTGGGGAATATGTGTGAGTGTCCTCGTACCTGTTGCTTTGTTTGTTCCAAGAATTGTTGATAATAAAATCTGTTGGAGGGGTTCAGGTGCCTGAGGGGGTTGGATAAATATTTCCCCAAGGAGGAAAATGAACCAGGGCAACTAGTTTTGCGGAGGAAACCTTAGAGTTAGAAAACAAAGTGTAAGCTACCGACACTTGCCCTCTCCTGTATTGCCAGCCGTGCCTTTTCCCCTGCGCTTGCTTCCTCCTGGTTGGCATCCATCTGCAGACAAAAATTTTGGTGGAATATGACATGCTGGGTGGGTATGGTGCGTGGAGGTATGAATTTGACCGGGGTGGCCTGGTGGAGTTTTGGGGGCCGGGGGGGGAAGGGGAAAATTTCCCCTTGGGGAAATTAGGGGGGGAGGCGCGGGGTGGGGGTTCCCCCGGGGGGAGTACAATACACATGGACTTGCAACTAATATTTTTACACTGTTTTAAATACAATAACTTTTTTTTTTCCCCCATGTCACTAGAACAATGGGGGGATGGGCACTGCTGAACCAATGTGTTCCTCCCCATCTAGTTACACATCCCCCTCTTCCACCCACCCCCCGGGGGACGTGGGGGAGGATGCACTGAGGTACTCCCTCTTTAACATTAATTTCACATTTTTTTTTTCCATAACTAATTTTTTAAAAAAAGTCCACATCGAAAAAAATCTTTCCACGTTAAGGAAGCAGGTGCATGGTGCTGGTATAGATGTTTTTATAAGAGCTTTTCGGGGTTTTTGTATGTACGATAATCTTGGCCGGTACTCAGAAACGGTAGGCCTTTACCCCCCCAAACCCCTCCCGGGCCCGTCCCTCACTACCACCCCCACTCACCAACTTTCCAAACTGCACAACTTTTTCCACAATTTACCTTGAAACGGTGTTTTAAAATGTTTCTCGTTTCACTGGAATCTTCCAGAGTATTCACAATAAGCCCTTTGAGTCTTAACCTGGTAGCCTCGTTGATCCGGACTTATAATTAAAAATCCCGCAGCTGCCCCCCACAGTCTTGCCAGCGCCAGCGCATGGCACATACATTATATATATAGTGACACAGAGGCAAGAAGTTGTCCTGTGTGGGTCGGGAATTATTTATTATTTTAGTAAAACTAATTAAAATTTATTTTGAAACATTATATATATATTTTAAAACTCTAACCAAAGTTGTGTTTTTATTAATTTAAAGTTTAACTTATTTTAACGTGTTTTTATGTATCCCAAACTTTATTACAAATGAGTAAAACTTCCCAATCTTTAAAAATTACTTTTTTGTAATATAGAGTTTCGGGTCTGAAAATATCTCAACAGATTTTTTGTTCTTACACAAATGTTTTTTGATTAAGTCTTCTTTGTCGTGTCTAGGCAGCATGAGGAAAGTCTGTGTTTTGCGATCATGTGCATTTTGGGCGGTGCCAGGAGTCCAAAATAATGGGAAAAGCCTTTTGAGAAGTTTTTTTGGTCCGGTTGAGGTTTTCGTTTCGTAAAATGCTGTTCAAAAAAGAATTTTGGGAAGCTGAGTTGGTTTAAAGACTTCGCGAGGTGGCCATGAGGTACAATTAATTTCCGGACAGATAGTGGCATGATAATTTAGAGTATTGAGGTTAAGCGAGAAAGAATTGGGTTTGGGAAGGGAGGGCCGGGTAGGCCTTGAGGCCGAGTAGACAGAGTAGAAGGTTTGGTGGGAAGGAGTGGTAAGGGGGAAAAGTGGAAAATATTGAAGGCACGTAAATTTGTGTGTGGGGCCAAACTGTGAGAAAAATTGGCTTGACAACTAGTGTGAATAGACAAGACTTTCTGGGTATAACTTAAAGTTTCCTTGTGGAGTCCCTTGCTGGGGGCACAGGACATAACGAGGTGGCTGTGCTTGATGGAGCCTTTGCCTAACGGCGAGGGAAAGGGAAAACGGGTGTTGGGGGTGCAACTTCAGACTTCAGACTGTATGGGGAGACTTCAGACAGCAAAAAGGGGGCAGGGGAGGCTTCCCGTTGGGGAGGCGCCCCCCACGCACCCGTCCCCGTTCACTAGCGAAGGTCCGTAAACTTCCCTGGTGAAAGAGAGGGGAACATGGCCGTGACGGGAAAGGGGAAACCCCATTAGTTATGGCGTTTCAAATTCAATAAGGCTGAAACGTGGGACTTCAGACAGCGGCGAGGAGATCAAATGGTGTATGGCTGGGACTAAAAAGTTTCAGTTGAGGATGGAGATGGGACCAACAGAAGTAGGCAGGCGGGTATTTATAGGAGGAATGGTGTGGTAGTAGTAAGAGTAGTACATAGTAGTGTAGTATTAGTAGTGTAGTAGTAGTGGGGTAGTAGTAGTAGCGGTGGGGGAGGAAGCAGTATGGGGAAGAAAGAGGAGGGTCAGTCAAATTCTAAGAAAGGGGGCACTGCAAAGGGGCTAGGTGCCCCAAGGGGGAGCGAGAACACAGAGGTGGGGGGATAAAAAAATGAAGAAACGAAAACAAAAAAAAAAGAGGAAAGAAGAACCCAACGAGAAAAAAAGGAAAAAGGATTGGAAGAGGGGAAGAAAAAAAGGGGGTCGGTTGTACGGGTGTTCTTAAGTTTTGGGCTTTTTCAATGTTGGGGGAGGAAGGCATTTACAGGACGAAGCAACTAAGATTCATACAAGGAAAGTTGTGTATTAGTGAGGATTCAACTAGATTGGCCAAAACCCTCACTCCCTTTCTTGGTACTTTTTCTCCTGTCAACCTCCGTCACTCTCAAGACTTCATTGAATAGGTTCACTCTCTCCCGACCTGTAAGATATGTCTTGACGTTGAGTCCCTCTTCACCAATGTCCCTCTTGATGATGTCCTTGATTTTCTTAGAGAGAAGGCCCATGAAGGGTTTCTTCACCCTCCCTATACCTATTGATTTCTTTCTTGATCTTATCCGTCTCTGTGTGGACTGTAATTCCTTGTGAGGGAAAAGTAGGCGTGAGTGGGGTTAAGGTTGTTCAGACAACACGGAACCATTAGAGAGTTACGTCGCGCACCCCCCCCCCCTCTGGCGGGCTGGGGCGAAACTAGTTTTTGGTGTCTGATTTGTTCAAATTTCTACTCCTGGTAGTACTGACCTTACCTGGTGTGGGTTGAAGTTTGGAGAGTCACTTCACCTCCAGTCTTCTCCTAATCAGGTAGGGTGATCTACCAGGAGCATTACTGTTTGTTCCTTTCTTTTGTTTGCTGGTTACCAGTAATGATTTTGGCATTTTTCACTCTTTTTCCATTCTTAAATGTTATATTATCATAACCATTGGTAACCAGTTTATTTTTTCTTATTACCAGCTCTGTTCCTGGCGTGGTCATCCAGGGTAGACGCCAGATAAAGGAGCAAGACATTTGTTAATTGGACTTATTAACAATTATTAGACTATTACCGGCCCTTATTTATTCTGCTTGTGGTGCTCCAACCAAGTGATAGAGGAGATTCCAAAACATCGGACTATCACCATCCGCCCAGGATAACCTACATCATCTTTAATATCAGAAGATCTGTCCAGGGCCTTACCTACTCCTGCCCAACTACAAGAACCAAAGGCCATTTTTTTATTATATTTAAATTTTAAGTAAAATCCTCAAGTCATTATTCTTATTTTTCCTAGTCGTTTCTTTATTATTTTCCATTATTTTTTTGTTCAGAGGGAAAAGGCGTTCCACTGACACCCTTTTCCCCCAAAGGGGGAAATAATTCTCAAATTCGGTGTCGCTATGGGCCTCCTTCTCCCCTTCTTTGCTAAGTTTACATGGTTCGAGATTGTTCTTTTTCCCTACCATCGATGTGCGACCTTCACTCTGGCTCCGCTATCCCGTGAATCTTTACTTGGGCCCTCATGATTTCAGTTTCTTCCCACCTTATTAATTTTAAACTGAATGGGTTTAAATTTCCCTTTGCTTTTTTTCCTTGATGTCCATGTCCACCTAATACGGGTTTTCCCTTTTCTGTTTTCGCAAACCTATCACAGGGGGATTCATTCACTACTTTTCCTATCATGCTTCCCTGTCAAGAAAAGTGTTTTACCCCCTCTTTTCTGTGCCTCTGATCTGTGCCCTGGGTTTTCCTTCAGCAAAATTTCCACGTTTCATAATTCGTTTTCTCGTCTTGGTCCCCTTCCCATTTTTTGACTCTGCCCTCTAACTGCCAAACGCAATTTTTTCTCCCAAACTTCAAAGGGGGAACCTTCTGTCCTCTGCCCCAAACTTTTTTGGGGTCTTTCAAATCCAAAAAACCCTCTCTGTTCCTTAGACATCAACTTCTTTACCAAAAAAACACTCTTCGCACAATCTCTTTATCCCTCTCTCCCTCTACCGATGTTCCTTGTTATCTATTTTTTGCTCCCTTTTGTCCCTTCAATTTTGGAGAAACTGGCCGATCTTTTCGACAGGGCTTACGAGCACAAAAAAAGTGTTTGGTTGCCGACATAATAAGTCTTTTCTGTCCACGTCAGAGATCACAGCATTCTGTTGACTGGTCTTCTTTTTTAAAAAATGTCTTCCCCTCTTCCCAAATTTAACAGTCGCCGTCTGTTGAATCCCCCCTAATGCCAACTTTTCTAATCACAACTTCTTTTGCCCTGGGTTCGTCTTGTAATGTTCCTCTCCCACTACATTTTTAAAATGCTCCAAAATTGAGCACCCGTGACTTAAACTGATTCCTCCTTTTTCTTCTTCTCCCTCTTCCCCTATCCTCTATCCTTTTTCTCTTCTGGGTTGTCTTTCTTTCCTCTGCATTGTGCTTCTGTTCCTTCATTTATTTTATCTCCCCCACCTCTGTGTTCTCGCTTTCCCTCTGTGGGCACCTAGCTCCCTTGCAGTGCTCCCCTTTCTTAGTATTTGACTGGCTCCTCCTTCTTTCTTCCCCTCTACTACTTCCTTCCACCACCGCTACTACTACTACTATGTCTAGTGCATGTTATGTGGTAGTTCATGTCACTAATGTTTATGTCTAGTGCATGTTATGTGACAGTTCATATCACTAATGTTTATGTCTAGTGCATGTTATATGGTAGTTCATGTCACTTGTGTTTGTCTGCTGCATGTTATGTGATAGTTCATGTCACTAATGTTTATGTCTAGTGCATGTTATGTGATAGATCATGTCACTAATGTTTATGTCTAGTTGATGTTAAGTTATTTAAGTCATCGATGAATCTTTCAAAGGCAGATATTGTTCTATAGTCACATTGATAAGTAAGACACCAATGCCACACTTAACTGTCTTTATTACAACAATGTTTGGCCTCACTTCTGGCTTCCCCAGTTTATTGCTAACAACAGTTTCCTATTACCTACTTCCACTGGTGGACTGTACTCACCTGTAAAGTTAACTTCAACTTCTGCTTCTCTTATATGCTCCATATAAGTGTCTGTCCTCATGTCTCTGCTTTATGCTGAGGGACTCTCCACCTTCTATTAAAACAGAGGGACTGATCACCTTAAAACTACTGCTTTGCTTCTACTGTCTCCATTGTTATTTTCTTCCGTATTCAATGAAAACAATATGAGAATATATAGATTTCTAAAACTAAGTTCCACTTAAAGTCGGAAATCATGACGTTAGTCAATTTATTGGTCTGCCTGCTAAGGGTCTTCCACATTGCAGATGTTGCAAAGACTCAACTATTAACTGAATGCCAAGTATGTATTTTCTAATTTATTTTGAAAACAGACATTACCACAAGAGTAAATGTAACTTGTTTCTGACCATTATGAAGCCAGACAAAAATATAAGCAAGACAACGTTTCAATGTTGAAAAGAATTATAATGGGATATTACTTGTAATACATTTTCATGTACTGCCGAGAACAAAGTCATTAAGGAAGACTTATTTCATAGAATGAAAGTTAATAAAATTTTTTTTACCATTCTTTATGAATAAAATTACCTTGAATGTGAGACAGGAAAATGATGATGTCTGGATGTTTGTGCTGCAGTGCCTGACTGTCAATGTTTTGGCTTTTTGGCTGGTCTATCTTCTTCATCTTCATGTAACACATTTAGATCCTCTAGCAAGTATTCACAAAAGACATTCAAATATTCGTCATCAGGCTCTGGTTCAGACTCGTTATCATCAGAAACACAGAAATTCTTTGATATCATCTGGGAGGCAGAACCATAAAACCACTCGCGAGTAATCTACAAAGACAAATTACTGAATGCACATCTGCAGTTTATAATTTTTTTTCAACAAACCGTCCGTATCCTACCGAGGCAGGTTGGCCCAAAACGAAAAGCAAAATTTTCTCTTTCTTAGCTTTGGTAATGTATACAGAAGAAAGGGTTACTAGCCCCTTCCTCCCGGCATTTTAGCCGTCTCTTAAGACAAGCGTGGCTTACAGATGAAGAATTCTGTTCCACTTCTCTTTTTAGATTTATAAAAATATAAATATTTATTTACCACGCACGCAATCATATTCGTTGGCTCTTTTCCTTGCCATTTTTTTCAATAACATGGTGTAGCCATGTAATGCCTCACACAAATATTAGTTATTTATCAAAACATGCCACATATATTCATTTTGGCATTAGACATAGAAGCAAGAGCTGCCTGACATTGTAAAGTAGTAAAATTTGAGAATATAAGAGCATAACACAAGGCGAGAAACTGCTCTGGATGATGCTAAGCCGAGCGTGTTTACATTTTTGTCTCACAACCAATATGAAGCGAGTGGATGCCACTGCCACTTAGCTGACGCGACTCGTACAATGCCTGTGATTGATCAGAAGTGAAAATGGGAAGCCAGCAATGCCAGTGGGGAAGGATAACCTACACAAAATAAAGATGCAAAGTTTTGAGCTTGTCTACGATATTTTGTCGTTTCTGCCGTTAAGATCAAATATCAGGAGCCTCATGTTTGATCTTAACGACCTTAATCCAACCTAATTTTTAAGGCTACACACTCCAGATAGATAGTGAACGTCTTAGCTTCTATGACGGTACTCGGGAGTTTGTTCCACTCATCCTCAACTCTGTTTTACAACTTAAAACCGTTGCTGCGATTCCTGTCTTGGCATGCTATTTACATTTCCTTTAGCTATTCTTATTTTCCATTTATACACCTCAATCATATCCCCCCTAATTCTACGCCTTTCTAGAGAGTGCAGATTCATGGCCTCAGTCTATCCTCATAGGGAAGATTTCTGATAAATGGGATCAACTTTGTCATCCTCCTTTATACGTTTTCCAGAGCATTTATATCCATTCTGTAATACGGTGACCAGAACTGAGCAGCATAATCTAAATGAGGCCTAACCATGAATATATAGAGTTGAAGAACAACCTGAGGACTTCTATTTTATGTTTCTTGATAAGAAGCAAAGGATTCTGCTCGCTTTATTGCGAACACTTGTGCAATGTTGTCTTGGCTTTAGATTACTGCTAACCAGAACTCCCAAATCCTTTTTGCATTCAGTAATATCAAGATCTATATTATTTACTTTATATATGGAATGGTTACTTTCTTGTCCAATGTTTAGAACTTTGCATTTGTCTATACTAAACTGCATCTGCCACTTCTCCGACCATAACATCAGTTTATCCAAGCCTTTCTGGAGTGCTATAATGTCCTCATTAGAATGAATTAGGCTACCTAATATGGTGTCATCAGCAAACTTGCATACGGTACTATTTATCCCCTCATCAATGTCGTTTATGTAAATTATGAACAACAAAGGGCCCAACACTGACCCCTTTGGAAAAATCACTCGTGACACTCCCCAACTCTGATTTCTCCCTATTGATGCAAACTCTTAGCTGCCAAACTGTCAGTCATAAAATACAGCATTTTGGAAATTAATGAGAGAATGTTGCTACTTTAAATATTTCAGCATAATACTGCAATTCATTTATACTTTTTAACAGGCTAAATATAACAACAATCATTTAAAATTTGGCCCCAAAACGAGCAAAAAAATATCCTTAGGTTTTTTATGTCAGAAAGAAGGAAGTGGGGACAGTTTGATGATTTTTTAAAAAAGATTTTTCTCAGTTAATACCTAAAAAACCAATTTGCTAGAAGAAAATCTAACTAAAAATTTAACTTTCCCCCAAAAAGAAATTCCAAACGTTCCACTAAAAATGGGCCCAAACAAGAAATTAGAAAGGAGGGGAAGATTTAAAGAGTTCTCAAAAAAACTGCGGAAAATGGATTCCCATTTTTACTTTTAAAATAACTGGAAAATTCGTTTTGCACAGCCCAAAAAATAAAGCAATTTTTCGTAGAGAAATAAAATTTTTTGTCCAAAAAATAAAGGAAGCACATTCACATCTTTCTTTCAAATTTTCTTTTTCCCAAAAAAAGTGTGTTAACATAACGTTTCCCCAAATTACTCCCCTTTTGAGGGAAAATTTAAAAATAGATAGGAGTAGAGATTTTAGAAACATATTTCTTTAAACCGGCTACTAGTTGGGTTTAGGGTAAGTCAAGCCCCCGCCTTTCTTCCCCCCCCCCAAAAGGGGGAATAGTTTCATTCCCGGGCTATTTATTTAAGGTAGGGTGATTCACCCCCCCTTTTTTCCCCGCCTTTTCCCCCCCCCACCCCTAAATTTGATAGTTTTGTTTGCGGCTGCTTTTTAAACGTGGGGTCAGTAAGCTCCCCTTCCCTTCCCCCCCCTCTTCCACCCCCCCCCCCTCGAAAAGGGGAGTTGGGGCTCTGGGCAAACAGAAAAACCCCTTTTTCGACTCACGGGCTCCCAACACTACTGTAAGTAAAATGCCTGCCTTGATTCTAGTGGTTTTTATTGGAAAAAAAGCTTCACTTTTGCCAATAAAAACTTGTCCTTTCAGTCTTGCCTGGTTGAGGAGGAAAATAATCACCAGTTTTTTGAATTTTGGGTACACTCCCCTGGAGAGCGTTTTTTAAAGCAGGGGGTTCCTTTCCCATTTTTCCAGTTTTGGATGTCAAAAGGGGTTTCACCGGGGGCAATCAAAAACCCAAAAAGGGGAAAAAGACTAACGTCCGAGACTTCCAGGTTGTATTGAAGTCCCCGTGCCCCTGATGAAATTGGGGGTTTTAAAAACCCCACAGCATTCCCACCCGGTTTAAAAAACCCTTTGTTTTCCCTTTGTTTTAGGTTTAGAATATTTCATGGAATACTGTGAAGAATACCCCAGTGGGGGCACCAACACCTCAAAACCCCCCCCCCCATCACACGGGTCTGGTTTAAAACCATGTAAACCAACACCAGACCCCCCCACTTTTTATATACTTTAAAAATTAGCGTTGAATTCAGTTATCTTTTTATTTTTTTAATTTTTCATTTTTTTTAAATGGATTAATTTTTCATTTTTAAGGGTGTTTTAAATTTTCTATTTTCTATATAATAAAGTTTTATTTTTTCGGGTTATTATTTCCCATTCACTAATTTTCCTGGGGGGGGGAGCCACCCTTTGGGGGGGGGAAATACGGGGCGGGGGGTTTGGGGCCCGGGGCGAGTAACCCTTCACAAGGGGCGACCCCGCCAGGACAACCTCTACTGAATCAAATTCAACTCCATCTCGAATCTCCCTTTGGGAAACTTCAACGCTGTTCCCACAGAGGGTTTTCCCACCACCATGAGTAATCATTCTCTTGGTGGGACTAAAAGTACGGTATTTAAAAGTTTGGTTTTTTTATACCCTCAATTTTTTGAAAGCCCCAAGGCAGGAAGGAAAAAATTTTTAAATTCTGCCCCCTAATTGTATTTTGGGGGTTGGGAAAACACTTCGGGGGATTAGACTTTTGGGAACCCGAGATTTTCCAGTGACAACTTGTTTCATTGAGCTTTTCATTATTAAAGGGGAATTGTCATAGGACATTTTGATTTTTTGGTGGGGAAGTTTGGAGGGGTCAAAGGTTTCCCAATTTTTTTTCTGTTTGCTAAAGAGTCGGCTTTAAAAAACCCTTCGTTTTCGTTAATAAAAATTTGTTTAATTGAAGCGGGGATGGGGCCCCTTGGTTTTTTTAGTTTGGGGGGAGCGGGAAAATTGAAACCCTCCGTTTCTTTAATCCCCATTCTTTTCCCCCCTGATATTTTAAAGTTATTCTTGCAAGCAGGGATGAATACCATTTTTTTGGATGAACGCGGGAAAAGAAAAGTTGGGAAAAACGGGGAAAAAAATTTAAAATTTCTTTCATTGTGCTAAACCGGGAAAGATTTGAAAGAGGAAAATGAGAGGGGAAGAAAACAGTTAGAAAGGGAAAAGAAGAAAAAAGGAGAGAGAGAGAATAGAAAGAGAAGGAATAAGGAAGGGGAAATAATCGAAAGAAAAGAGAAAAAAGGAGAAAGAGAACCTTGAAAGACAGGAGAAAAAGGAGAGAGAGAGAATTGGGGGGAAACCCAAGAAAGCCCATTTAGAAAAAAAGGGCGAGAACACCAAAAAGGGGGTGATAGACTTGACGTGGGGAAAAGAGCTAGGGAACGTGAGGAAAAACCCAAAGATATTTGAGGAACAGGTAAGATATAGGGAGAACATTTAAATTAAGAGAACTTTGAGGAAAGACAAAGGTTTAGAGAAGTTGAGGAAAAAGCTAAGAAACGGAGGAAAAGCTAGAGAGCTGAGTTAATAGAGAGAAAAAAGGATCCGACCCTCAAAAAATTCTCCCCTTAAATTTGGAGAAAAAAAAGTTAACTCTTAACAACAAAAAATTAGGGGAAGGAGTAATGGAACAACGGGGCAGTCATGCACTTTTTCCCAAAAACCTAATTTACCCCCCTTCCAGAAGGTGAAAAATTAACTTCATACATTATCAGGTTTGAAAATACCGCTCCCCCTCTGTGTTTGGCCTGCTGACACCCTGGGCTCCCGGGTTAGGAATTTTTATTTTCTGGTACGGGGCCTTGAATATCTTGAAACTTTTACGGGTATCATTTTGAAAATTATAAACTACTGAAGAAGCAATCCTTAAAGCATATCAAAAAACCACTAATTCTTACAGGAAAGTTTTAAAGGTATGCCCCCCTTTACCCCGGGCCAAAAACTTTCAACAGTTACAGGTAACACTTTTTCTTTTGTCAAACTTTTGGATAGGAGTTCGGGAAATTGATCACAGTTTAAAATCTTTTTTAGGATTTAAGGTTGCTGACCAGTTCCGGGGACAGCTTTTCCCCCACAAAATACGAACATTCTTCAGAAAAACGTAACCTGTTTAAAAGGGGCCTGAGGAAGTTGCTGAACTGCGGGACCTGTAGCTGAGGCTCAAAATTTCCCTATAAAGACCTAAAGGGATCGAACCCAAAGGGAAAGGGTTTTTATCAGCCCTTAAAAAATCAAACCCTTAGTGGAAAGAAAAATGACTTCTTTTTTTTCCTTTTTTGTCTTTGTGTGGTGTTAAAGGGACATAACCCGTTCCAGATTGTTTTCTAAGAAGGTAAAAAAAGTTGGAAGATTTTTTAAAAGCTGAAATGCCCAAAGCCCCCCTTCTTTTTCAGGAACAGTTAATGGATTTAATGTATCTACCTTTTTTCGGGGACACTGGATGCACATGTATAGTCATTTTGATAAGCTGTTCCCTAACCTTAAAGAAACCTTTCCCTTTGCTTACTTTCAATATTTGGGCCGTATGGACATTTTTCCTCCCACCCGTTGTTAAAAAAAAAAAATTTTTGGGGGGTTTTCCAAAATGGTTCACGGGTTGGTCTAAAGCCGTACAGCTCCCATCACTTTTTGTTTCCGTCCCAAATAGGTAATGTAAAAGGTCCATTCTTCCCTTCGGGGGGTTGACCTTTCATCCCAAAAAATGGAAAAAGTTTTTTCAGATCCTTTTCCCTGTAGACCCAAAAGAAGCCCCTCGAAATTTCAGATGAGACAATGCCCCCGTGAGATTCATGGGGTTTAAAAAACCCCGTGATGCTATTTCCGAAAGCGGGTAGTAGGTCCCCGGGTTCACCTTTTTGGGGATGATAGTGAAGATAAAAACCCTTCCGGGTACCAAAATGCCCTTGACTAGGGCTCAAAACCAAACCCGGGCCCTTTCCTATTTTCCCATCCTTTGATTTTCCCCTGACTTTAACCCCTTTAGATATATCAAAGGGATCCTTTGTCAAGTTACAACGTAATTCCCCTTTCTCTTCAAAATTTTGCCTTAATCCCCGCTAAACAAAATCTTTTCATATAAATTTGAATATATAAAAGGGATCTTTTACAAAAACAGTATTCAAATTAAATTCGATGAGATAGACTATTCCATTTAGTTGTTTCCCAAATCAATGCAGAGAGGGCTGTTCTTTAAAAAGGTCAGACCCACCAGTGGCCCCGGGCATTTCTCGCCCTCGAAAACCCTTTAAATTTAAAAATTTGGGAAACCTATTTTTGGCCTAAAATTTCCTTTAGATTTTTCACTACCCTTTTTAGATCGTGTAAAGTTTTTCCAACCCTCATGCTCCCCAGGTACCAGGCGAGTAACCTTTTGGTCAAAATGCCCTTTTTTACCGGGACCCTTTGGGGTAAGCCCTTTTTGGCTTTTTCGCTTTCTTTTTGATTTAATAATAATACGGGGACCGTTTTTAAAGAAATCCTTTTTGAATCGTTTAGTCCTTTATCTCCACTTACCCCTTTTTGGGGGACATAGATATAAAATTTTAAAATTAGTTGATTATCTTCGAAATTTTCCCCCCAAACCATTCCCCTTTAAAAACCCTAACTACTATAGGGGGGGCTTTAAGGGGCCCTTTTTTTCCCTCTTCTCCAGATGGGCACCCTAGAGAAATTTTTTTCCCGACCCCTGGGACACAAATTTTCCCTCTGACTTAAAAGCAAAAACTATCCCAAATTCTGGGAGTGAAACCCCTCTTTACCCCCACCCATCCCCAGCTGTAATGGGAGGATTTAGGCCCCGCATTTCGATTTTAAAGTCCATTTTTTAAGGAAAAAATTTGCTCCCTTAAACCTAAGGAGTTGGGTTTGTTACCTACCCTGTGTTTGTTTGCCCTGAGGGAAGTTCCCGTGACTCTTTGGGGTTTTTTTACCTTTTGAACTTCTCTATGGTAGACAGGCCAGAGGCCCATTGGGCCACCTTTATGGCTAAAGGACTAATGAGGAGGTAAAAGCTGAGGTTTTTGTCTTCTTACCCGTTTTTTTCCCTTTTCATTTGATCCCCCAAAATTGAGGAGACCTCTGAAAAGGTTTTTGAAAAACCTAAGCTTGTTTAATGGACCCGTACAAAAACCTATTTTGATTCCAAAAGTTTAAGGGGAAATTTTTAAAATAGGGGGGAAATTCTTGGGACTTTTTTCCTATCAAATCAAAAAATTATTTAGCAAAGGAAAGGTCCCCTATAAAATAATTTTAAAAATTTGGTTTGGGGAAAATTTACTACCTTTATAGAAGTCAAGGGGGGAAAACCTAAGCTTTAAACATATAATTCCTTTAAAAAAATTACCCAAGAAAATTTTGGTTAACTGCCTTTAAAACTTTGACTTAGTTTTTTTCCCCCCGAACTTGAAAGACCCCCCGGGAAAAATGTAAAGTTTTTTTCGAAAATTTACACCTCTTTAAATTAGTAAGATGAAGAACTACATGCCCCTTGGGACTTTTTTACCACTCGGGCGCAACCCAAAATTAATAAATTTAAAGAATCTTTGGAAAGACCAAAAGAGACATGAACTACTTTTAATGTTTGAGTAATTTTTAGACTCCTTTCTTTTATTCCAAGGTTTGGGGTTTTTTTTTTTCCTTTCCCCGGTAGTCCAAAGATTTACTTGTGACGGACAATCCTATCAAAAGGAAATTATACCCAGTTCCCTTTTACCTTTGGGGGTCTTTTTTACCGAGAGGTAGACAAAATTTTTAAAACTAAAGATCATTGAACCCTTTAATATCTTCATATTGGGTTCCCCCGGGAGGGCATGGTTAAGAAGGGGGATAAATTTATATAGACTTGCTAATGACTCAGAGGCCCAAAACTATAACTCGGGGGGTGCTTTTAGCCTATGGGCCCTTTATAGATTGCGATCTACACAAAATTTTTTGACGCTTCCCCTTTTTTTCCCGAGATTGTTTTGCAAAAGGCTATCTCAAAATGTTAGATCCTTCTTCTAAGCAGTAAAAACCGCTTTTTCCCAACCCCAAAAAAGGACTGATTCAGTATAGAACTATGCCCTTCGGTTTGGTAACCCGCCCGTCTACCTACGTGGGGACTGATTTAGAAAGGTCTTGGGGAAAAGCCAATGTTTCGGGTTTTTTTGATAACATTTACGTAATGAAAATCAAGGGGGCGAACATATCCCCCATTAACATCAGTTTTGCGTAGGGTTTCCTCCATTATGGCCCCCACCCGCCAAACCAAGAAAGCTTCCCTTTGGGGATAACAAGATTTTGATTTTTCTTGGGCTGATTTTTTCTAAAAAACTCTCGCAGCCCCTCCCCGAGATCAAAGCTTTATTAGAATTTTTTTTCCCCCAAACCAAAAAAATCATGCGTAGCTTTCTTGGTTCTGTAAATTTTTTTTGCACATTTTTTCCCGAAACTTGCTGATCTTAAAAGGGGTCTTATCGGACTTCCTTAAAAAAATTTTGTGAAGGGGAAACCCCTTTTAAAAATTTTCCCACCCTAGCCGGGAAAAGTTTAAAGAGATTAAAAGTATCTTTCGAAAGACCCCATTTTTTTTTTTTTTAAGATTCCCGATTTAAAAAAACAATTTTGTTAAGAATGTTTCCTCCCAAAACTGGCTTAGGTGGGTGTTACTACAATTCCATGTTTACTCCCCTTCCCCGTATGCTTCCCAAGCCGGAAAATCCTTCCCCCCAGAAACAAAATACTTTCCCCAATAGAAAGGGTTGTTTAGCCCTTTTTGTGGGTATCTCCAAACTTAAATTTTATTTTCGGGAAAAAAAATTTTATTAAAAACGGACCACAAACCCTTTTATATACCCCGAAAAAATTTAAGGGAACCAAAAAGGCCTCTTGAGGTGGACAAATTTGGGACTCCCTTTGTTATATCAATGGTTCATCCAATTTTTTCTTGACCCCGGTTAAGCCGGGGACAGTCAGTAGAAGATTTGTTTTCCTTTCACGACTTCCACATGTTTGAACCCTTTTTCCCCCGCCTATTCTTCCTTTTACTCCTTGACTAAAAGGGCTTTGGGATGGGGGGGTTTTTGAGGGGGAAAAGGGTTTAATAGATAGGATAGAGATATAGTAAAAGTAGTTTCATTTTCCGGGTACTAGTTTAAGGGAGGGGAAATCAAGCTTCCCCCCCTTTCTTCCCCTCCCCGGGAAAATGATAGTTTCATTGCCGGCTACTATTAAGGTAGGGGGAGTCACGCTCCCCGTTTTTTTCCCCCCTTTTTCCCCCCCCACCTCTAATGTATAGTTTGATTGCTGGCTGCTTTTTTTAACGTTGGGTTCAGGGCTAGCTCCCCCTATCCCCTTCCCCCCCCCTTCCTTTCCCCCCCCCCGAAAGGGGACGGGGTGGGGTCTGGGCCCAAAAAGTAAAAACACTCGACTCACAGCTCCCCAAAACTACTGTAAGACATGCCTGTGTATTCTAGTGGAATTTATTTTGGGTTTTTAAAATTTACTTTTGACCAATAAAAAACTTAGTCCTTTCAGGCTTTTCTCTAGGTTGCCCGATGTAAAAATCTCCACTCTTTTGAATATTGTACACTAACCCTGGGGAGCGATTATTTAAGCAGGGGGTAAACCCGTTTTCTTTTCAGCTAGGATGTCAGGAGGGGCCCCCTGGGAATCAACGGGGGCCGAAAAGGAGAAGGACTAACGCCAAGGGCTTCTCCAGGTTGTATTGAAAATACCGTGCCCCGTATGAAAATTTAAGGAGTAACTCCCCAGCATTTTCAGGGGGTAAAAAAAACCTGCTTTCCTGTCCCTTTGAGATAGAATACCATTTGTAATGTGAAGAACTAGCCCGTGGTGGTCACCAACACCTTTTGACCCCCCCCATATCCAAAAGGCTACGATTTCAACAAAAAGGTTTACCAACACCAGACAACCCCCCGGTTTTTTATACATTTAAAAAATTTGCGTTGAATTCAGTTATCATTTATATTTTTCATTTTTTTATTTTCTTTAATGTAGGATTAATATTTCAAATTTAATGTTTTTAAAAAAATTTTTTCTATATAATAAAGGTTTTGTTTGTCTGTTTTTTATTTTTTTTTTTCTATTCACTAATTTTCCCCGAGGAGGAGCCCGCCTTGGGAAAAACTGACTGAAAATTTTTAAGGGGGAGTAAGCCTTACATCCCCCCCCAGCTTTTTTTACTGACCCCAGGGATAAAATGCGCTAATTGGCTTTTTTGAACTAAATATGAACCCCCGGAGTTACGTGCAGTAAATTGGGTTTTTTGAACTACAATATGACCCCCCGGGGGGGGTCTTGTGCAGGGTAATTTGGGTTTTTTTGAACTACAATACTGGGCCCCAGGGGTCCCACGTGCAGTAATTGGGTTTTTTGGAAAACAATACCGACCCCCGGGTCTATGTGCGCTTTAAATTGGGCCCTTTTTTGAACTACAAAACTGACCCCAGGAGTCTACGTTTCAGGTAATTGGCTTTTTCTGAACTACCCAAAACTGACCCCCGGGTCTAAGTGCAGCTAACGGCTTTTTTCCGAACTTTCAATACTAAAACCCCCGGGGTGAGTTTCAGTAAGTGGCTTTTTTTTGAACTTCCAAAAAACTGAACCCCGGGTCTAAGTTTTAGCTAAAAAGGGTTTTGAACTCACTCTGACCCCCCGGAGTGTGGGGTTTACCAAGACCATGCCTTTTTGTAGTGTTTTTTTAATCTCAGGTTAAAAATGTTGAAGAAAAGGGGGTTCTACTTTCTTCAGAAGGAAAAAAAGGAGGCTGAAGCTTCGCATAGATGAGTTTGGGAGGGAGTGTGAGAAGGATTTAGCTGGTAAGGAGGAAATGGTCACTAGCAGTGATAGTGGCAGCCGCTTTAAGTGACGTGTCACCTCACTAGGTAAAGGCATTGGCTTAAGCCGGTTGGGAGAACTGGAGCTGCCTTGCATAGACACGTAGGCCTTTTGCAGTGTTCCTTATTTCTTATGTTCTTATGTTCTATGAGGGCAAATATTCTATTAGTGGGATAGATCTGTGAAGGACCTGCCTAGTATGGGCCAACAGGACTGCTGCAGTGTTCCTCCTTTCTTATGTTCTTATTACAGAATGGATACAAATGCGCTGGAAAACGTGCTGAGAATGATGACAAAGTTAATCAATTTTATCAGAAAGCTTTCCTACAGAACAGAACAGAAGGGACTCACAGGTAAGGACTCACTGAGCGCGAGGAGGAATTGGGGGTAGTTGAAAAATAGATGGGGAGAGGAAAGAATTAGAGATAAAAAAAAAGTTTCGGGCTAGACCCAACAGCAAAGGCGTTGTAAAGCATTATGTAAGACATGTGCGTTGCTCAATTATCGTCCCCTCTCCTTTCCAGCAAGACTGGTCGTGCAATTCAGTAAGAGGTCGAACTCTGTGTTGGCCCAAAACTACATTACGTAAACTGTTCAACTGAAACCACACAGAGAATGCCCCTCCCCGGCCATGACATTAAAAAAAAGGTGTAAGGATCTTAGACTTTAAGCAAAGGACGAAAATTGCTTTAAAATCAATAGGTAAGAAAAATAAGAAAAAATGAAGAAAAGCATTAGAGAGCAAAATTAAGGAAAGGGTTTAAATACAAAAAGATTGAAATTAGCCATTGCAAATCTGGGTTCTTTATTGTAGACGTTTCGCCTCCAGTGGCTTTATAATACAAAATCCTGCCTCCCAGTGACTACCCTATCTCTACCCTGACCGACTTATTTTTGTAAGGCCGGCTCCTTGTTTCTGCTTCAAAATCCCCGACGATGGGCTTTTCGCACTAGTCCAAGGTTGAGAGACCTTTACTCATTTCGAACTAGCCCTCTACTTAAAGGGTTATTTTCTGGAATTTTGTTTTGATAAAGGGCACTGGATGGGAAACGTCTACAAAAAGATACCCAGATTTTTTGCACATGTGTCTTAAATTCCTCTTGTCGGTATTTATACCAGTTTGCACAATTTGTCAGACACTGCAACATCATGGAATTCAAATCGCGAAGAGTTTCTTGGGAAGAATGACTATAATTGAAAAAGTTTTTTCTAAACCCCTTATCCTCATCACTTCATCAAGACTGCGACGACGGGCTAAAACATTTTAAACCCCCAGAGAAGACTGCCGAGAAGAAAACATGTCCCCCCACCAACTCCATTGCCAACCACTTTTTCCAACTATTTCAAAACCCTCATTCAAGTATCTACCCCAAAACCACGCCACAAGGACATTACCAGTGATAGACGGAAAGCTTCCCCCTGCAGGGGTATCATAATCCCCTTTTAATGCTGCAACAAATTATAGTGGGGAAACATTTAAGGGACCTCAAAACAGTATTTCAGAACCCAAAACGCAGAGGTCTGACGACACAAGGAATGCCTGTGTACAACCCGTAATTCACACAACCACTTGATTTAAACACAGAAAAAACAAGGGTTATCCCACAAAAGACAAACTCAGTACCGAAAACCCGAATCATATTATCTCTATATCCCACAACTTCAACCGAATAGTGGCTTCTATAACTAGCTGAACCACTTGCCAAGAACTTCTTCATCCTATCCCACTAAAGCACGGAATGGAAGAAACACCCAGAAGGGGCTCACAAATTTATCCAATCCCTTCCAAGCTACCCCAAGATTTTAGACTCAAAAACCCCACTCGTACATTCAGATGCAGCATTCTCCCCCTGACCTTAGCATTCTGAACCCCGAATAAATACCCGCGTACCCTTCCACCCCCTTAAAAAAGGTATAAAATACCACAGGGGTTTTTAGGGAAGGGCACATATGCAAAAAGTTAGGTATCTTTTTTTCGAAACGTTTTCGCCTACCGTAGGCTTCTTCATCGGTAAGAAAAATTGATAGAAGCAGAAGGACTTGAAACGAGTAAAGCCTACCTTAAAGTTTTGAGGTGGTCAGTCCCCCCATCTGGGAAAGCATTTTCCATAGTTGAACAATATGAGTTGAAGTGACAGGATGGGGGCCCCATATAGGCCAGGAGGTGAGACGTAGGTCACTAGAAGAGGTAAGAGCGCAGTTTGGGAGGTCAGGTAACTTTTTGTGATTGAAAAAGCCCCTGTGGGCGAAAACGTTGTCAATAAAAGGGTCAATTTTACTGTATATGTGTTTATATTTCCCTTATGGAGTGAGAGGTGCAATCCTCGCCAAAGTGTCTTTGTGATGCGTGTTTTTTTTTGCAAAATTGGAATCAAAATTTTCTCCAAAAACGCGTGGAAAATGTGCCTGGTATAGGGTTTGTGGAATGATTTGGGGTGCAGGAGCAGGGGTGCTTTGTTTTTATGGGAAAAAGGGGGTTTTTGATTGTTGGCATTTGGGCTTATAGCAGTTTGCACTTCATGAGCTACTTTTTGTCTACGTCTGCTGTGTTCTGTGTGTGGGGAATTGGTGTTTTCATGTGTTTGCCGTCTGCATAACAGATTGGTGTGTTTTGGAAAAGGTTGGTTAGTTATTTGTTTTGAGAAAAAAATTTGTGTGGGAGAAAGCCTGAGCCCTTTAGGGGCTCCTGCATGAAGGATGTAAAAGTGGATAAATTTTTTTCCTGAACTTTGAACCCCAGCCGGGCCCTCAAGGAAGTTACATGTAATTTTGTAAAGCTGACCCGAAAATCAAATAATTTCGATCGACCTTTAAGCCGGAAATTAAGCATTGCAAAACTTTTGGGGCTTTATTTAAGCGTTTCGCCATCCAGTGTTTTTCAAAACAAATTCCCGGATAAACTTTAAAAATAGTAGAACTTGTACAGAAGATGGGGGAATCAGTCCCCCAACCCCTTGGAGTTGGTGCAAAGAGCACTAGGTTTCATCTGGAATTTGTATTGATAAAGCCACTGGATGGCAAACGTCACAGTAAAAACCAGAGTTGCAACTGTGTCTTAATAATATCTTGTCGGTATTGTATACCATTCTTGTGCAACTTTAAGCCGTCAATCTTGTCCCCCAGGATGCGACCCACACCAGTCGACTAGGTGAACGGGTCAACAGGTGTATATTGTAGATGAATGATTCAGAGAACCGACACGTTGATAAATTAGACACATGTGCAACTCTTGGGTGACTTTATTGAGGAAACGTTTCGCCACACAGTGGCTTCATCATTCCATACAAAGGAGAATCGTGAAGAACAGGAGATGAATGAGGTAATCAGTCCCTCAACCTTGAGTCGATGTGGTCAGTCCATCAATCTTGAGTAAAATACAGCATATGTGAACAAATGTGACACCACCTACGTCTGCTGCACCTCTCCTGCCTACGGTATATAAGCTACTTCTCAAAATTGATGGACTGACCACATCGACTCAAGGTTGAGGGACTGATTACCTCATTCTTCTCCTGTTCTTCACGATTCTCCTTTGTATGGACTGATGAAGCCACTGTGTGGCGAAACGTTTCCTCAGTAAAGATACCCAAGAGTTGCACATGTGTTTAATTTATCAACAGGTGTATATGAACACTCTCAACGTTTTCACCATTGCCGGACAGTTGTCTACCAGGTCACGGGCCATGGTTTACTAAATATTTTCATGGTGTGCAGGTTCCTTGCATAAAGGGAATTCAATGCTCTCATCCCCACTTATTCCCAGGCGATGACTGATGAGATTCCCAAAATGAGGGTTTTATCAACTCTGAACGAATTATAGCTGTTAGACACACGTTTGAAAAATTAAACAATGATCGATATAAACTGGGATATGTCAATAAGACGATTAAAATGTCTTTATGTAAAAAGTAGTGTTGTGTAATGAATATTTGTGTAACACGTGAAGAAAAGATCAACCTGGAGTAGATCAAATCAAAACACCCGTCCTACGGAGAGTGGAAAATGAGTTGGCAGTGCATGGATACTAGCAGGTCCTCTACCTATACTAATGCCCAGGATAACGAGTGGGCAGTGCTTGGATACTAGTAGGGCCTCTATCTGTACTAGTACCCAGGATAATGAGTGAGCAGCGTTTGGATACTAGCAGGTCCTCTACCTATACTAATGCCAAGGATAACGAGTGGGCAGTACTTGGATACTAGCAGGTCCTCTACCTATACTAATGCCCAGGATAGCGAGTAGGCAGTGCTTGGATACTAGCAGGTCCTCTACCTATACTAATGCCCAGGATAACGAGTGGGCAGTGCTTGGATACTAGTAGGGCCTCTATCTGTACTAGTACCCAGAATAATGAGTGAGCAGTGTTTGGATACTAGCAGGTCCTCTACCTATACTAATGCCCAGGATAACGAGTGGGCAGTGCTTGGATACTAGTATGGCCTCTATCTGTAATAGTACCCAGGATAATGAGTGAGCAGTGTTTGGATACTAGCAGGTCCTCTACCTATACTAATGCCAAGGATAACGAGTGGGCAGTGCTTGGATACTAGCAGGTCCTCTACCTATACTAATGCCCAAAATGTTGTTATTATTGATATATATGGCTAAACGTGAACGTATACAGCCTCGCATACTCTGCTAATCCTAGCAAAACCATTGAAAACGTAAGAACCACACATACATTATTTTTTTTTTATTCATTATCACACTGGCCGATTCCCACCAAGACAGGGTGGCCCGAAAAAGAAAAACTTTCACCATCATTCACTCCATCACTGTCTTGCCAGAAGGGTGCTTTACACTACAGTTTTTAAACTGCAACATTAACACCCCTCCTTCAGAGTGCAGGCACTGTACTTCCCATCTCCAGGACTCAAGTCCGGCCTGCCGGTTTCCCGGAATCCCTTCATAAATGTTACATTGCTCACACTCCAACAGCACGTCAAGTATTAAAAACCATGTGTCTCCATCACTCTATCAAACACGCTCACGCATGCCCCGCTGGAAGTCCAAGCCCCTCGCCAAAAACCTCCTTTACCCCCTCCCTCCAACCCTTCTAGGCCGACCCCTACCCCCTTCCTTCCACTACAGACTGTACCTCTTGAAGTCATTCGTTTCGCTCCAATTTCTCTTACATGTCCGAACCACCTCAACAACCCTTCCTCAGCCCTCTGGACAACAGTTTTTGGCAATCTCGCACCTCCTCCTAACTTCCAAATACGAATTCTCTGGGATTATATTCACACCCACATTGCCCCAGCATACATTCCCTGCCTCCACCCTTTTCCCCCGCTGCAAAAATTCATCACCCACGCTTCACCCCATATAGGCGTTTGTAAAAAATATACTCTCTACATTCCCTCTTTGCCCCCAAGGACAAAAATTCTTTGTCCCACAAATCCTAAATGCACCCTCACTCTTTTTCCCCCATCATTCTTGATTCACCTCATTTTCTAGACCATCCGCTGAACTCCACTCCCCAAATTTTTGAATACGTTCACCTCCCCCATACTCTTCCCCCCAATCTTATTCAATCTTTCTCACCTAATCTTTTTTTATCCCCTAACCTTTTTCTTTCCTGATTCCCTTTAATTTTCTTTTTTTGCACACCCTACCAAATTCCCCCCAAATTCCCGGCTTCTCTTCAGAATCTCCCAAAACACGTGTCATCAGCAAAGGCAGCTGTGCAAATCCCCCTTTTGGTGGATTCTTTACCCTTTTTAAATCCACGCCTCTTGCCCAAAACCCCCCATTTACTTCTTTACAACCCATCTATAAAAAAAATTAAACAAAACCCCGGTTTACATCACACATCCTTTTCTAAGGCCTACTTTTACTGGGGAAAAAAATTTTCCCCCTTTCCTACAAATTAATAGCCCCACTATCCCCGTAAAAAAATCTTCATGCTTTCAGTAACCTACCCTACCCATACACTTGAAAAAAACTGCCCCATTGCCCCCTTCCCCGGGGATACGCCCTTTTCCAAATCCATAAATGCCACAAAGACCTCTTTAGCCTTATCTAAATACTGTTCACTTATATGTTTCACTGTAAACACCTGGTCCACACACCCCCTACCTTTCCTAAAGCCTCCTTGTTCATCTGCTATCCTATTCTCCGTCTTACTCTTAATTCTTTCAATTATAACTCTACCATACACTTTACCAGGTACACTCAACAGACTTATCCCCCTATAATTTTTGCACTCTCTTTTATCCCCTTTGCCTTTATACAAAGGAACTATGCATGCTCTCTGCCAATCACTAGGTACCTTACCCTCTTCCATACATTTATTAAATAATTGCACCAACCACTCCAAAACTATATCCCCACCTGCTTTTAACATTTCTATCTTTATCCCATCAATCCCGGCTGCCTTACCCCCTTTCATTTTACCTACTGCCTCACGAACTTCCCCCACACTCACAACTGGCTCTTCCTCACTCCTACAAGATGTTATTCCTCCTTGCCCTATACACGAAATCACAGCTTCCCCTATCTTCATCAACATTTAACAATTCCTCAAAATATTCCCTCCATCTTCCCAATACCTCTAACTCTCCATTTAATAACTCTCCTCTCCTATATTTTTAACTGACAAATCCATTTGTTCTCTAGGCTTTCTTAACTTGTTAATCTCACTCCAAAACTTTTTCTTATTTTCAACAAAATTTGTTGATAACATCTCACCCTCTCTCTCATTTGCTCTCTTTTTACATTGCTTCACCACTCTCTTAACCTCTCTCTTTTTCTCCATATACTCTTCCCTCCTTGCATCACTTCTACTTTGTAAAAACTTCTCATATGCTAACTTTTTCTCCCTTACTACTCTCTTTACATCATCATTCCACCAATCGCTCCTTCTTCCCTCCTGCACCCACTTTCCTGTAACCACAAACTTCTGCTGAACACTCTAACACTACATTTTTAAACCTACCCCATACCTCTTCGACCCCATTGCCTATGCTCTCATTAGCCCATCTATCCTCCAATAGCTGTTTTATATCTTACCCTAACTGCCTCCTCTTTTAGTTTATAAACCTTCACCTCTCCTTCTTCCCTGATGCTTCTATTCTCCTTGTATCCCATCTACCTTTTACTCTCAGTGTAGCTACAACTAGAAAGTGATCTGATATATCTGTGGCCCCCTCTATAAACATGTACATCCTGAAGTCTACTCAACAGTCTTTTATCTACCAATACATAATCCAACAAACTACTGTCATTTCGCCCTACATCATATCGTGTATACTTATTTATCCTCTTTTTCTTAAAATATGTATTACCTATAACTAAACCCCTTTCTATACAAAGTTCAATCAAAGGGCTCCCATTATCATTTACACCTGGCACCCCAAACTTACCTACCACACCCCTCTCTAAAAGTTTCTCCTACTTTAGCATTCAGGTCCCCTACCACAATTACTCTCTCACTTGGTTCAAAGGCTCCTATACATTCACTTAACATCTCCCAAAATTTCTCTCTCTCTCCTCTGCATTCCTCTCTTCTCCAGGTGCATACACGCTTATTATGACCCACTTCTCGCATCCAACCTTTACTTTAATCCACATAATTCTTGAATTTACACATTCATATTCTCTTTTCTCCTTCCTAAACTGATCATTTAACATTACTGCTACCCCTATCCTTCTTGCTCTAAACTCTCTCAGATACTCCAGATTAATCCCATTTATTTCCCCCACTGAAACTCTCCTACCCCCTTCAGCTTTGCTTCGCTTAGAGCCAGGACATCCAACTTCTTTCATTCATAACATACAGCAATCATCTGTTTCTTGTCATCCGCACTACATCCACGCACATTTAAGCATCCCAGTGTTATAAGTTTTTTCTTCTTCTCTTTTTTAGTAATGTATACAGGAGAAGTGGTTACTAGCCCATTGCTCCCGGCATTTTAGTCGCCTCATACGACACGCATGGCTTACGGAGGAAAGATTCTTTTCCACTTCCCCATGGACAATAGAAGAAAAAAAAGAACAAAGAGCTATTTAGAAAAAGGAGAAAAACCTAGATGTATGTATATATATATATGCATGTGCGTGTCTGTGAAGTGTGACCAAAGTGTAAGTAGGAGTAGCAAGGTATCCCTGTTATCTAGCGTGTTTATGAGACAGAAAAAGAAACCAGCAATCCTACCATCATGCAAAACAGTTACAGGTTTTTGTTTCACAGTCATCTGGCAGGACGGTAGTACTTCCCTGGGTGGTTGCTGTCTACCAACCTACTACATACATTATATATAAAATTAATAATAGCTACAAATTCACAGTAACAGTGGGTAAATACTAACTATATACTGCACAGGGCAGTACACATACATACCAGCTTATGTCTACCTCGGCTGATGCTCACAGATAAACTGACAGTGTGAAATAGAGGCAGCCTCAGAAGTGAGTGACGCGTACTGGACAGGTCGATCTGGGCTACTGAGTGACTTTTGTCCTGAAGCATACTTATCAAAATACTTTTGGGTTTCCACACACTTAGCTATATATTTCTTCTTTTCTAATACTGTAATATTAGTTTTTGATGTTTATTGTTATTTGGTTTAACTTTATTACTTACTTATAATAGGTTTACTTTACAACTTTATATACTAAGACAAAGTTAACAATAATCCTCATACCGGGTACCGCATTGTTTTCTTAGATTTTCAGAATTCATAACTTTTTTTTCTGTCACCCCTCCATTACCCCCCAAAAATGGTTAAATTACCCCAGGGGGTAATTTACCCCCAGTTTGGGAACCACTGCTTTAGGGGGAGCAGACTTAGCGGATGTAGTGGGGGGGGGAGGGGTGGAACGTGGCTATTATGTGAGGAAGAGGATATGGGGCACGATTAGCCCGTATTTATGCTTTCCCGGGTTACGGGTTTGCAATAAAAAAATTATAACTTGTGTTTCAGATAAGAGGAGGGGGTGGGGGATGGGGGGAATGGGGGGGTTTTACCAAAGCATTAAAGATTACGGGAAAACTTAATGTGAGTTTGTTAGTGAGTGGGACGGTTTATTTTTGGAACATTCAAATATAAAAAAATACCGACAGGTTTTTTAGGTAAGACCTATGCAAAGTTAGGTATTTTTATTTCGAAACGTTTCCCTACACAGTAGGCTTCTTCAGTGAGTACAAAAAAATTTGAAGAAGCAAAGCTTGAAACGATGTAATCAGTCCATCCCCCTTAAATTTGGGGGGGTCAGTCCCTCGTCGGGAAGAGTATTGTTCCATATCTGAAAACAATATGGAGTGGAAGTGACGGATGGGACTTTATAACCCCCCAGAGGGAGATGTAGGCCATTTGTAGGGGTAAGAATGTTTGGTTTTGGGAAAGGGGTCAGGTCCCTCCACTATTTTCCCCTAAAAACCCTGTCGGTATTTATACCTTTGAATGTTCACTCTGTCAGACACTGAACACAAGGGTATCTTGGACAGACCTGAAATCACTTTGTAAACTTTACTATGAAAAAATGGCTGGATTTGAGAGGGATTGACCTTCCAACGACACATTCTTACCTCTACTAGTAGCCTACATCTCACCTCCGGGCGGTATAAAGGCTCCTCCGTCACTTCCACTCCATATTTTTTCAGACAGGGAACAATACTTTTTTCCAGACTGGGGGACTGACCACCTCAAAACTTCAAGGGGTTTTTGACTGATTACACTCTTAAGTCTTTTCTGTCAAAACAATTTTTCTGAACTCGACTAAGAAGTCTACTTTTTAGGCGAAACGTTTGGGAAAAAAAAGATACCTAACTGTTTCCTATGTGCTTCCCAAACAACCTGTGTTGGGTTTTTTGGGGAGTGGGTGAACAAATGAGTGGACCAAGGGGGGGAAAAGGGGGGTGATTAAGAGGGTGGGAGGAATATCTAAACCGGAATAAAAATTTTTAATGGGGAAAGGAAAGGAGGTAATCAAGGAAATATGGCTTACAGAATTTTGGGGGGGCAGTTGAAACAGTGCTATGAAGGTTTTTTGTGGGGTTTATCCATACAAGAGATTGAAGCATCAAAGCGAAATTTTGATGGAAATGCAGAATGCAAATTTGATGGTGAGAGTTGGAAGGTGGATTGGAAGATGTTTTAGGGGATAATCATCCGCCTTGTATTGCGGCGATTAAAGACCGAAAATTGATAATGACATGATGAATTTGGACGTACATCGGATGTGGGAGGGTATACATGGGACAGAGGTTAGTAACTAGGGAAAGTATGAAGGGTTATGCTGATAAGTGTTGAGATTATAGGGGAAAGGGGGAAACATAAAAAAAGGGAGATCTGAAGATTTAGAAAAGGGGGATATGGAGAAACCTAGATCAGCAATAAAAGCGATGAAAAAGGGCCAAAGATAAAGAGGAAGTGTGGACGGCTTTAAAAGGGAGAGGACGGGAAAGCACCGGGGATAGAGGGGAATCCCAAATGAATTTTTTTGAGCAATGGGATGTCATAAAGGAATTTTTGGGTGCATTGGTAAATGTGTAAAGGGATAAAAAAAGCATGAGTCTAACAAAAAAGGAAGGGTGTAGTTAGGGTTTCCCAAAAGGGGGAATCAGAATAACATCCTAGATTATGAGGTTTATCTTAATGTGGGGGGATTAAAAAACTGTTTGCCAAGGTTTTAGGTAATGGTTGTAAAGTAATTGGGGAAGGTTAAAGATTTGGGACCAGATGGGTGGCCAGGGGGCTTTGTTTTAGGGGCAGGGGAGGTAAAGGGTTTTTATATAGAAGGTGGAGGGAGGGCGGAGGGAAAAGTTTTGGTTTGGGAAGGCGGTTTAAAAATGTTAAGAGAGAAACTTATATGAAGGGAGAGGGGTTTTTGGGTGGGGTGTGCAGGGAGGAAACTTTTAAATAGAGGTGCAAAATCATGTAAAAAAAATTGAAGGGGGGAAAAAGAGGGTTTTTGGGGTAGGGGTGGGAAGGGATGCCCCCAGTCTAGTTATTTGATGTCCCGCAAGACCCAATTGTTGATAAATGTGGAGAAAAGTGAAGAAACTTTAGGGGTCCTTAGGGGAAAAATTTGGATTGGAACCCGGCTTTGTGGGGGGAAGGAGGGGTTTAAAAGAATGCAAACGAAGTTAATAAGGGACAAAAGGTATAGGAAGGAAAAATCAAATTACGGGGGTTCAGTGGGGAACGGGAAAGAGGATCGGGTAGAGCGAAAAAAAGGGGAATTGCCCAGGGGGGACGGGGGGGGCAGAGAAAATTCTAAAAGGGAGTGCAACGGGCCCCTTGCTTAGGTTAGGGGGAAATAAAACGAGTGGGGTTTTGCCCATACAACAAGGTCTTTGTGGTTTAATACACTCTTTTATCCTAAATTGTGGCCTGGCTGGGGGTGTCCCCTTTGGGTGGCGAAAGATTGCGGCAAGTGCAAAGGAAAGTCAAAAATTTTATAGGGGGATATGGTTGTCATTGGCGGGCAGACGGTTGTAATGACACCGTGCGAAGGGGGGTTTTTGGTTTAATTCCCTTTGGGGTACCAGACTGAAAGCATTTTCGTGAAGCTTTGTTATCTGAGATTGGGTGGGGAACGTGGTGTCAAGTGAGGGATGTGAGGAAGATGTGAGGTGTGGTGGGGGGGTGGGGACTTAGAGGGGTAGGGAGTATGTTGAGATACTTTTTACAAGTAAAATCAGGAAATGTAAAGGGTGGTTTTGGGGGGGTTGGGAAAAGGGTGTCAAGAGGTGTTGGAAGGGGAGACTTTTTTTTTCCTTTAAATAAACGGGGACACGATCGGGGGGAGTATTCAGTAAGTTACTTAAAGTCAAGGGGGGGGAAACTAAAAGGTTTTTACCTGGATTTTGCCAACAAAAAGTCGAAGTATCAGTGGGAATTTGCGTCTAAAATTTTGTGTTTTGTGTGGGGGGGGGGAAAAACAGCATATCATGGGGTGTTTTTTCTGTGAGAAATTCGAAGGAACTCTAGGTTTCGAAGTCTTGGTATGGTGGGGGGAGTGGGTAGTGGTTTTAATGAGGGAGGTTTTGGGGGGGGAAACGAAAAAGGGGCTTTAGCGGGGACTTTCTATAAAACAAAGTGTATGAATGGGGGCAGTGTATGGACTGATGGGCTAGTTTTTCCCGATGTAAAAGGGGTTGACGTGAGGGGTTGCGCGATTTAGTTTAAAATGGTTGGGGGGGACTGGTCTCTCATGGGGGGGGGGGGAGAATGAATTACAGGGACTTTAAATTTGCTAAAATTCATGAATCTTAAGACTGTTACACTGTGTGGTGTTTTCATCGAAATGAATTCACTGAGTGGTGTTTTCACGGATAATGAATTACACTGTAGTGGTGTTTTCATCGGAAAATAAAAATTACACTGTGTGGTTTTTTTCTGGGAAAAGAATTACATTTAGGGGTGTTTTCATGGGTAAAATAATTTACACTGTAGTGGTGTTTTCATCGGTATAATGAATTACACTGTAGTGGGGGGTTTCACGGTAAATGAATTACACTGTAGTGGGTTTTTTCTTGGTATAAAAATTACACTGTAGGGGTTTTTTTCATGGTAAAATGAATTACACTGTATTTGGGTTTTTTTCATCGTATAATAATTTACACTGTAGTTTGTTTTCATCGGTAAAATGAATTACACTGTAGGGTGTTTTCATCGGTATAAGATTACACTTAGGGGTGTTTTCATCGGTATAATAATTACAAAGAATTTGAACTCCCAAAACAATAAATTTTACACTTTTTAACTGCAGTGATGTTTTCCTGAAAGCGGAGGGGGCTTGTCAATTCGATTTCTGCTAAATGTTTTATTATCAACCTTAGTGTGGAAAGAGCAAGTCGAAATTGCTCGAAACTTGCGAAAAAATCTAAAAACTTTTTTGTATGAAAAACGTGTTTCTAAATAAATCTGGGTGTATGTAATAAAAGTATGTGTTTCAATACTGTCACTGTTTCATATTAGTTGACATTTTCACTGTTGTAAATTTGGTTAATCATTAAATTTATTGCTAATGTTTTTTTTTAGATTTTATAAGTTTCTTTGAATAGTTATAAGATGTGAAGTCGGGTAAAAGTGTTCATTTTTTGCACGGGGTAAAGTAGGGAGTATGAAAAATTTTTCTGATGGAATCATAATCACATGAATACGTGTGTACAATGTATATAAAATTATTTTTTTGTATTTAAATTTTTAGGTAAATTTCATGCAAGAATTTAAAAAATTTTCAAGCAATTGTAATATATTTTGAAAGTTACAAAGTATATTGTTTGTAATCTTTATTTCAAAAGGATAAAAACATGGATGGGGATATTTTGTAAAATCAAAGATAAATGTTTTGTGTATTGCAAATATAAAAATTCTTTTTTTTTTGTGGAGAACGATCGATTCTTATATTTATTAAAAATATTGTAATGTTTTAAAAAAAAACAAAAAAATATGGAAAATAATGAACTGTTAAAGTAAATGTTCTTTCCCTTTTGGTTTTGCGCAACTTTTTTAGTAATAAATTTGGGGGGGGGGGGGGAGTACCTCATCGTACTGTTGTCAGGGGTATATCAGACCATTAATCAGCACCATTTTCACACCATTATGAATAGGTTACTTTGTGGACTGGATCAGTCACGATGAGAAATTTTTTTTACATATTTTATATTTTTTATACGTGAACTATTATTATATTTGTATGCCTGTTTTTTAAAAAAAAAATAAAAAAAAAAATCTGAACTCAAGGGTGAACAAAAACCCTCACAGGTGTAACTTAAATGGGAAAAGTACAATACCTTTTTCAAATTAAAAGGGCTGTGATAATTTGACAAAAAATCTGAAAATTAACATCACTGAAAACCCCCCACTTATTGTTTCCCTAGTAATCTCCATAATTTATAAGAAATGATCATTTTCTATGAATTATTGATGACCTTTATAAATTTCTAACTATCATTACTTCTCGGAAGTGGATATATTCAGAAGCAACATTAAATTATTTTACAGCTGATTCCAAGCACTAAATTTCTTTTTTTGATTTATTAAGGTCGAAAAGAATGTCTGCTGGGACTTAAGCACCTTTCAAACAATGCCTTATTTTGAAATATATTTATGAAACCTTTGCCACACAGTGGGTTACGTCCATACAAAAGAAACTCTGGAAAAGTTTCCTCAATAAAGATACCCAAGGTTTAAGTAAGATAAAGGGTAAGATAAATTTCGTTCGGGTTTTTAACCCCGGGGGTTAGCCCCCCAGGATAACCCAAAAAAGTCAGGCGTCTCGAGGCCCGTTTTAATTATTTTCCCTTGGGGGCCTTAATCTTGTCCCCCAGGGTGCGACCCACACAGTCGACAAAAACCCCGTCCTATTTGCTCTAGGGGAACAGGAAACAGGTGTAAGGAAACGTGTCGAATGTTTTCCCCCGCCGGGAATCGAACCCCGGGGCCCTCCGTGGTGAAGGGGGGCTTTAGCCACCAGGCCACCGGGTCTAATTTATCATCAATATAAAGAGTTAAGCTAACGAGGAGTATTAATAATTGTGAAGGACAATTATGGGGAGGAGAAGAGGGGAATATAAATGTAAATATTGAAGGATTGTGCGGATTAAAAATAAAGGTTGGATGCAAAAGTGAGTTAAAAAAAAGTATGTATGCACCTAGAGAAGAGGAAGAGAAAAATTGTGAGAGATGTTAAGCGAGTGTTTTGTAAGTTTTAAACCAAGTGAGAGGAATTGTGGTAAGGGACCTAAATGCGATGTGAAGAATGGTTAGAGAGGGTGTGGGAGGTAAGTTTGGAGTGCAGGTGTAAATGAAAAGGGGGCCATATATTTAACTTTTTGAACATGGCAAATGTCTTAAGGAAAAACGTCCTGATGTTTTTCCCCCGTACCGGGCCGCTCCCCGGCCTCATGTGGAGCTAAGCATTTGCAATCAGCCCATGACCGTAATTACAACGTATGATAACAACCCCTTACCCCCTTGCCAGCCTGTTAAGGTTTTAAAGAAGCCATCAGTGAAGTAGTCTGCCCTATTTTTTTATTTTTTGCAGCTCGTTCATTTATTCCCGACCACCGAGGTCATGGGCCTGTGGTCATAACCGTCTGAGCTGTCTGGGAGTTGGTGGGGTGTTTTCTAGCCCATGGCTTGTTGTAGTGGTTTAGAATCTCAGGTTTTAAATGTTGAAGAAGGGTTTTACTTCTTCGGAGGAAAAAGGAGATGAACTTCACCTAGATGTGTTTGGAAGTAGTGTGAGATAGTTGGTGCTGGGAAGGGGGAAATGCTTTCCACCAGTGAGAGCTGCAGCGCTTTAAGTGGCAAGTTTCAATTCAGGAAGGAAATAAAAGGGGAGTTAATAAAGAAATATGAAGTAGGAAATCGATTCCCTGTTCTCCAAGACGATGTACTTCATGGTTAGTGAGGTTAAAGGTCCTCGACCCCCCCCCGCTAATTAAGGTAAAATTTTTCTGATTGTGGGGACTCTCAGGAAGAAATATAGACCTTGCTTTTTAAAAAGGATAGAAAGGTCAGAAGAGGGTGGGCCTCCCAGGAGCTGGTTTGGTGATATAGTCAGCAGGTTGATAATATTATGTCACGTAATGGGGCAAGCCCCTTATCTTCTTATGCTGGGGGAAATGACCTGGGGGAAAGGGGAGGGAAGGAATACTTGATAAGTACAGGGCGGCCCCCGAAGTAGTGGTCTAAGGGAGGGGTCCCCTTTTCCCTGTGCATCTTGCCTAGAAGGGGGGTTGGCAAAGATGGATGTCTAGGGGAATTGGTAAAATTGCTGGCTAGCAGGTACGCAAAGGGAAATTGCAATCCAATTCATTTAAACTGGGGCAAATTTTATGGCAAACATATATGTATGCAAGGGATGAGGTTCACTCTCTGGGGATGGGTGGTTGCATTGCCAATTTATTGAGGGGGGAATTGATACTTGTTTGGGGGCTTTAAACTGATAATTTTTAGAGGTATGGATATTTTGGGAAACAATCAGGCTGCAGTATTTTTCTGGGAAAAAGCAGATTTACCAGGAACCTCAGGGATATGTTTAAAAAATAATTTTCAAAAAGAAGTTCTAATAAAGGGAAAGCAAAAGATCAACCAAGAGAATATAGAGGGCAACAAGTGACTACCCCTTAAGATTTACTAAAAATAGTAGGAGTCAAGAAAAAAGATAGATGGGCTAGATTACTCTCAAGGCAGGGGAATATATTTAAATTTGTGTATAAAAAAAACCCGTTCAACTTGGAGGATAAAAATCCCTTTTGATGCAGCAAAATGGTTATAAACTATTCCACACGATTGGGTCAACGGAGGGTGGGGGATGGCCCAAAGACGTCAAAGATAATTTAAATTGTTGGCTAGACATATATTACATTAGACATTAACTTAGACATTAGACATTGGACCAGAATCTGTTTTGGGTACAGTTTCTCGAGGGGGAAAGAAAAATTTATTTTGGGGTGTATTTTTTGGCCCCCAAACCTGAAGGAACTGTGGGAACCGCTATGGGACAAATTTATAAAGGGGTCAATATAAAAAAATTGTGTTATTGGGATTTTTAAATTTAGACAAATTGACTTTTAAAATTTTACAGGGAAAAACTTTAGTCTAGTGACTTTTTTGATCAGTTCACGATTTCTTTTTTAAAAAAGTTTTTTGCAGAACCCAAAAAGTAAACAAATTTCTTTATTTGGTTCTTGCCAACAAAGATTTTACTAATTTAAAAATCTTGAGGTTTAAAGATGACTTGGGAAAATGACCACAATTTTACTTGTTTCAATAATTATGGAATTGCCCCAAAAATGCAATCAAGTTCTGTCCCAACTTTCCCCTTGACTGTTTCATGGGACTGAAAAATTACCTAGGGGGCTAAATTTAGATGTCCTGACTATGGGGCAGGTAGCTGGTGTTGGGTTTCCCAATATAAATTTTTTAAATTTTAGTTCAGCTGCTCAGTCAAAATTTTGTCTGAGTAGGGAAATTAGATCTAACAAAAATGTCCCCCAAAAGGTGAACAAAATTAAAACATCTCATTTCAAGTGGAGGCATTTTAGACTACAAAAAAGGGGGTGGGCCGTAAAGAAATCAAAATATTCAGTTTAAGAAAAAAATAAAAAATAGGAATAAGAAAAGCAAAAGGGGTTATGAGGGGTTAGACCGCAAGGATTCGAAAAATACTCAAAAGGGCCTTTCAGGTATACAGAAATAAGACTAGAGTAAAATAGGCCCCCCAAGGTAACTCAGGTCAGATCACTGACAGTGAAAGGATAGTGTGAAATTTTCAATTCTTACTTCCCCTCAGTGTTTACTCAGGAAAAATACTACGATAAATAATAAAATTTTTAGAAAAAGACGATAAAAACTTGAACATTGTTGTAACTAGTGACATGGGCCTCAGACAAAAGAGAAAATAAAACCAAAAAATCCCCAGATCCGAGAAAATGTTTGCAAGGTGTTAAAGGGAAAGTAAAGAGGGAAATTAGCATACCTTTGGGTAATCTTTCAACAATCACTACAAACGGCTAGTCCTGATAAGTGGAAAATGGAAGTGTAATACCTGTTTTTCAAGGAGGTGACAGGTTTTAGCTTTGAATGTAACCAATAAACCTTAAAACCCCCATAGTGGGAACATTTATGAAAACAAAAATTTCCGAGGCAATTCTAGCCATTTTGATAGGCATAAACTGATAAATGAATCTCAACACGGTTTTACTAAGGGGAGTTCCTGTCTTACGAATTTACCAACTTTTTTCGCTAAAGTGTTTGAGGAGGTAGATCACGGTAATGAATATGATATTGTGTATATGGACTTCAGTAAGGCTTTCGATAGAGTTCCACATCAGAGACTTTTGAGGAAACTTAAGGCACATGGAATAGGAGACTCTCTGACCGCGGGTTCAATCCCGGCCGGGGTATGGTTTAGGAGGATAAATTTTTTCCAGGGTAGAGGCATTGCTGACAAATAGGCAGCAGAGAGTTTGCATACATGGGGAGTAATCAGAATGGGGGCACGTCACAAGCGGTGTTCCACAGGGGTCAGTGTTGGGCTCCTTGTTGCTGACAATTTACATAAACGATATAGATGAGGGAATAAATAGTGATATAAGCAAATTTGCTGATGACACTAATATAGGCCGTCCAATTCATTCTACTGAGGACATCTGTGCACTCCAGGATGATTTGAATAGACTGATGCAGTGGTCGGTGAAGTGGCAGTTGCAGTTTAATATAGACAAATGCAAAGTTCTAAGTGTTGAACAGGACAATAACCATGCCACATATAAACTGAATAGTGTAGATCTTAATACAGCTGATTGCGAAAAGGATTTATGAGTTCTGGTTAGCAGTAATATGAGACCAAGACAACAGTGCATAAGTGTTCTCAATAAAGCTAACAGAATTCTTGGCTTCATATCAAGAAGTATAAATAATAAAAGTCCTCAGGTTGTTCTTCAACTCTATATATCCTTGGTTAGGTTTCATTAAGATTATGCTGCACAGTTCTGGTCAGCATATTACAGAATGGATATAAATGCACTGGAAAACATACAGAGGAAGATGACAAAGTTGATCCCTATGAGGAGAGACTGAGGGCCCCAAATATGCACTCTCTACAAAGGCGTAAAATTAAGGGGGATATGATTGAGGTGTATAAATGGAAAACAGGAATAAGTAAAGGAGATGTAAATAGCGTGCTGAAAATATCCAGCCAAGACAGGACTCGCAGCAATGGTTTCAAGTTGGAAAAATTCAGATTCAGGAAGTACATAGGAAAGCACTGGTTTGGTAACCGAGTTGTAGATGAGTGCGAACAAACTCCCGAGTACCGTCGTAGAAGTTAAGACCTTTTGTAGTTTTAAAAATAGATTGGATAAATACATGAGTGGGTGTGGGTGGGTGTGAGTTCGACCTGACTAGCTGGTGCTACCAGGCCTGGTGCCGTGCTCCTTCCTTAAGTGGAAGTGACCTGACTAGGTGGCCATTGTTCTAGGCTGGGTGGTGGCATGGACCTGTTTCGCATAGGTCAGTAGGCCTGTTGCAGTGTTCCTACTTTCTTATGTTGTAATGTTCTTATGAATGTTGTGCATGATTAGTTTCTTGGAAAGATGGACGGACATAGTAAAATCAGAAGCTGTTATCTGCCAGGGTGGCGGGAAATACTGTTATTTCTTAGCGTGACACAGCTCATGTAGTCCAAACACTTTAATGTGTTTGGTTGTTATTTGCAATCCACATTGATTCACTTGTTTCATGAATTATGTTCTACTTTTGTACAGAGAACATTGTTGTGATAACGTTGCAGCTTCAGTGTTATCATGATATATATTACAAGTATAATAACACCAGGTATAACTCTTTCCTAATGTTAAATAAGACATAATTTTAACGTTTTAAGAACGCTCAATACATCATTTTAGTAATTATAACATATACACCACAGTTAGAAGAATTCAGGGTTGTGGAGCCGGAGTCGTAGAGTCAGAGTCGTAGAGTCGGAGTCGTGGAGTCGGAGTCGGAAGCAGTTCTTGGGTTACTGTAGTCGGAGTCGGTAAAAATGTATCGACTCCGACTCCTAATATATTTAAATTGTAGAGAATATAAAATAAACAACACTTTAATCTGTAAATGGAAAGTTATGTTTCTAACTGACTTCATTTCTTTTAAAACGGTTATTTACCAAGTTGTACTTCAGATTATACTTCAGATTTTTTAACTAGTAGAGAAAGATCTTTTTTACTCAGACTTATTTTTATAGTTTCTTTCATTTAAATCCTATTAATTTATACCTGTTAGTTATTTTATAAAAATATATAGTCTCATTGTTTCCATTTTTCAAGTTTTATCCTTTGTTTAACTATAATGTTAATTTCTTTACTAAATAAAATAATAGAAAAAAAGCAGAATGGCGTAGATGTAGCATTAAGACCCAAGATATAACAGGTTACTGAGCATGTATGTTGCATGACTGCAACTCCTATAGAAAATATATAATTACTATATTTATAATATACTAATTGTATATTTAGTAGTATATTTATAATATACTAACTGTATATTTAGTAGTATATTTATAATATACTAACTGTATATTTAGTAGTATATTTAAAATATGCTACTAAATTCGTCCTAGGTACTCATACATAATATCTTCCTTATTTGTGCATTTTTACCCATGAGTAGTTAAAATAACTGCGCCACAGTTTGGTAGATCATCGTCAAGTGAATCCATTCATAACTGGACAAATAAATTTGTTTATTCTATGCAGTGACTTACTAAGAATTATCTCAAATGTTTTACACAAACAGATAGACAGTGACTGGGAATAAAACATCATTGTTTTTACAACACTGATATTGGTGAACGACGAAGGTAACTACCTCATAGTGTAGCTCATATTGTATAGTTGTGAGAGTGGGTTGCCAGGCAGACGACTTAGTAATGTGATACTCTCCTTCACCAGAGTTGAGAGTGGGTTGCCAGGCAGACGACTTAGTAATGTGATATCTCCTCAACACGTGTTGAGAGTGGGTTGCAGGCAGAGACTTAGTAATTGTGATACACTCCTTCACAGAGTTGAGAGTGGGTTGCCAGGCAGACGACTTAGTAAGTGTTACTCTCCTTCACCAGAGTTGAGAGTGTTGCAGGCGGACGATTTAGATTAATGTGATACCTCTCCTTACCAGAAGTTGAGAGTGGGTTTCAGGCAGACGACTCAGTAATGGTGATACTCTACTTCACCCAGAGTTGAGAGAGGGTTGCCAGGCAGACGACTCAGTGATGTTGATACTCTCCTTCACCAGAGTTGAGGAGTGGGTTGCCAGCAAGACGACCTTAGTAATGTGAATACTCTCCTTCACCAGTGTTTTGAGAGGGGTTGCCAGGCAGACGTAACTTAGTATGGTGAATAATCTCCTTCACCAGAGTTGAGAGTGGGTTGACAGGCAGGACGACTTAGTAATGTGTTACTCTCATTCACAGAGTTGAGTGTGGGTGCCAGGCAGACGACTTAGTAATGTGTTACTCTCCTTCACCAGAAGTTGAGAATGGGGTTGCCAGCAGACGATTAGTAATGTGATACTTCTCCTTCACAGATGGTGGAGTGGGTTGCCAGGCGACAGACTTAGTAATGTGATAATCTCCTTCAACAGAGTTGAGAGTGGGTTGCCAGGGCAGACGACTTAGTAATGTGATACTCTCCTTCACCAGAGTGAGAGTGGGTTGCCAGGCAGACGACTTAGTAATCGTGATACTCTCTTCACCAGAGTTGAGAATGGGTTGCCAGGCAGTGACGACTTAGTAATTGTGATATCTCCTTCACCAGAGTTGAGAGGTGGGTTGCCAGGGCAGACGACTTGTAATGTGTGTTACTCTCCTTCACCAGAGTGAGCTTGGTGTTGCCAGGCAGACGACTTAGTAATGTGTTACTCTCCTTTCACCAGCGTTGAGAGTGGCGTTGCAGGCAAGACACTTAGTAATGTGATACTTCCTTCACAGAGTTGTGAGTGGGTTGCCAGGCAGACGACTTAGTAATGGATTACTCTCCTTCACCAGAGTTGAGAGTGGGTTGCCCAGGCAGACGACTTAGTAATGTGTACTCTCCTTTCCACCAGAGTTGAGAGTGGGTTGCAGGCGACGACTTATGTAATGTGATACTTCTCTTCACTAGAGTTGAGAGTGGGTGCCAAGGCAGACGACTCAGTAATGTGATACTCTCATTCACCAGAGTTGAGAGTGGGTTGCAGGCAGACGACTCAGTAATTGTGATATCTCCTTCACCTGAGTTGAGAGTGGGTTGCCTGGCAGACGACTTAGTAATGTGATACTCTCCTTCACCAGTGGTGAGTGTGGGTGCCAGGGCAGAGATTAGTAATGTGATACTCTCCTTCACCAGAGTTGAGAGTGGGTTGCCAGGCAGGACGACTCAGTTATGTGAATACTCTCCTTCACAGAGTTGAGAGTGGGTGCCAGGAGGACGACCTTGTAATGTGATTCTCTCACTTCACCAGAGTTGAGAATGGGTGCCAGGCAGACGACTCAATAAGGTGATACTTCTCTTCACCAGAGTTGAGAGGGGTTGGCAGGCGACGACTCAATGTGATACTCTCCTTCACCTGAGTGAGAGTGGGTTGCCAGGCAGACGAACTCAGTAATGTTATACTCTCCTTCACCAGAGTTGAGAGTGGGTTGCCAGGTAGACGACTCAGTAATGTGTTACTCTCTTCACCAGGTGTTACTTTGTCCGGGAGCACCCCCCCCCCCCCCGGGCAGCATCACAACTCATATTTAGTAGATAAAGAATCACATTTATCGTACTGTTTAACATAAGTGGACAATTATTGCATCTCTATCTGAGGACTTTTTAAGATCTCCCTGATTTATTGGTACTTATTATAGCTACAAATTGTGTCCAGAGCCTAATCAGGCTCATTCACTTTGACAGTGTGTTTGTCTACGCTTCTTTCCATATTATTTTATTAAAAATCACCTTCCATGCTTTGCTTCATGGGTTGTGACTTAAACCACTAACATATTTTGTTTGTATGTTTTGTTCAAGTTCCCAATATTGTCTTTATCTTGGAGGCATTGAGGGAAAAAAAAGTGTTTCATATAATTTGAGATTTTTTTTTTTTTTGAGTCTGAGACCACATTTAGCCATTCCTTTCTTTAGCAGAACATAAGAACATAAGAAAGAAGGAACACTGAAAACATGCCTACTGACCAATGCGAAGCAGATACCATGCCAACTCCGCCCTAGAACAATGACCAACTTTGTAAGGCACTTCCACCTGAGGAAGGAGCCGGCACAGACCTGGTAGCCCAAGCTAATCAAGGTCCAACTCACAGCACCCACACCCACATTGTATTTATTCAGCCTATTTTTAAAGCTACACTAGCTCTTAGCTTCTTATGCTTTTATGAGGTTTACTCGGGAGTTTTGTTCCACTCATCCACAACTCTAACTACCAATTAGTGCTTTCCTATTTCCTTTCTGAATCTGAACTTTTTCAAATTGAACACCATTGACTGCGAGTCATGTTCTTGGCTGGATTTTTTCAGCCGCTGTTACATCCCCGTTGTATTATTACTGTTTTCCAATTATACACATCAATCATATCCCCCCTAATTCTTCACATTCCCTGAGAGTGCAGATTCAGGGCCCTCAGTCTATCATCATAGGAAGTTTTACTTGATACATGGGATTAAACTTTGTCATCCTCTCTGTACGTTTTCAAGAGCATTTATATCCATTCTGTAATACGGTGACCAGAACTGTGCAGCATAATACGAAATGAGGCCTAACAAGAATATATAGAGTTGGACAACACCCCTCGAGGTTTCTATATTATTACTTCTTGATTTGAAGCCACAAGGATTCTTTTACCTTTATTGCGACTCTGTACGGCATGTTGTATTGGTTTCAGATTACTTCTAACCGAACTCCTAAATCCTTTTCGCAATTTACTATTCAATTTTAAGTAGCATGGGATTATTGGCCTTCCAACATTTGCACTTTGCGTATGTCTATATTAAACTGCATCTGCCACTACTCCCACCACTGCATCTGTCTATTCCATCTCTTTGCTGCCTATTTGTCAACCACTCCTCTACCCAGGAAAAAGATTCTCCTCCTATTCCGTGTGCCTTAAGTTTCCTCAAATGTATCTGATGTTGGAATTCTATGATAGCCTTATTGAAGTCCATATACACCAACTATTATTCTTTGACCGGTATCTAACCTCCTAAGTGTTAAAGCTCTCCAGTCATGAGTCATATATTATATATTTGCTGTCCAGAATGCTGATTTTTTCCTCTTGCATTTTAGTTTACTTATTAACATAATATTATTTTGGTTTTTACAAGGTCTTCATTGAAGTTTTGTACGACTAGGGTTCGTATTCTTTGTATTCAATCTTTGTACAACCTTCTTTTGTTTATTCTAATGTAGTTACGATGGATATTGGCTATGCATACAATGGCTGTTATAGATGAATTTTCAGATATTTGATCAACAGTGTCAAAGTAATGTATTGACTATGGTACATTAAAAACACTTTGCACCTATCAATGGTTCTACGTAGATGTTGAGTTGGTAAATATTTACTAATTATGTGGGCAGTAATACGTTTCATTGGTATTGTTGCAGGATTACTTAAATTTATGTGTCTAGCATCTTGATTAAGTTATCAATTTAAAACATTGGGTTCTGGGAATGGAATAAATTTCAGAAGATCTGTTAGTGCAGGACGGTTGGCAGGTGCTTACATACTTTAAGTGTGGAGTTACTAGTGTGTACCCTAATTCCATGATACTGGAATTTTATCAGACTTAATAGTTAGGAAAAAGACATGTGGTAGCCACTCTTAAGAAATATTAAGACTTGTGTTTATTGTTTGGTTTGTACAGTGTGGTGGATAGGCGATGCCAGTGTGTAATAGTTTCTTGCAGACAGTGTCAAAGTCCTCGTCACAACTTTGTGATGGAGGTTAACTTAATATTTTCGGAGGATCCAATATTCCAATTTTAAGTATTTTACTTCTTTATAATTTTGTATGGGGTTACTGTAGCCACTGTGGCAGTTGTGTTCTGCTTTCTTATTCTTTAACTTTCCTTATTAATTAAAGATTCCCTTGTAAAAATAATGAAGTGATTCTGCTTTTGAGACATTTAAGTCTTTAACAATTCCTGTAACTCCCTATATTGATTTACCTATGGCTTTTAATTTTTTTGCCTGCTCACTTATTCCATTGTCGCGATGCACCAATTTTTTTTAAGTGCCAACTAAAAAAAGGGTTTGCTTCCAAACTTTCTGTAAAAGCTTCCCAGCTGGACTAGTCTAATCAGGAACAGTGTTGTTAGATCATTCAAGCCCACGAGACGACTGTCACTTCCCAGGAAAGTCTCTGGGAGTCAGAACACTGTAACATCATCTGGCAGAACGTCTGCCCTTTTGTACCTTGCATCGTTACGTAAAAAAGAGCAAAAAATTCTAATGCGACATTTTATTGTCGGCAAAGGTTCGCTCTCCAGATTTGTCAAGCGGGTACAAAACAATACAGTGACACAGAGCGGTATATATAGGTACAGAGTGAAGTGTAAAGAGTAATATACTCGTTGCAGGTAGTAGTTATAGTACTTGTTGTAGTAGCAGTTGTAGTACTTGTAGTGGTAGTTAGTAGTGGTAGCAGCTATTGTGATGACGGATTTTACTGTTGTAAGGAGAATTCTTCAGAAATGATGGAAGCTGCCTTTATGCTGTTTTAATGTGTTACATATAGCCCTTACTGATGCTTCACGGCATTTACGCATATGGAATATGGATTTTCTAATCACTAGCGGGCGTCGTGAGTTTCATCATGTGGTCGGACTGGAGACTGGTTAGGATGTTGACGCGGGATGCGTACAACTCTCGGGCATATGTATGTTACAATGACAAAGTTTTGTCAAATCTAGAACAATGACAACAATCAGACTCTCAGCCAAAACAAACTGAAATATATCCGAAATATTGTAAACTGTCCATAATATAACCTAAAGCTCTTTTAGCTACAATTACATTATTGTTAATAATTGTTATTCAGGAGGAGCAACGCTTATGATTTCGATTAGATTATTAGTGCCATGGCATATGATAACTCAAGTGTGAGCTCACAGGACTAACCATTTCATTGTTGTGAGAGGGGAGAGGCGGGGGGGGCTGGGGATGCCTAGTGTAGTTTTTTTAGTGGCTAGTGTGCTAAGGATTTAGTTGCAGAAGTCCTCACGTGGGGATTAGCAGGGAAAGTTTGTGTGATAGAATGGACATAGCAGGAGTCCTCATGAGTGAACTTACACTAGTATGCAGTGGTATAACAGAGGGACTGGACACTAGCAAGGACAGTCCTAATGAGCGAAACTTACACTAGTATGGAGTGGTAGTACAGGAGGACTGACACTAGCACGGAGTCTATGAAGTGTTCTTACACGTGTATGAGTGATATACTGAGGGACTGACACTTGCTGGGAGTCCTCAGGAGTAGTACTTACACTAGTATGAGTGAAATATAATACGAGGGACTGAACACTAGCAAGGAGTCCTCATGAGCGAACTTACACTAGTATGAGTGATATAACATAGGGACTGACACTAGCCAGGGAGTCCTCATGAGTGAACTTACACTAGTATAAGTGGTATAACATAGGGACTGACACTAACCTGGGAGTCCTCATGAGTAAACTTACACTAGTATGAGTGGTACAACAGAGAGACTGACACTAGCCACGGAGGACTGAGTTGTGGACTGACAATAGCCAGGGAGGCCTATCACGAGGAAGTTATTTACTTTTATTCATTCAATAGTAATTTTATATACAGATAATAAAGAGCCTAGGTATTACGATCGTGGGTAGCAAATTCAAGACCTGTTGCACCCGGCCGTAACTCAAGGCAGCAGTCTAAGAGCAATATGGCAGTAAAGTCCATGGCAATCACCGATGTTTTATACGCGTGTGTTCTTTCACTACTATGTGCAGAATATGAGTAAAGAGAAATTATCCTCTCTGTGTTTACCTTGCCTTTTATTGCCCGATTGCTCTTTGCTGCCTCCATTAATGACGAGATACAACAGGTCTTGAATTTGCTTTCTTGCACATGTGTGCTGGAGCCATTGTTTCCTTGCACTGCTTTGTCCTGCTTATTAACGCTGTTGTTTTGCTTACGTTGCTGTTTTTTGTTGTACCAGCGGTGCGCTGAGCACATTGTTACAGGAAGTGCATGTACCTGCTAGGTAATGCCTCCTGCGTGTGTTAGGTGTTTGGCAACAGTGTAAACTTTTCAGTCCTTGCCCAGACTACTTCCACAGAGCTTTAACTGATGCACAGATTAGCAAGCTAATGCATAATAAATTAAAGTCAGAATTATTAAGAATGGCATTTCAGTCTGTAGTATCGGCTGCTCTGGGAGTTCATGCTGACTCCACTCCTCTCTCCAGTTCCTTGCTCATAATGATACTGATCATTCTCAGAACGTCTACTGAACACCCCTCCTGCCCCTCCTACTTCAGGGCAAACCTGCATCATTGCCTCTTGTTTTGGAGGAAATTTTCACTTGAACAAACTTGGGGAGAAGTCTGCTTTTTTGAAAGAAGAATGTGATAGGGAGATGGAGAGGAGGACAAATTTATAAACCTGTCATACCTGTTATGAGAGGAAATGCTACCAATCTCTAATGAGAGTTCCTTACATAGATCAATGCTATTAGAAGCTCATATGAAAGGGTGGTCTTTTCAGACCCCAACTCAAAATTTTTGGTAGGAGCAAATACATCACTGGATACTTAACTAAGGGTGTCAGGCGAGTTTCTTATGATAGACGCATTGGTAAGTAAATAAGTTTATTCAGGTATACACAAATACAGTTACATGGATTATCATACATAGCAGCATAAGTCATCCTCTGTTCTAAGGGAAAGTCTTGTTGACCTATCTTAGAGACTACGGACCTTGGGTTGGTCACATTGTTTAACGATGGCAGCCATAGCCAGGACATCGTAAAGCGAGTATAAGCTTACTGGAGTATTTTACCCTACTATGACTAAGTTTATCAGGCTCTAGCTCTCGGTCCAGTGGGGGATTCCCACTATGACTAGGTTTATCAGGCTCTAGCTCCCTTTGACTAAGGTTGATTCAGGTTATCCCACTATGACAAGAGTTGGTTCATGTTATCCCACTATGACTAGGGTTGGTTCATGTTATCCCACTATGACTAGGGTTGGTTCTGTTATTCCATACGATTAGGGTTGGTTTCATGTTATCCACTTATGACATGAGTTGGGGTCAATTATCCCACTACGATGGGTTGGGTTCATGTTATCCCGCCTATGACAAGAATTGGTTCATGTTATCCCACTATGACTAGGGTTGATTTATGTTATCCCACTACGACTTGGGTTGGTTCATGTTATCCCACTACGACTAGGGTTGGTTCATGTTATCCCACTATGACTTGGGTTGGTTCATGTTATCCCACTATGACAAGAGTTGGTTCATTTTATCCCACTATGACTAGGGTTGGTTCATGTTATCCCACTACGAATAGGGTTGGTTCATGTTATCCCACTACGACTTGGGTTGGTTCATGTTATCCCACTATGACTTGGGTTGATTTATGTTATCCCACTACGACTAGGGTTGGTTCATGTTATCCCACTATGACTTGGGTTGGTTCATGTTATCCCACTACGACTTGGGTTGGTTCATGTTATCCCACTATGACAAGAGTTGGTTCATGTTATTCCACTATGACTAGGGTTGATTTATGTTTATCCAACTACGACTAGGGTTGGTTCATGTTATCCTACTATGACAATGGTTGGTTCATGTTATCCCACTACGACTAGGGTTGGTTCATGTTATCCCACTACGACTAGGGTTGGTTCATGTTAACCCACTATGACAAGAGTTGGTTCATGATGTCCCACTACGACTAGGGTTGGTTCATGTTATCCCACTACGACAAGGGTTGGTTCATGTTATCCCACTATGACAAGGGTTGAGTCATGTTATCTCACTATGATTTGGGTTGATTCATGTTATCACCGGATAACTTTGGGTTACGTTTCCCCAAGAGTTTATTTTAGAGCCAACCTCAACTTTATTATCCTACTTAACCATGACCAAATTAACTCCATTTCCTCGGATCACTAGAGTTCACGCTCACTTCAGTCACCATCAGCCCACCATGGACTGTAACTGATAATCTGATAACATAATCATGCTCAAACATTCACGAGTTAAGACACAGATAAGTTATCTCCTCCCAACGTCTATCTTTGCTCCAACTGTTCTACACCTCCTCCTCTCCCTCACCCATCCTCGGTCCTCAACACTTTACAACCTCCATCTTCTTTTTTCCAAGTTCCTTGGAACAAGATTTTCCTGATTTTCTGATTTCTAATTCCCGGGATGAAGACAGGAGTCACCAGCACCCAGCATACCACCAACTCTTCACCGAGCATAGCACCCACACTTCACCCAGCATAGCACCCTCACTTCACCCAGCATGGCACCCACTCTTCACACAGCATAGCACCCACACTTCACCCAGCATAGCACTCACACTTCACCCAGCAAGGCATCCACACTTCACCCAGCATAGCACCCACACTTCACACAGCATGGAACCCACACTTCACCCACCATGCACCACAGTTCACCAGGCATGACACTCCACACGTCACCCAGCAAGATTCACACTTCACCCAGCATGTAACCCACACTTCACCCAGCATGGCACCCACACTTCACCAAGCATAGCACCCACACTTCACCAAGCATGGCACCTACACTTCACCAAGCATAGCACCCACACTTCACCCAGCATGGCACCCACACTTCACCCGCCATTGCACCCACACTTCACCCAGCATGACACATACACTTCTCCAAGCATGGAATCCACACTTCACCCAGCATGGTTCCACATTTCACCGAAGATGACACCCGCACTTCACCAAGCATTGCACCCACACCTCACCCGCATGGTACCCACACTTCACAAAGCATAAGTCCCACACTTCACCCAGGCATGGCACCCACACTTCACAAGCATAGCTCCCACACTTCACCCTACCTTTTTCCAAAATTACCCCCAAAACCAAATCTTCACCCTGCAGGATACTCACAACTTCACCCAGGCCATGGCATCACACTTCACCCGCATGCTACCCACCATTTCCACCCAGCATGGACCACCACTTCACCATGCATAAGGACCCACACTTAAAGCATGGCACCCACACTTCACCAAGCATAGCTCCCACACATTCACCCAGCATGGCACCCACACTTCACCCACCTTGCACCACACTGCCCAGATTGACACTCACACTACCCAGCATGGAAATTCCACACTTCACCCAGCATGGTACTCATATTTCACCAAGCATTGGCCCCGCACTTCACAAGCATAGCACACACACCTTACCCATCATGGCACCCCACACTTCAAAAGCATAACCCACACTTCCCAGATGGCACCAACACTTTCACCAGCATGGCACCCACACTTCACCCACCATGGCACCCACACTTCACCAAGCATGACACTCACACTTCACCCAGCATGGCATCCACACTTCACCCAGCATAGCACCCACACTTCACCCAGCATGGCACCCACACTTCACCAAGCGTAACACCCACACTTCACCCAGCATGGCACCCACACTTCACCCACATTTGCACCCACACTTCACCAGATGACACCACACTTCTCCCGCATGGATCCAAACTTCACCAGCATAGGTACCACTTTCACCCAGTACGGCACCGCACTTTACCAAAACTAGAACCCACACATCACCAGCATGGCACCCACACTTCCACAATGCATAACACCCACACTTCACTTAGCATGGCACCTCCACACTCTCCAAGCATAGCACACAAACTTCAACCAGCATGGGCACCTACTCTTCAGCCACCATTGCACCCACACTCACAGGGTGACACTCACACTTCAAAGCATGGCATCCAACTTTCACAACGAATGTACTCATTGCACCACAGCCTGGCACAGCACTTCACAAGCATAGCACCCCACTCACCCAGCATGGCACCCACACTTCATTAAGGATAACACCCACACTTCACCTAGCATGTCACCCACACTTCACCGAGCATGGCACACGCTCACCACCATAGCACCCACACTTCACCCCAGATGACACTCCCACTTCATGCAGCATAGGCTCCACACTTCACCCGCATGACACTCACAATCACCCAGCATGGTACCCTCCACTTCACCCAGCATGGCCACCCATCACTTCAAAGCATAGCACCCACCACTTCGCAATCATGGACACCCACCACTTCACCAGCATGATCACCCACACCTCACCCAGCATGTCACCCACACTTCACCCAGAATAGCACCCGCACTTCACAAAGCATAGCAGCTAAACTTCACCCATAATGACACCCACACTTCACCCAGCATGGCACCACATTTCACCCAGCATCACACCTGCACTTCACCCAGCACATCACCCGCACTTCACCCAGCATGGCACTCATACTTCCCCCAGCATGGCACCCACGCTTCACACAGCATGACACCCCAACACTTTACCCTGATGTATCCACACTTCATCCAGCATGACACCTACACTTCACCCAGCATGGTACTTCCATTTCACCCAGCCTGGCACCCGCACTTCACCATGCATAGCACTCACACCTCACCCAGCATGGCACCCACACTTCATTAAGCATAACACCCACACTTCACCCAGGATGGCACCCACACTTCACCCAGCATGGCACCCACGCTTCACCCACCATAGCACCCACACTTCACCCAGCATGACACTCCCACTTCACGCAGCATGGCATCCACACTTCACCAAGCATGGAACCCACACTTCACCCAGCATGGCACCCACACTTCACCAAGCAAAGCACCAACACTTCACCCAGCATGGCACATACACTTCACCAAGCCATGCACCCACACTTCACCCAGCATGGCACCCACACTTCACCAACCATTGCACCCACACTTCACCCAGCATGACACTCACACTTCAACAGAATGGCATCACACTTCACCAGCATGGTACGGACACTTCACCAGCATGGCACCACACGTCCCCAAGCATAGCACCACACCTTCAACCAGCAAAGGCAACCACACTTCACCAAGCTAACACCCACACTTCATCCCGCATGCACCACACTTTCACCCAGCATGCATTACACACTTCACCCAGCATGGCACGCACACTTACCAACCATTGAACCACACTTCCCCACTTGCACCTACACTTTCACCCAGCATGACACTCACACTTCACACAGCATGTCATCCACACTTCACCCAGCATGGTACCCACACTTCACCCAGCATGGCACCCGCACTTCACCAAGCATAGCACCCACACCTCACCCAGCATGGCACCCACACTTCACCAAGCATAACACCCACACTTCACCCAGCATGGCACCCACACTTCGCCCAGCATGGCACTCACACTTCACCCAGCATGGCATCCACACTTCACCCAGCATGGAACCCACACTTCACCCAGCATGGTACCCACACTTCAAGCATAGCACCCACACTTCACCCTGCATGGCACCCACACTTCACCAAGCATAGCACCCACACTTCACCCAGCATTGCACCCACACTTCACCCGCCAATGCACGCACACTTCACCCAGCATGACACTCACACTTCACCCAGCATGGCATCCAAACTTCACCCAGCATGGTACCCACACTTCACCCACCATGGCATCCACACTTCACTCAGCATGACTCCCACACTTCACCTAGCATGACACCCACACTTCACCCAGCATTGTTCCCACACCTCACCCAGAATGGCACCCACACTTCAAGCATAGCACCCACACTTCACAAATCATGACACACACACTTCACCCAGCATGACACCACACTTCACCAGCCTTGTCACCCACACTTCACCCAGAACAGGACCCGCACTTCACCAAGCATAGCACCTAAAATTCACCCAAAATGACACCCACACTTCACCCAGCATGGAACCCACACTTCACCCAGCATGACACCTGCACTTCACCCAGCACATCACCCGCACTTCACCCAGCATGGCACTCATACTTCACCCAGCATGGCACCCACACTTCACACAGCATGACACCCACACTTCACCTAGCATGTCATCAACACTTCATCAGCTGACATACACTTCACCCGCATGGCACCCAACTTCACCCAGCCTGACACCTACACTTTACCCAGCAAGGCACCCACACTTCACCCTGCATGGCATCCACACTTCACGCAGCATGACACCCACACTTCACCCAGCATGACACCCACACTTCACCCAGCATGTCACCTACACTTCACCGAGCATAGAACCCGCACTTCACCCAGCATGGTACCCACACTTCACCCAGCGTGGTACCCACACTTCACCTAGCATGGCATCGACACTTCACCTAGCATGACACCCACACTTCTCCCAGCATGACACCCACATTTCACACAGCATGACACCCACGCGTCACGAACCATGGCACCCACACTTCACCCACCATGGTACCCACACTTCACCCACCATGGCATCCACACTTCATGCAGCATGACACCCACACTTCACACAGCAAGGCACCCACACTTCACCCTGCATGGCATCCACACTTCACGCAGCAAGACCACCCAACTTCACCCAGAATGAACCCACACTCACCCAGCATGTCACCTACCATTCACGAGCATAGAACCACACTTCACCCAGGCAAGGTACCCCAGACTTGACCCAGCATGGCACCACACTTGACCCACATGGGCACCCACACTTCACAAGTACAGCACCACACTTCACCCATCATGACACCACTCTGCACCAGCATGGACCCCACACTTCACCCAGCATGGCACCCATACTTCACCCAGCATGACACCCACACTTCACCCAGCATGGCACCCACACTTCACCCAGCATGGCACCCACACTTCACAGAGCATCGTACCCACACTTCACCCAGAATGACATCCACACTTCACCCAGCATGACACTCACACTTCACCCAGCATTGTACCCACATTTCAACCAGCATGGAACCCACACTCAACGCAGAATGCCACCCAACCACATCACCCAGCATGTCACCCACACTTCACCTAACATAGCACCCGCACTTCACCCAGCATGGTACCTACACTTCACCCACCATGGCATCCACACTTCACGCAGCATGACTCCCACACTTCACCCAGAATGACACCCACACTTCACCCAGCATGGTACCCATACCTCACCCAGCATGGCACCCACACTTCAAACATAGCACCCACACTTCGCAAAATCATGACACCACACTCTCACCAGCATGGACACCCACACTTTCACCCCAGCATGTCACAACACTTCACCAGAATAGCACCCGCACTTCACAAAGCATAGCCAGCTAAACTGCACCCATATATGGACCCCACTTCACCCAGCATGGCACCACACTTCACACTGCATGACACTGCACTTCACCCAGCACCATCACCCCGCACTTCACCCAGCATGGCACTCATACTTCCCCCAGATGGCCAACCGACGCTTCACACAGCATGACACCCATAACTGCACCTAGCATGTCATCCACACTTCATCCAGCATGACACCTACACTTCACCCAGCATGGCACCCACACTTCACCCAGCATGACACCCACACTTCACCCAGCAAGGCACCCACACTTCACCCTGCATGGCATCCACACTTCAGGCAGCATGACACCAACACTTCACCCAGCATGTCACCTACACTTCACCTAGCATAGCACCCGCACTTCACCCAGCATGGTACCCACACTTCACCCAGTGTGGTACCCACACTTCACCTAGCATGGCATCGACACTTTAATAGCATGACACCCACACTTCTCCAGCATTGACACCCACATTTCACCAGCATTGGACACGCACGCTTCACAACCTGGCACCCACACTTCACCCACCATAGTACCCACACTTCACCCACCATGGCACCCACATTATGCAGCTGACACCCACACCCACCCGTTTGCCCCACATTATGCAGCATGGAACCGACACTTCCCCAAGATAGACCTAACTTCACCCATCAGACACCCACACTTCATCCACATGACACCCACACTTCACCACATGACTCTCATTTCACACAGCAAGGCCCCCACATTTAGCGCAGCTTGACACCAACACTTCCCCAGCTTTCCCACCACTTTTTTCCCATGACACCCCACCACCCAGCATGAAAACCCCAAAAAACACCCTCTTGGGCAAATCACACTTCACCAGCATGGCTCCAACTCACACAGCATGAACCCATATTTCCCCACCTTTTTTCACCACACCCCCCCAGCAAGGCCCCAAACTTGACCCGCAGGCACCACCCCTTGACCGAGCATGGCCCCCCACCCTTGCCCAGCATGGCCCCCCAAATTTCACCCCAGGGGCACCAATTAAACCAAGCTGACACACACACTTCACCCATCAGGCCCCCACACTTCAACCGCATGGTGCCCCACTTCACCCAAAATGCACCACACTTCACCCAGAAGCACTCACACTTCACCCAGCATGGTACCCACATTAAACCCAGCAGTCACCCACACTTCACCCACATAGCACCCCCCTTTCACCCCAAGGCACCCACACTTCACCGCAACACCCCTACTTCACACTGTAGGTACCCACACTTCACCCCAGTAGGGAAACCCAACTTCCCCCGCATGAAAACCCACCATCCAGCTGACACCCACACTTCTCCGAAACTGCCCCCACGCTTTCATCAGCATGGCACTCACCCCTTCCCCAAAAGCATAGCACCTACGTTCACCCATATGAACCCACCTTCCCCTGCAGGTACCCACACTTCCCCAGCATGACCCTCCCTTCCCCCCACACGGCCCCCGTCTTCACCCCAGCAGTCACTACATTTTCCCATCC